>CM021101.1:235364104-235948962 GCA_007115665.2 Sequoiadendron giganteum
CTCTACAAAGATATTATAATACATTTATAATGGAACATATTATGTGCAAGTACTATTGCAAGGTGATTATATGTATTAACTAATTACTTATTAAATATTGGTATGTGCATGGGTAGTTAGGAACCATCATAGGATTGTTGGTGTGAATATGATATTTTACCTATCTAGTTCACTAAGAGGTCATATTGACATGATACATACCCTTGATACAAACATTAAATGCTCAAAGAAAATATTAAATGCATGGGAAAACTGTCACTAATGAATAGTTAGGAAATAACCCCATTCACACCAACACCCCCCTGTGAGTGCAACTTAGGGACTGTAGTTACTATGCAAATGATGCAATATGCAATATGGGTCCCAAAAATGAAGCCATGTTAGGTACCCATGTACAACTAATCATGCAACTAATTGCTCACAAATGGAGAAAAGGAGAAAACCTAGTGGGAAAAAACTCCTCTCCAAAAAATATATGCAATACAAATCATCTACAAGTGACAGAAGTGATGTACGGAGGTCTCAACATCAATACCACGCAAGAGTTGTACATACATCACAAGAATACAATATAGTGACCCCTCTAATGAAGGGAAATGTGGAGACTAGATTGCCCCCCAATAATTAATAATCATCAAAACTACTGAAGAAAGTCTAAAGCCAAAAGAGAACCCAATGATGACAAACCACATGTCTCCCCTTAGGAATAAAGAATATCCTCCAAAGAAATATTTGCAAAGAGGGGAGTGACCCCCTCAAGTGCATGTCCTCCAAACCTGTAGAAGAGGAATGGAAAACCAAATCTGTAATACTAGAAATAAATCCATCCTTCAACCACAAATCTAAAAAACTAAATATATCTTGCGTTGTTGAATTCATGGAATCAACTGTCAACTTTGATGAATCAAGAGATGATGAAATTACATCGCATGGCTAAGGAAGAAGAGATAGATTTGCTAGGTTCAACCAACCACCATAGCTATCACCTGAATTACTACCCAAAATAGAAGAAGGAGATTGAGGAACATAAGTATCATCATAATGATAGAAGTGGGAGAAGGTATACACCTTAGACTAATGATCATCCCGACCCATAGCAATGAGTTCTTCGGTCTCTCTACGAATCAAAACCAAATCAGATGTGAACTCAACTGTGTTTCCTATCTATGTAATTTGATAAATTGAAAGAATATTATGGGCCATCTTAGGAATATAAAGAACGTTATATACTAGACTTGCACCCAAGTCAATATCTCCCATACTAGCAACATGAAAAAACTCAATGTTTGCAATCAAGATCTTATCAAATATGATGCTCTAAGTGACCCTAGAATAATGTGATCAAAAGATTAACCAATATGTTCAACAGCAAGGTGAATGAGAAGATGAAGAAGTAATGGAAATATTATGATCCTTAAGAATTTATTTCAAATCATGGATTTCTTGATTATAGAAAACTTGTTCACTATTCCCAATCCCTTTAACAAAGGTACATGTGGGTTTCTCCTTCTTAGATTTTCCCTCTATATAATAGGTGGTGGAAGTCTCCCTAGATTTTTTCTTAGGCTTGTTCTTTTTTTTCCCTTTCCCATTAGGTGGTTTTGCTATCAATGCAAGAGAATTAGAAGTGACATCATGTTGGCTAAGTTTTTAATTGTTCCCTAGTCAATCTCTCACAAAAGGTCTCAAATGAAGCTATGAAAAATCTATCACCTAACCCATCCATAGAGGAATAAAAGGAAGTGACAAAATATGCAAACAAACCTTTCAATTAAGATACAATAAAAAAATATGCATTCCTTATCAATTTCCTCTTTCCCGTGCAACCCACTAATTGAGATCACAAAGACTTGAACTTAACCAAATAATACTCAATAGTAGGAAATTAATTGATAGAAAGAGATATGCCAACTCTAGTTGTAAAGCTCTTACATCACTCAAAAAACCAAAGAGATCCTTATATTTATCCCAGACATGTCTTGTTGAAGTAAACTCTTCAATGTAGAGGAATAAGGAATCAAAAACATGTAGTGCAACCAAGCCCATCACCTCATCACATTTTTTTCAATGTGCAAATCTCTCATATTCGCTAGAACAATCAGGTTGTTCCTCACCCAAGGTAGAACATAATCCCCTAGAACAAAGCAATCTTTGCATCCTCACCTTCCATGTGTGATAATTATGAGGGGTAAGAACCTCAAATCCCTATTATTCCATTAGAGACACAAACATAAATCAAGAAAAAGGAAAAATATTTGATATAAACTTATGTGAAACACCCAAAATATGATTCTCAACTGAAAAAGATGCCTCCCTAATCAAATAGACCTTCTCCAAATAGTAGGATGTCCAAGTAATCAAGTAAATACCATAAATTTAAAAAACTCAATAGATCGTATCAGTAGATGAATCTAAAAAATGTTCATGGAAAAAATGATAAATCTCTTTATCACCTTCACAATGCCCCTGAAATCTCCTAAATCTAACAATCTAACTTGAAAAGATACAAGCTCAAGAGTCCAAAAGGGAGATATTTAGTTGGAAATAAAATATACTTATACAAAAATATGGCAAAATTATTTGCACCACTACGAAGTACACAAAACTACCTTTGCATCAATATCTCGTTTACAAAATTTTGATATACTGGCAAAAAGTTATGCTTCATTGAAATAAATCTACCCAATTTGTGACTTAGTAGGCTAAAATGGCACAAATATTAAGTTCCTTAGGGATTTATCCCTCGGTCACCAATATGACCTAGGGGGCTCTAGCGGAAAAATAAAAAAATCTCACCACAGGTGACAACAAGGTAGTGATGTAGTGGTGGCGGGCAACACCACTCTGCTTGGTCCTCTTGCAAGGTGATAGCCCTTGGTTAGTGATGAAACCATGAAACAAAGTGAGGGGGCTATAGGAAATGGTCGGTAATGAGAAAAAATAGTGAATGACAGGTAAATGACAGTCGGTGGTCAGCAAGAAATGGTAAGCGTCGACAACTATTGAATGTGATCTAACATGAATTAATGTTGACAACACAACAACATATGTTAATGTTGTACGTGACCAACAGGGAAAAAATAACTACCCTAAAAATAAGAAATGTGTCTGTTGTGCACTATGTAGAACAAATATTTGACATAAAAATAAATTTAAACCACCAATAATTGACACAAATAAAATAAGTTCTAACCCCACTAAAATATATTTTGTCCAACGAAAGTAAATTTCCAGATAAATATTATTTAACTTGCGAAATTAATAATGCCTAAGAATTTTTTCTGCGATTGGGGGGCGATTTTTTTGCCTGTTAATTGTACAGATCCATACATTACAAATTCTTGACTACTACAAAAAAAACTTTGATGCCTCTGGAGAAAAATATTGATTTATGAAAATTTGATAGGCATTTGAGGGGTTTTCGAGCCTCCTGAATGCAATGGTGAGGTTAGATCTGACCCAATGTGCTCTAGAAATAAGCTACCTCCTAGATGATGGCAACTATCTTGAAATGCAAACCCTCCAATACAAGATAAATTTTCCAAGGCTTATTCTCTGTTACCGTGTTGGAAATATTCATGAATAATGAATGCAAATGATTGCACACTCTTCAATGGATTAACCAAGAAAGAAACCATCCACAATAGAGTGTTACAACATGAGATTGCATGAAGATTGATGATTGATATAATGATCTGGAATGATTTACGATGTACAAGCACCTTGTATATATAGGTTAGGTGTGATGAGGTATGATAACTAACCTTGATACAAACATTAAATTCTCAATGCAAGTATTAAATGCATGAGATAATGCATGGGAAAACTATTAAATGCCTAGATGACTAAAAGTAAATAATGAGACATGGCCCCATTATAACTAACTTCTAGAAATGACAACTATGACAAATTAGCTCCTAAGTAAACTTATAATGTGAATAGGTTCTCACTAATGAATAGTTAGGAAATAACCCCATTCACACCAACAAGCACATAGATACAAAGGAAATGAACATGTCATGACATTCTTCTATTTGTATCTTCATTCTTCTATTTGTAGTAAAAAAAAAATCTTTTAATTTTGTCTTGTGTTTTCCTTTTGGATACAATGCAAGGCATTTAGACATTTAGATCTCTTACATAACCTAAATATTGCTTTTCTTCTCTCTCTATGTGTCATTCCTCCATTAGGTTCATTTTTCTATGAGTATTTGGGGAATGATGTCAATTCCAAGCTCTATTATATCACTATAGAAAAGATGTATACTAAACCCAGATTCATGGATTCCTCCTTTGTTCATTTCTATGTTGTTTGTAACATTGCATTTGGGGACAACCCCTTTTCTTGCAACTTTATTTGGAAACATATCATTGGCATAGGGATTTCCAAATAAGCTCTTGTGACTTCTTATAAAATGGGATTTATCATTTTCTACTTTAAATTAATTGCACAAAACATGGTATTTTGCAATTTTTTTAAAGTGGGGCATACATTGGTATTATTTTGCTTCACTTTGTTCATAGGCCTTGGACTTAGTGGTGCATTGACATTGACATTTTTTGCTTCACTTCTTTCATAGGAATTGAACTTAGTGTTGTGTTGGCATAAAATTTTAACCATTTTATAACACCTTATTGGAGTTATCAAGGATTATAACTCTTGGTATAGTTGTTATGGGTACATCCCTAGTGAAAAGCGATCCTCACTAGACCTAGTGTGTTTCTCATTTTTCTACCTTGTCTTGGGGGCTCACCTAGTGAATATTAGATTTCAATAGCCCATGTGCCTTCCTATTTGTGATTCACCTAGAAAATATCAAAATTTTCTATTATGTGAGTCATGAACACCTTTGGTGTGGATTCCAGCATAACATAACTTGTTAGTCCATACCCTCCTTTTGCATTCCATGTTGACATTGCATGTTAGTGAATGTGGTCTTGTTGCATTTCATACATGTATGTTCCTTTGTACATTTATGTTTGTTTGTCATGGGATCTTGGATCCTAGGGGCTTGATCACCTCCCTTAATCCTTAGTCATCCTATCTCTTCAATATTTAGACAAATAGACCCCTCTTGACATAGATTTTCTACTTTAGTGAGTCTTAGTGTAAGTTCATACTCCAACTAAAAATGGGGGCTAAATGCAATGTCATAAATTATTGCCCTTGATAATTTCACACTAGGTTTTTCTCCCCTCAATTTATTGAGCCTAATGGGGTCCCTAATTTCCTCCCTAATTTCCTAAAATTATGCATTCTATAGTCTATGTTTACCGCTTGTAGGGTAGGAAAATGTATCCCTTTAAATTTTCACACTTGTTTGGGCCCTCCCTGGTAGATTTTGGATTCTTTATGGCTTATTTGGTCCTATTTTGGATCCATAGTCATTATTCAATGCATTTTTCTAAGGATAATCTCGACATTTAACAATTGAAAAATCATAATTCATTTTTTGGATTTTGTGTTCTAGATCTAGTGATCTAGGACTCATATGCCACCTTGATCATATGGGTCCCACCTAGATCTCAAGACCTGATTTCAAATATTACATTGAACTTAACACTTCTTGGAGTTTGTGTCATGTGTTTAAGAAATTGGGACTCATACGCCCCAACTGGCATATGAGTCTTGCTTTAACCAAGACCCATTTCAAATAAAATTCTTGGCGAGATTTTATTATCCTAGATCTAATGTCAGCTTGTAGTGTTGTAATTTCTAAAATTTTGGCATAAACAAGTATAAATATGAGGTTATTTCACAAAATTTCATAAGCAATCAATTACTTTCACAAGATAATTTCTAAGGCATTCAAAGGTAGGTTTGTAGAAGGTAAAGCCTTCAAAAATACCAAAATTGTAAAGTTGCAAAGAGTTGCAAATTTTTCATAAGAAGTTGTTAAGGATCACATAAACATAGATCTAGGGAAAGATATCCAACTTGTTTACATGAAACTAGTGGGAAAGTTCTTATTTACTCCATCTTTAGAGGTTCACAAAGTTTTAGCTCAAAATTCTGCTCCTAGGACACTTTTCAGTTTTTCGAGACACTTTGCAACTATCTGGGCGTATGAGTCCTAGTACAACCCTTTTTGCTAGATTTTTGCATATTCAAACCAGTCATGAGGAGATTCCAGATTCTTCCCAAAAATCCTAGACTGGGACTAAATCGCCTAGCCTAGCATATCAGTCCCAATGAGCTTCAAAAAACACATTTTTAGGGTTACAAACCTTGTTTTGACCTCCCCATTCTCCCAGGTTCTTCTTTGTTTCATTCTTGTCTATCAATTTGATTTAATGCTTTCATGTCTTCAATTTTCTAGGGATTTGTGTATTAGAGTTTGCATTTATCCTTTGAAGCTTCATTTTAATGGTGAACCCTCATTTAATCGCACTTAAGGAAATCCCCTTGTATCCCTTCTCTCAATTGAATCACTTGGTTGAGGGATCTTGGTTTCCTAATGAACTAAGAGTGAAATAGGTCCTCCTAGTTCCATCTACTAAAAGGTGGAACAACTATTTATTTTGGTTCATTTTGTTGAACTTGATGTGAATACACTTGCATTTTTTATTTGGAGTACATTATAAGTCCTATATCTAGGTTAACTTTGCATTACATTTGCATTAGTTGAATTGTAAATTTAGGACTCCTAAATATTGCATTAGTGGAAAAGTGAATATAGGTTTCATTTTTGCATCTTGCATCATTGAATTTTATTAGAAATTTATAATTACAAATAGTCATTTGATCATAAAAAATGAGAAACCTTAACATCAACTCAAATTTTCTAAATTTGGTTTAAAATCCCTTATTTGGGACTCATTTTCCCACCTGGGTGATTTAGTCTATGTATAGGTGGTTTTTCCAAATTTTTAATAATTTTGTGTTGTCTGTTTCTCAGTATTTAAAACTTCTAGAAACCCTAACTGGGACTCATTCCTCCATTTGGGAAATTTAGTTCCATATCATACCTAAATATGCATTTTACAACATTAAAAACTTAATTTGTGTGCTTATGTTTGCTGCTATCAAATCTCTGTTTTAATTTTCTAATTTTCTGTTTCATTCATTCCATTAGATCTAGCTTAATTTGGTTTCATTTTGAGTGAATTTGTAAACATAAGAATTGGAATTAAAGCATATCATTTATCTTGTTTTCATTGCATTTATCTTGCATTCATTGATTTTCCTTTACATGAGCTTTACAACTTGGTGTCCTATTGCTAATACTATAGTGAGATGTAGTTTGAGACTCATGTCATCCTATGATAACACACTCATCATGGATCTTGGGTTATCTAGCTCTTTCACTCATAGTGTTAACACTAGTTCACTAGGTATGGATCATACCCTTGACAACTCTTTACCTTCAATTCGTGAAATAATGGTTGTGAGTGTCCCTCAAGAAAACACAATCCAAATCCATGAAAATTTGGAAAACCTACAAAACCAAGTGAGTACTGAAAAAAAAATCAACACCATTATTCCTACAATAGATAACATACACTGAATGATTGAAAGTGAAAAAAGAATAGAGATTGTGTACAACTTAGCTTAGACTTTTGGCAAAGATCTTACCTCAAAAACTAGTTGTACTCAAACCTCAAACAATACTCAAAGTCAAGGAGGAACTCAAATTCCTCCTCCTACAACCATTTCCTCTATCCCCGCCTATAAAAACCCTCAAGTGACCACAACGATCCAACGTACTAGTAATGTCATTCCTACCTTGGGTATTTCCACTAGAAATCCTAGTACCTTTGTGGCATCTCATGCCATATATTTGTTATGCCATTTTGCACACACGCCCCACTGAAGGTGGGGACCCTCTCTTGGGCTGCCCTTTTGGCCTATTTCTATGGTTTTCTCCCTATTTTTTGCTTATCTTTGAACATCTTGGGGTTTTGGTCTTTGGTGCTTGCATGGGTTGTGGGTGCCTTTGTGTTGAGTTCCTAGTAGTTTTGGGGCCTTGTGGATGTCCTCTCTAGGGTGGTCTTCTTTTTCCTTTTGTTTTCTCCCTTGGTGTTTTTGTTTGGGTCCTAAGGGGTGGTTTTCTCCCTTAGGTTTTCCTTGTTTTCCTTTTTTCTTTTTTTTTGTCAGAGGCGGAACCGGGATGGGATAGAACTTTGAACTTTGGCTAAGTTCTTGGTTCTATTCTCGTTCCCGTTCTGACTCTGCTTCCTACTCTTTTTCCTCCTTCATTTTTTTTGTTTTGTCCTAAGGGTCGCTTTCCTCCTTTAGGTTTTCTTTTCTTCACATTCCCTTTCATTTTTTTGGAGGCATAACCGGGATGGAGCTGAACTTTGAACTTTCATAAAGTTCATGGTTCAGTTTTCATTCCCATTCCGGCTTCACCTCCTATGTTCTCATTTTTCCCGTTGTTTTGTTTGTCTTCAGCCTTCGGGTTGGTTTTCCTCCCTTAGGTTTTCCTCGGCTTTATTTTCTATAGTTTTTCGGAGGTAGAATTGGGATGGAACTTAACACTGAACTTTCACAAAGTTCATGGTTCGGTTCCCATTCTTATTATGGCTCCGCTTCCCACTTCCGCATCCTTGTTGTCTCACTATGTTTCGCCTTTCAATTGGCTTCTTTCCCTTAGGTCTGCTTCATTGTTCTTTTCTTTTGCTAAAGCTGGGACTGGGATGGAACTTGACTTTGAACTTTGGCAAAGTTCACGGTTCGATTCCCATTCTCGTTCCTCCTCCGCTTCCGCCAGAGTTGGTTTTGTCTCTGCTTCCATCGGGGTTGTTTTTGTTTCCGCTTCTGCCTATTTCCCTTCCTTTCCCATTCCCATTCCATCTCCACCTCTTCCTCCACCTATCTTTTTTCTATGTTCCCCTTCTTCTCGTGGCTCCGCCTCCACCTATTTTTGGTTCCGCCTCCGCCTTGTTTTATGATTGATTTTCTTGCCTTGGGAACTCTGATGGACCTGCTTGGATTTTGATGATGTATTGAGCATTAATGATGGCCTTTTTGAATGCAGGTTGGACTGAGCTAGGGAAGAATGGGTGTACATTGAAGATTTGGTGTGATTTATGAGTGTAGTCAAGTGCACTTTGTGGCTGTTGTCACATGAAACACATCCCCACATGCAAGGTCAATTTGGTTGGTGGCCATTAATGGTGGGCAGACGTGATCTGAAGGGGATCAACCTAGTTTGGCTTGATCTGAATCATTTGTTTGCCCAACTCAGATCAGATCGGTGGCTTGTGTTCATCTTGGTGTTTTGCACGCATTATTGTTTGCATGGGTGAAGTCTTATTGGTGAGTGTGGCTTGAGGATCTGTTCCCTAACTTTGTGCGATCCCAAATCAATTTGATGGGGGTCCTTGCTGCATTCATTTCTTGGCGACGAGTTATTGCTTGTTGTTGGGGCCGATTTGGTTGGTGGTTGGGCTTCTTTGCAACCCTAGCTCTGGTTCACGCATGCCTATTTTATATAACTATGGCCTTGGCCTCATTTTTAAGGGTTTGGTTAGGTTTGATTTGGATTGGAAGACTAACTCAAAAGACCAGTAATCAGTAGATTTAGAAATAGAGTATCATGTTAGAAGATTAGAAGTTAGTTTTTACATTTCAAGAAAGTGTTGTAACAAACTATAATTGTTGCAAAGGTGATGATTTAATACAAAGTGAAAACATTGTGTTATGAATGGTTCCTTCTCTTGCATTGAATAATCTTGCATGGTTCTTGTTTTATCTTTTAAATTGTTTGGAAATGTTTGAATATATCTTAGGTTTAGTTAGTAATGCTTGTGATTTCATGCTTGGAGTGTTGTAGCAATCCTTGGTTCATACTTTGGGCATCTTCTTGATTGTGGGAATGTTGTGCAAGGTCAACCTGTACCTCATATTCATGTGCTTAGTTCAACTGTAGATATTCATTTAGTCTTATTGAATGAATGCCCGCAGTCTGAAAATCTTCAACACCTTAGAAGATTGCACTTATTTTTCCAAGAGTGCAGGTATAACCTAGGCCGAACAAAATTTAGTTTAAGGGATTGGTCCATTCCAGGTATTTCATCATTTGCATGATTAATCTTAGAAGTAGTGTTAACATTAGAACTTCCGAAACCCTCATCTTTTGTTGTTTCTTTCATTATAAGGTTAGAACTTGAAATTATAGCATCACCATATCCTAAAATCTGATGAGTTTAGAGCTTCCGGTATTTGTATGTAAGACCCCTTGTGATTACCAATATTTTCACATTTTATCACTGAGTTTGTTCTACTAAATTATCATAACCTAACACATGTGAGACCTTGGGGTTATCTCTTATTCATAGAGATCAACCATTCAAGAGAGACTGGATAAATTTTATTCTGTCTGAGTTGTTTCTGTGCAAAAACACCAAAACAATAGGATTGGCGCTAGAAGGAGGGATCTGAACAAGAAAGATGGAGTATTTTCTAAATGCCATTTCTCTCGAGAGGCTCAAAAGGAAAACCAGATCTATACTAGGAGAAGAAGAAAAGTTTCAAGAACTGCCACCTCCAATCAGGTCAAGAAGGACCAGAAGAAGGGAGGAACCATCATCCAATCCATCATTTCCACCATCCTCACCCTCATCCACTTCATCTCCATCTGGTTTTGAGACTAGTTAAATTCCACAACCTCAACCAGTCATCCATCGACCATTACCACCTCGACCAATGGATTTCTTGGCAAATAACCCATCACCTCTGAAATTCAACAAATACAATGTTATGCCCAAGAACCCTGAGAATTTTTACTCTAAGTTTCACACAAATGACCCAAATAGGAGAAAAAAACATCACATTAGGATCTTACATACATTTTTGAGAAATAGAGGGATTAATCATGAGGATGTTGCATGCATTATTTTCCCCTATTCTCTAGGAGAGGAGGCCTTTTATTGGTATAACCACTTACCTACTACATCCATCTCTAACTGGGCTGAACTTGAGACTACATTTCTACTGAAATTTAAGATTCCCATTAGTGCTAATGAGTTGTATATGAAGTTTACTATGGTAAAAAGAGAGGTTAATGAGCCTATAGGATCATTCAACAATAGGTTCCACCGAGCATACACTAGACTTCAAGAACCTTATGCTGGAAATGAGGAAACTGCCCTAGAGGTCTACTTTGAAACCCTTGATAGCCTTACCTCCACCTTCCTTAAGTAGATAACTAATCCCCCGACTACCTTTCTCACTGCATATACAGAGGCTATTAAGGTCAGTACAGACCTAAGACAACACTTGTCAGGACCCCTGCCATCTCTGGGACCTGTTGCTCACCCAAGCCAAGTCCAATCTCTCAACCAAGCTCTGATCAATCACACACCTATCATGAATCCTATTCCGCAATTGCTTTTGGTCCCTCACTCGGGTCATCCAATAAACCAAGTCCAACCAATGCTTGGTTATCCCCAGCAAAATGCTAACCACCCCCTCTATTCACAACCACAAGCTAGTTTCCCTACATATTTGTTGAACTCAAAAGTTTTGAATCAGTCTACTAGTTCTGGTGGAGTGATAGGATACCCCCGAAACACTATGAATCCATTTCCTTACAACAATCCGGATAAAGAAAGGATAGATGAGCTAACTGATCAAGTAAAGAAGTTGAACATGGAGGTAACCTACTTAAGGAACCAAATCAATAAAGTCCAATCTAATCAAAAGAGCATGCAATCAAGTTATAATAGAGGGCAACACTATGACAGGAATCAGAACTTTGAAAGAGGACAAGGTTCTAGTCAAAAATTAGATAGAAATCAACAAGGTGGACAAGGATTTGAAAGAAGACAACCACCTAGGCATAATAGGTTGTGGAACACTGGACCTAACAATGGAGGATTCCTCACTCCACTAGATCAAACTTCCAATCTAAAGAAACCTCCAAGTGGGGTATACTTAGCAAAAGCCACTTTGTCTAGATGGTGTAGGCTTCATAAGACAAGTCAACACTCTGAGCTTGACTACCCTGAATTTCAAACTGCTACTTCCATCTTTCAGTATGAAGCTGAAAACAACTCCACCGAACAAGAATTGGTACCCTCAAATCCCTATGATTCCCTAGTTTTGGTGTTGAGTCATGCTCCTTTCTCGAGAGATGAGGAGAATAAACCAAAAGAGGAGTCAAGTAGCCAAAATGGAGAGGCTGAACAAGTGCTCAACGAAGATGAAATCTCTCAGCTATTTGATGAAGAAACCAAGAATGAAAATGGCCCATTGGATGAAGGAGAGGTTGATGTTGAAGAAGTGCAGATGTTTCAGCAACCTGTCAGAAAGTATGATCTGAGGAGCAAGCCCCACAAGAATCCTCAAGTTGAAGGACCGTTCAATACATCTACCCCTCCACACAATTTTTCTACTCCACTAGATCCACGCGCCAATAACAACCCATCCTACCCTCAGGTACCAACATACTACCTCACAAAAGAAGGACAACCAGATGTTTCCAAAGGAAGCAATGCTGATGCAACAAAAGATAGGAAGACCAGTCATTTTAAGGAGGTCATTGAAGAACTCAGAAAAGTAAAGCTGAGTATTTCAAATTTTGAATGATTAAGAGTTCCTAAAATTAGAAATGTAGTCCTAGGGTCCTTTAATTCAAGTATAGAAACACTAGGAGTAGCATCCAATGAGGAAATTGCAAGGCCACCTAGTTCACAACCACCCAAAGGTCCTAGTCAATCACAACCCAGGGATAGGGGTAAAGAAAAAGATAAGGGTTAGGTTGCACATGTTAACTCACAGTTAATTTTATTCCAAGACAGATTGGAACCCCCTCCTTTTCTGATCTCTATTCGTATATTTGGTAAAAATCTGCACAATTGTGTGCTCGATTCAGGGGCATCCACAAATTTTATGCCATTTGTTGTCTTGAGGGCTCTTGGTATTACCCCTGCAGCTTCTCAAAAGAAGTTCACCTAATTGGACAAAATAGAAGTGAATATATAATATGAGAACTGAACATGACTCCCATGCAAGTTGCCTCAGATCCAAGAGTGCAAGAAGTACTTAATATTTAGGTAGTTGACATTCCTAACACTTATGGTTTGATCTTGGGTAGATATTTCACCAAGGCACTAAATGGATACACACCCATAGATTATTCTCATGCGTGGCTTCCCTAGAAAGGAGTCCCAAATCATATCAGAATTGAGAGAGAACCTAGAATGAAGTATGTCATTATTGAGTGTCAGAATAATTCAAATGATATACTGGAATCAGAAGTCAGTATGGGGAACTATGTCCTATCCTCCCTTGTTTCAAACAAAGAAGAAATATTGGTATTGCAGGGCTCTTCTGGTGAATCCACATCAAAAGCTAGCATCTCCAAAGTGCAATTTTAACAAAGAGAAGAACTTGATGGTCAAGTAGACAAACAACCCAATTTGTTGGATAACTTTCAAGATTTTATCCAAAAATGTGTAGAAGATCAGATTCAACAAGGTAGAAATATGAACTTCAAAGAGTTGCTTCTTCCTAATTGGTGCAGAGTCCATGATGCTCCTCATTCTGAAATAGAATTTTGCTTGTATCAAAATGCAGTAGAACAGATACAAAGGCACATTAACACAACCCCAACCGGTGAGTTAAACATGTAAAGCATTCAAAATAGTCAAAAGGGGAAGGATCCAAAACCTCTTGAAGAGCCTTCGGGTGGCAACAAGGACAAGGGCATCTCAAGATTATAAGGAACAAATGATTGTTGGACATTAAGGTTTGATGGATCCAAATCCAAGCAAGGTGTTGGAGTAGGGCTTGAGCTAATCAGTCCTAAAGATAAAACCTACTTTTCTTCTCACATACTCCAATTCCAATGCACTAACAAAGTAGCTGAGTATGAAGCTCTAGTTCATGGGATATTAATGGCACTAAGAAAGAAATTTAAAATTCTACAAGTGTTTGGAGATTCCAAGCTAGTGGTCAGGCAAGTAAGGAAACAATACTCATGTCATGACAGAAGAATGGCCACTTATAGACACAAAATATGGGATCTTATTGAAGGCTTTGATGACTTCAACATTCAGCTAATACCTCAAAGTAAGAATTGGACTGTTGATTCTCTAGCATAAGAAGCAAGTACATTGCAGCCCTTATCACTTTCAGGCTTCAAGAAGTTCATTGTGGAACTGGTTCCAGTACCCTCAGTGCTTGACAATGTCGCCAATTTTCAGGTATTTGAATATGATAAGCATATTCTTGATTTTATCACTAGCTGTGATGTGTTTTCTTTTCAATTAATTGATGAGGTTGAGTCTCAAGAGGCTGAAATTGACCTAGAAGGGGTCATCAATATGAAGACTAATACCATCCCGAGAGGCATGGTGCAATTGGAAAAAATCTTTGATCTAGATAGGATAAGAGATCAAGAGCATAAAATGAAAAGGGAATCCCTCAACTGTTAGTGTGAAACACACAACATGGGGACCCAAAGTGATGTCAAGAATGTCTTTATTGATAAGGTGTGCACTCTAGAGGATAGGAAAAGTATTATTGATGTCTTGCACACATATCAAGATGTGATAGCCTAGAGTTATGATGAATTAAGGAGATATGACACTTTGGTCATTACACATAGTATCCCCCTCAAGTCAAATGTTAAGTCATTCAGGCAAAGAGAGAGACCAACTAATGCTTTGCTAGAGCCCATTATTCAATAGGAAGTGCAAAATATACTCTCAAAACAAATCATATTTCTAGTAAGACATTCAACATGGGTTGAAAACTTGGTTTCAGTCAGGAAGAAAAACTGAGAAATCAGACTGTGTGTTGATTTCAGGAACCTGAACAGAGCATCAGAAAAAGATAATTATCCAATCCCTTCACTGGATGAGGTTCTTCTAGTTGTTAATGGATCTTAGATTATGTCCTTTTTGGATGGGTACTCTAGATACAATCAGGTCACGATCCAATATGAGGATAGGCACAAAACTACCTTCACTAAAAAATGGGGAACCTTTGCTTACCAAAGAATGCCCTTTGGATTAATGAATGTTGGAGCTACATTCCAAAGAGCTATGGATATTACCTTCAAGGGCATCATTGGCAAGTGTATAATCATCTACATGGATGATTTGATAGTCTTTTCCAAGAAGAGAAGTGATCATGTTGCAGATTTATGCAAAGTATTCCAAAAGTGTAGGGAATTTGGCATTTCACTTAATCCAAAGAAGTGCATCTTTGAAGTCATTGAGGGAAATCCTTTAGGAAATGTTATTTTAAAAGAAGGTATTGCCATTGATCTTGAACGAGTGGAGGCTATATTGAAAATTCAAACCCCTGCAAGAAAGAAAGAAATGAAGTCATTCTTTGACAAGACTAACTTTGTCAGAAAATTTATCACTAGATTTGCAGAAATAGTCAAGCCATTGAATGTCATGTTAAAGCAAGAAGAAAAGGTTGAATGGAATACAAAGGCTAAGGAAGCATTTGCAGAAATCAAGAGAGCTATTGTTGAGGCCCCTATTTCGGTAAGTCCTGATTATGCTAAGACATTTGACATCTATTCATTTGATTCTGATCACTCCTATGTAGGCTTGTTGACACAAAATTCTAATAAAGGAAATGAACATCCCATAGAATTCATGAGTGTACCCTTGAAATATGTCAAACTGAGGTATCCTAATGTTGAAAAGAAGGCTTATGCCTTGATTTAGACTGTGAATAAGTTCAGGAATTGTATACTGAGAAACAAGGTCTTTCCCATAGTCCATGATCCTACAGTCAAACTGTTGTTGATGCAAAATGAGTTGGGTGAATGTAGAGCTAAGTGGGTAACTATGTTACAAGAATATGATATTGAAATTATACCCATGAAGTTGGTAAGAGGATAGGGACTGACCAAGACAATGGCACAAATGGGTCTTGACCTTGTTGCCTAGCATTATAATCTTGAAGATGTTTCTCCTGGGGGATGCTATGATGACATTATCTACTACTTGTTGAATCGGAAATGTCTGAAACACCTTAATTCAACACAAAGGAGAGTTATACATTTGAATAGTGGTAGTTTTATGATGAAGGGATTTGTCTTATACAAGAGAAATCATGAAGGTGTTTACCTTAGATGCCTAGGGAAGGAAGAGGCAGGGAGAGTAATGACTGAATTTCATGATAAATATGGCACAGGCCATGGTTCAACACCTTCCACTATAAATTAGATCCTTAGGGCAGGATATTATTGGCCTAACTTGTTCAAGGACACACATCACCATGTGAGAACTTTCCATGTGTGTAAAACTACAACAGGCAAGGAGAGGTGTGCAGCTCTTTCACTTTGGCCGTTCATAGAGATAAAACCATTTGCACAATGGGGAATGGAATTCATAGGTCCAATCAACCCATCTTCATCTTCAGGACACAGGTATATTCTTACTATAATTGATTATTTTACTAGATGGACCGAGGCTCTTTCTTGCAAACAATGCACTTTTGAAGTGGTAATCAATTTCATGGAATCAAGTATTATCAATCGCTTTGGTTTTCCATTGACTGTAGTTTGTGATAATGGGTCTGAATTTGCATCATTAAATTTTTCTAACTGGGCTTATGGTCCTGGAATTTCCATAAAATTTTCATCTAATTACTATCCACAAGGGAATGGTTTGGCTGAGTCTTCCAATGAAAACCTATTGACAATCATCCAGAAACTACTAGAAAAGAACCCCAAGGATTGGCATACCCAGCTCAGATTTTCTCTTTGGGAGAACCACACTAGATAGAAGATATCCTTAGGAAACTCTCCTTATCACTTAGTGTATGAATTGGAACCTGTCTTTCCCATCTAGCTGAAGATCCCCACCCAAAAATTCATCAACGAATATTATGATGGAGAGGACAAGTGTGAAGCCTACTTGACTGAATTGATACACCTTGAGGAGAGAAGAGACGAAGCCTTAGAACACTTTTCCAAACATCAGGGTATAGTGAAAAGATGGTTTCATAAGAGAGAAAAAGTGAAAGCTTTTAGAATATCTGACTTGGTTCTCTACTAGGAAAAATCCCATGACAAAAGGGGGAGCATGGAAAATTTGACAAACTTTGGCTCGACCCTTATCAGATTGCAAAAATTCTGGGAGATAATTCCTTATGTTTAAAAACCCTCACTGGAAGAGATATCCCATTTCCTGTCAATGGGAATTATTTGAAGCATTACTTTCAGTCTTGATTTGTTCTCAACTCTGTCCTTGTACATAAGTAGATTAAGTTTCCTTTCTGCTATTTTGTTGCTGCTTTCGGTTTGGGTTTCTTTTGGTTTTTCTCTGCTTGCCTGTTGTTCTAGTTTTGGTTTGCTTTTGTCTACTTGGGTTGGTTTTCCCTGCTGCTTTGCATTTTTGGGGGTTTTCCTACTTTCCTCTGGGCTTGTTACATCTGTACAACTGGTTGTTTGTTTGGGTTTGCTTTGGGATTTCTTTTACAAACTCTTATCATTCAAACTAGTAGATTTCCTTCATCTCATGTTGTGTGGACTAGGAATTAGTGTTACTTGACTAAGTTAAATTTTGGAATGTATATCTTCACACAAATCTTAAGAATTCCAATTTTCATATGGTCTTTAAGAGGTCTAACTAGGTGAAGAATCTTAAATGTTGCTCCAGTGCCGATGTGGTTCTAATCCTTGATTGTGGGCTTCATTTCCTATAAGGTGAAAGGTAAAGCTTTAAAATAAAATCTCAAAAGAGAATACCAAAAGGAGAAAAGAAAAGAAAATATTGCTAATCAAATGAAATGTTCACCTTTTCAAGGGTATGCTAGTATCTCTACTAGGTTTATGGATGCCTAGCATGCAATAGAGATATGCTAGGGAGAGTCACAGTGATAACCTCACCGAGGTTATGGATTCCTAACTGGCAGTGAGGATCTATCCAGGTTTCTTTTGGAGTTAGAAGCTTTAGGTAGCCCTGTTAGATCGAGTTTGGTCCATTTTGCAACAAAGCAAGGGAAATGAATGTGTATGCACACATTTTGACCCAGGTGCAAGAAAGGTTGGCTTGTTAGTGATTTCTGGAACCTTGTCTATTTGTAACCTGATGCTTGGAGTGAAACCAGAGATTCTGAATTCATGATGCCAGTTTGTTATCAAAATGCTCTGGACCATTTCCCCAATGGAGTCACCATTTTTTGTGGACTTTTGCACACACGCCCCACTGAAGGTGGGGAGACTCTCTTGGCCTTCCCTTTTGGCCCGTTTCTATGGTTTACCCCCTCTTTTGTGCCTATCTTTGAACATCTTGGGGTTTTGGTCTTTGGTGCTTGCATGGGTTTTGGGTGCCTTTGTGTTAAGTTCCTGGTGCTTTTGAGGTCTTACGGATGTCCTCTTTGGGGTGGTCTTCTTTTTCCTTCTATTTTATCCCTTGGTGTTTCTGTTTGGGTCCTAAAGGTTGGTTTTCTCCCTTAGTTTTTCCTTGTTTCTTTTGTTCTATCAAAGGCAGACCGGGATGGGATAAAACTTTGAACTTTGGCTAAGTTCTCATTTCTATTCCCATTCCCGTTCTAGCTCCACTTCTGGCTCTTTTTCATCGTTCTTCATTTTGTTATTTTTGTTCTAAGGGTCGCTTTCCTCCCTTAGGTTTTCCTTGCTTCACTTTCCCTTTCATTTTGTCAGAGGCAGGACCGAGATCGAGTTGAACTTTTAACTTTCATAAAGTTCATGATTTGGATTCCATTCCCATTCCACTTCAACCTCTTGCATTCTCATTTTTCCTGTTGTTTTGTTTGTCTTTAGCCTTCGGGTTGGTTTTCTTCCTTTAGGTTTTCCTCGGCTTGCTTTTATGTCATTTTTTTGGAGGCAAAATCAGGATGGAACTTAACTCCAAACTTTCAGGAAGTTCATAATTTGGTTCCCATTCTCATTTTGGTTCCACTTCCCACTTCCGCGTCCTTGTCATCTTGTTGTGTTTCACTTTTGGATTGGCTTCTTTCCCTTGGGTCTGCTTTGGTGCTCCTTTCTTTCACTAGAGTTGGGACCGAGATGGAACTTGACTTTGATCTTTGGCAAAGTTCATGGTTCGATTCCCATTCCGCCTCTAATTCTATCGAGGTTGGTTCTATCTCCACTTTCATCGAGGTTGGTTTTATTTTTGCTTCTGCCTGTATCCCTTCCTTTCCTGTTCTGATTCCTTCTCCACTTCTGCCTCTTCCTGTCTTGTATCTTTGTTCCTGTTTTGCTCGTGGCTCCACCTCCACCTGTTTTTGGTTTTGCCTCCACCTGGGTTTATGCTTGATTTTGTTGCCTTGGGAACTCTGATGGACCTTCTTGGATTTTGATGATGGGATTTTGATGATGTATTGAGCATTCAGAGTGGCCCATTTGAATGTAGGTTGGACCGATGTAGGGAAGAATGGGTGTACTTTGAATATTTGGTGTGATCTACGGGCATAGTCAAGTGCACTTTGCAGTTGTTTTCGGACGAAACCCATCCCCACACGCAAGGTCAATTTGGTTGGTGGCCATTAATGGTGGGAAGACATGATCTGAATGGGCTCCACCTAGTTTGGCTCAATCAGAGTCATCTGTTTTCCCATCTCGGATTTGATCGGTGGATCGTGTTCATCCTAGTGTTTCGCGCACACTAATTTTTGCGCGTGTGAAGTCTTATTGGTGAGTGTAGCTTGAGGATATGTTCCTTGACTTTGTGCAATCCCAAATCAATCTGATGGGGGTCCTTGTTCCATTCATTTCTTGGCAGCGATTTATTGTTGGTTGTCAGGGCCGATTTGGTTGGTGGTTGGGCTTCTTTGCAACCCTAGCTCTGTTTCACATGAGCCTATTTTCTATAAGTATGGCCTTTGGCCTCATTTGTAAGGGTTTGGTTAGGTTCGGTTTGGATTGGAAGACTAAGTCAAAAGACTTGTAATCAGTAGATTTAGTAGTAGAGTACCATGTTAGAAGATTAGAAGTTAGTTTTTACATTTCAAGCAAGTGGTGTAATAGACTTGAATTGTTGTAAATATGATTACTTAATACAAAGTGCATACATTGTGTTATGACTAGTGCCTTCTCTTACATTGAATAATCCTTCATGGTTCTTGTTCTATCTTTTAAATCACTTGGAAATGTTTGAATATATCTTGGGTTTAGTTAGTAATGCTTATGATTTCATGTTTGGAGTGTTGTAGAAATCCCTGGTTCTCGGCAGCTTCTTGATTGTGGGAATGTTGTGCAAGGTCAACATGTACCTCATATTCATGTGCTTAGTTCAAGTAAAGATATTTATTTAGTCTTGTTGAATGAATGCCCACAGTTTGAAAATTTTTAACACCTTAGAAGATTGCACTATTTTCTGCAATATTGCAGGTATAGCCTGGGTCAAACAAAATTTAGTTTAAGGGATTGGTCCATTCCAGGAATTTCATCATTTGCATGATTAATCTTAGAAGTAGTGTTAACATTAGAACTTCTGAAACCCTCATCTTTTGTTTTTTCTTTTATTATAAGGTTAGAACTTGAAATTAAAGCATCACCATATCCTAAAATGTAATGAGTTTAGAGCTTCCAGTATTTGTACGTAAGACCCCTTGTGATTACCAACATTTTTACATTTTATCACCAATTTTTTTCTACTACATTATCATAACCTGACACCTGTGAGACCCTGGGGTTATCTCTTGGTCATAAAGATCAACCTTTCAAGAGAGATAGGGTAACTTTTATTTTGTCTAAGTTGTTGCTATGTAGAAACACCAAAACAACAATCTCCTACCACTTTACCTCCCATAAGTATTCCATTCACTTCCCCCTCAAAGACATATACACATTCACCATATATTTACCTCCATCCCAAAACACAACCTATGACTCCATCCTTAACCAACTTTTGAAAAATGTTTCATCCCTTCGAAAAAAAAATTCCACCATAAACCAAAATCAAAATGGCCAACCTTCATACTATATCAAAATAAATTCCTTATCCTTGGAGATATTAAGAACACCGATACCACTAGGTATAGAGATTCCTAGGTTTGATAAATATGGAGGGAAAGGATATCATTCTAACCATGTTTCCGCTTACACTACCTTATACAGTGATTTCATCCTTGAAACTAAACTCTTGGCTTAGCTTTTCACTAGGTCCTTGAAAGATACTGCTTTAGAATGGTTTTCCTAATTACCGAATAACTCAATTTGTTCATCCAATAAAATTGTTAAGGAATTTATCAACCATTTCCAAGTGCACAAGACTCCTAAGATGACATTAACTGATTTGATGAGATGTAAGAAAAAGGATGATGAAAAGGTTACTAACTTCATTTCATGCTACCAATTTCTTTATTCTGAAATTGACATAAGATTCTCAATCCTCACCTTCAATGAATGCTCATTGAGAACTTACAAGCTAAGATACAATTTAAGCTTGACGTGGTGAATTGTACTTCCTTCCTACACTTGTGTACCACCCTTCATGATTATCAAAACTTAGTTAGTAGTCGTGAAACAAAACCCACCTCTAGCCGTCTTAAAATATTTGAATCCTCAACTCAAAAAAATTAACAACCTTTCAGGGAAAAAAAATGATTTCTTCAAATAAACCCCCCTCAACCAACCCAACATGTTGATACCTAAGTTTCTTCTATAAATAAGACAAATACTTTTACATTTGGGGATTCAACTAGACAATTTACTCCATTTCCCAAAACCCTCCATAATGTTGAACTATGTTGCAATTTCTAGAGAAGAACTTGATTTCCTTACCTCCAGTTAAAGCTCTCAATCCGAATAAGCCATTACCTCCGAACTTTAGATCCAATTCCTATTGTCATTTTCACCATCAAAATGGACATGATATAGAACATTGTAAATGTCTTAAACATCTTATGAAAGACTTCATTGATTCCAATTGTATTCAAATTGGTGGTGCCAATGGTCAAGGTAATAAGTTTGTTTCCCCTCCCAACCAAAACTTGAAAATATTTACCAATCCCATGCCAAATCATAATATTTCATTTGTCAAATCTAGTGAAACTAAAAGAATGATGTGATGAATGTTTACACAGATGATGACAACATGGATATTGATGAACAAAATCCTATGAATAGTATGGTTGGATTGATCGAAACTCAACCTCATAAGGGCCAAACTAAATTTCCTCTTGGGTAAGTGCAAAAAGATGGGGGGCCAAAAGGGGGGCTTAAGTGGCCACTTTTTTTCTAAAATAAGGAAATATTGACCTTGGCCGTGAATTTGAGGATAGTTACACTTAAAATTTTGAGATGCAACAAAAACAAGGATCGTAGTGCTTGGAGTCTACTTTCTAAACTACTAATTTATTTTGAAAATGGTTGAAATTAAGGGGTTCAAAAGACAGATGAACATAAATTTGTGTTGTTTTTGTTAAAAAAACATAGCATAGAAACTTTTGTGCATACCTAGCACGGTGAAAAAAAATTTAGTATTTTTAAAATCGCTTCAGTGAGAAATTAGCTAATAGTATGTATTTGATGAACAATTTTTCTGGTAATGTTTTAATGAATATTTGATTTTTTACTAAATTTAAAAGTGGACACTTCGCAAAAATAGAATTTTGGCCATGCTACCCCTACAAATTCTGGAAAATAATTGAATTTTTTTTTTTAAAATGTAGAATGGAGTCTAGTTTCTCAAAATGTAGTTTATTTGAAATTTTGATGAATGGTTAATTTATAAAAAAAGAAAACACCAAACGTTGTTTTTTGGCAAAAAAAAGACACACAAACAAAATAAATTATAGATGAAAGGATTAACATTTTCAAAAAGTTAAAAAATTTACTTCATTGGATAGCTCAGAGAGAGCCTAACATTACCTAGGTGTTTGATTTTTTAACATTGAAACAGGTGCAATCTTGATGGTGAGCACGAATCCGATTATGTGAAATATTATAGAATTTGCAAAAACACTTCTCTAGTCTTTGGGAAGGCCCTCCAAGCCTTTGGGTTGGTATTCCAAGGTAAATACAAAGTCTAAGTCTTGGGGATTCCCAAACAAGATATAACTTGAGCGTGTTATAATGCACTTGTGTTATATCTTAGTTTTGACATGGTTTTTTGCGTTTGTGTGAGACATAATGCGAGAAAAGTATAAAACACTTGCACTATGTCTTGCTTTATGTTGAATTATACTCTATTGAATGCATGTTTATATATTTGTATATTTGTATGTACATGTATGCTTTTATGTCATATATGCTTGTATGTCATGTATGTCTATATGTATGTCTATATGTATGTATGTATGTATGTATGTATCAATACATGTATGTATGTAAGATTGTATCTACATATGTACATGTATGTGTGTGTGTATGTAGGATTGTATGTACATATGTATTGTGCTTGTATGCATGTAAGTATATATGTATTTATGTATGTCTTTAGAGGGAGGGATAATTTTAAAAGAGAGAGAGAGAGAGAAAGAGAGAGAGAGAGAGAGAGAGAGAGAGAGAGAGAGAGAGAGAGAGAGAGAGAGAGAGAGAGAGAGAGTGAGAGAGAGAGAGTCTTGAAAGAGGGAGAGGTGGTGGAAGGGAGATTCTGAGAGAGAGGGAGTGGGGAGAAGGGGTTGGAGTGAGAGGGAACTAGCTAGGTAGGGTGGGAGGGAGAGAGAGAGAGAGATAAGGGGTGGGAGAGAGATAATTGAGAGAGAGGGTGAGAGAGGGGGAACTGAGAGAGAGAGGGATAGAAAGAGAAATTTATGTAGGTAGGGCGCCAGAGGGAGAGACTTGAGAGTGTGAGGGGGATGAGAGAGAGAGAGACTTAAGAGATAGGTAGTGAGAGGAAGTGTGAGAGAGAGGGAGTGGGAGAGAGAGGGAGTGTGGGAGGAGAGAGGGAGGGAGAAAGAGAGAGAGAGAGAGTTTCCTAGGTAGGGTGATAGAGGAAGAGACCTAAGAGAGAGAGGGGGTGGGAGGGAGAGACCTGAGAGAGAGGGAGAGAGGGAGTGATGGAGAGGTAGTGGGAGGGAGATGGAGAGAGAGAGAGATAGAGGGAGCGAGAGAGAGTGGTAGGGATTGGTTAAGCAAGAGGTACTTAGAAAGAGGGAGAGGGTAGGAGAGAGGTGATATGTATAGATAGAGAGAAAGGGATAGTGGTTGAGGGATTAAGGTGGAGGATCTATAGGGTTGATGGTTTAGGGTATTGGGTTGAGGGTGTAGGGTAGAGGGTAGAGGGTAGAGGGTAGATGGTTTAAGGGTTTAGGGTTAAAGGGTTTAAGGTTGAGGGTTTAGGGTTTAGGGTTTAGGGTTTAGGTTTGAGGGTATATGGTTGAGGGTCCAATGTATAGGATATAGGGTATAGGGGTTGAGGTTTGAGGGTTTAGGATTGAGGGTTGAGGGTATATAGTTGAGGCTCTATTGTATAGGGTAGAAGGCATAGGGGTTGAGGGATTAGGGTTTAAGGGTTAAGGGTTGAGGGATTAGGGTGTAGGGTGGATGGTATTGGGTTGAGGGTAGAGGATAGATGGTTTAAGGGTTGAGGGTTGAGTATTGATGGTTAAGGGTTGAGTGTTCAAGGGTTTAAGGGCTGAGGTTATAGGGTTGGTACATATGGTTGAAGGATTAGGGTTTGAGGGCTGAGGATTGAGGGATTGAGGGATTAAGGGTTGAGGCTTGAGGTTTGAGATTTAAGGGTTTAATGTATAGGGTAAAGGGTAGAGGGTAGAGGGTTTAAGGGTTAAGGGTTTAAGGTTGAGGGTTGAGGATTGAGGGTATAGGGTTGAGGGATTAGGGTTGAGGGTTGAGGTTCCAATGTATATGGTAGAGGGTATAGGGGTTGAGGAATTAGGGTTTAAGGGTAGAGGGTTGAGGGATTAGGGTCGAGAGTTTACTTGGGTTTAAGGGTTGAGGAATTAGGGTTGATGGATTAGGTGTGAGGGTAGAGGGTATAGGGTTTAGGGTTTAAGGTTTGAGGGTTTAGGGTTGAGTGTTTAAGGGTTGAGGGTATATGATTGAGGGATTAGGGTAGAGGGGGAAGGATGGAGGGAAGGAGGGATGGAGGGATAAGTGAGATAGAGAGAAGGGGAGAAGAGGAGAGAGGGGAAAAGATATATGAGGGTTGAGGATCTAATTTATAGGCTAGAGGGTTGAGGACCTATAGGGTTGGTGGTTTAGTGCATTAGGTTGAGGGGTATAGGATTGAGGGATGAGTGTTGAGGGTAGAGGGTAGAAGGTTTAAGGTTTTAGGGTTTAAGGGTTTAGGGTTTAGGGTTTAGGGTTTAGGGTAGAGGGTTTAGGGTATAGATTTGAGGGTATGTGATTGAAGGATTAGGGTTCAAGGCCCAATGTATAGGGTAGAGGGTATAGGGGTTGAGAGTTGATAGATTAAGGGTTGAGGGTTGAGAATTGAGGGCTGAGTATTTAATGTATAGGGTAGAGGGTAGAGGATTTAAGGGTTCAAGGTTTAAAAGTTCAAGGTTCAAGGTTCAAGGTTCAAGGTTCAGGGTTTAGGGTAGAGGGTTGAGGGTATAGGGTTGAGGGATTAGGGTTGAGGTTATATTGTATAGGGGTTGAGGTATTAAGGTTTAAGGGTAAAGGGTAGAGGGTTTATGGTTTAAGGGTAGATGGATTAAGGGTTGAGGGTTGAGAGATTAGGGTAGAGATTTTAATTTTGTTTAAGGGTTTAAGGGGTTGAGGGATTAGGGTTGAGGGTAGAGTGTATTGAGTATTGGGTTGAGGGTAGAGGGTTTAAGGGTTTAGGTTTTAAGTGTTGAGTGTTGAGGTTATAGGGTTGAGGGATGAGGGTTGAGGGTAGAGGGTAGAAGGTTTAAGGGTTTAGGGTTTAAAGGTTTAGGGTTGAGGGTTTAGGTTTGAGGTTAGAGGATTTAGGCTATAGGTTTGAGGGTACGTGGTTGAAGGATTAGGGTTCAGGTTCCAATGTATAGGGTAGAGGATATAGGGGTTGATGGTTGAGGGATTAAGTTTTGAGGGTTGGGAATTGATGGTTGAGGGTTTAATGTATAGGGTAGAGGATAGAGGGTAGAGGGTTTAAGGGTAGAGGGTAGAGGATAGAGAGAGAGAGAGAGAGAGAGAGAGAGAGAGAGAATTAACCTAGAAAAAAAAACTTTCTCATAATGTTAGCACATTTTGGAGTAGTAGAGATATGGTTGTTATTTTAGCAAGATATAATGAGCTCATATTATAACGTGCTCGCATTATAATGTGAGTGCATTTTTCCTTTCTCTAAAAATGGTAAAAAACTCGATATAACTATGATATTAAGGTCCACATTCTACAAATTCTTTGAGTTCTACGTGTGTTCCAACAAAGAAAAATATTTTTGATGCTTTTGTGAAGTGTGCATGCATTTTTTTCATATTCCACCACCTTTTGCATGATCTTTCCACCACCTTTGCATGAACTAGTATATTTTTCACGTTGAAAGGCATATAATATCAATTAAAGTTTGAATTACATTCAAGAGTGATATACAATTGAAGTTTGGAGGGGAACAAGCTTTTGAAAAAGTCAAATTGTTGAGGAGTTTGGAGAAAGAGGAAGAAAAGGCTACATAATTTGGTAGAACTCCTCCATTTGAAACTCTGGTCTTCTAGGTATGTGAAGTCTTTACACATTTTCTTTCATTCTATTTTGGCTTGCTCTAATTTTTATTATTTTGCATATTCCATGTTGATCATTGTTTTCTTGTCATTATAACCTTAGATTGTCAATGCACATTTTAAATTACACAATTCTTTAATCTTGTCAATTACATTTTTAAACCACATCTCTTTGAGGCATTTTGTTAAAAAAACTAACTTACCTTGTGTATGATTCCACGTTTTTTATATAGATATATATGACACAAGTTATAAGGAAGTAAAATAATACATCATTTCTCAATCCTTTACTATGGATGTGCATACAATTTTCCAAAGCTTTCTTTTTGGTATAGGCATGGGGGATGTTGGAAAATGTAGTTGAATTTGGTTTTACTCCTACAATTTCCATATACTTGAAATTTTCTAAAGCCTTTTCAATAAATCTATTTTGTGCATATCCTGCAATAATTCTAGTCCATGAGGACATATCTCATTAAGGTATTTTGTCAAACAGTTATACCAAGCAACTGATTTCCTTGTCTATGCTACCAAATTTTCCATACATGTCTACCAAAGCATTTTATCAAACAACTAGACAAGGAAATCAACTATTTGAAGAAATGCCTCAAAGAAATGGGGTCTCATGGTGAAGTGGATTTTATCAACCAATTGATTGCATTTTCTATATGCTACCAAATTTTCCATACATGTCTCTACAAAATTGAAATATACTCCTCCCACATTGATAGATCTTTGAATCTATTTTGGTTTTCATCTTTGATTATTCTTCCTATATGGGATTCTAGCCCTTCTCTCCACTATTTAAAGACTCTTTATTCAAGGCTAAGTTAGCAACATGGGGAAAGCTGCAATCTATCTTGCAATCATGACATACCACAAGACAATGTGGTAGGGTTGACAAGGTAGGGGCAGCATGATAAAATGCCTCATAGAAATGGGGTCTCATAGTGATTTACATCACCACGAGACCCCATTTCTATTATGAATTTTCTCACATTGCTCCTACCGCATTGGCAAGCTAGTGACCTCACTAGCTTGCCAATTTTGTAGTGCTGACAAGGTAGGGGCAGCATGAAAAAATGCCTCAGGGAAATGGGGTCTCTAGGTGACTTAGAAATGGGGTCTCATGGTGATTTGTAAATCATCATGAGACCTTGTTTCTATGAGGCATTTTTTCACTCTGACCCTACCTTGTCAACACTATGGATTTGGAAATAAAGTGACGTCACTAGCTTGCTAATGTGGTAGGTTTGACAAGGTAGGGGCAACTTATGCCACATAGAAATGGGGTAATGTGGCATGCATAATTGCAAGATAGACTCAAAATGGAAGCATGGACAAGGCATTGGAATTGTTTGACAATAATTTTTTCTAAGAAATATATGCAAAATGTGGTAGAATTAACAAACTAGTGAGTTCAATAGCTTTCCAATTCAATAGGGTTGAAAATGTAGGGGCAGTATACATCACCATGAGACCCCATTTCTATGAGGCATACGCTACCCCTACCTTTTCCACCCTACCAAATTTGCAAGCTAGTGAGTTCACTAGCTCGTCAATGCTACCACATTTTGCATACATTTATACGAAAACATTTTTGTCAAACAATTCAAATGACTTGCATCACTGTGAGACCCCATTTTTATTAGGTATACGCTGCCCTTACCTTGTCAACCCTACCGAATTGGCAAGCTAGTGAGTTCAATATCTTGTCAATGCTCACATGATTTTTCTGATGGAATGCCTTAAAGAAATGTGGTAATGTGGCATGCCATGATTGCAAGATAGGCTCAAAATGGAAGCATGGACAATGCATTTGAATTGTTTGACAATAGTTTTTTCATAGAAATGTATGCAAAATGTGGTAGCTTTGACAAGCTAGTGATCTCACTAGCTTGCCAATATGGTAGGGTTGACAAGGTAGGCCTCATAGAAATGGGGTCTCATGTGAGATCCCATTTCTATGAGGCATACACTGCCCCTCATAGAAATGGGGTCTCACATGAGACCCATTTTTATGAGGCATACACTGCCCCTCATAGAAATGGGGTCTCACATGAGACCCCATTTTTATGAGGCATACACTGCCCCTACCTTGTCAACCCTACCATATTGGCAAGCTAGTGAGATCACTAGCTTGTCAAAGCTACCACATTTTTCATATATTTCTATGAAAAAATTATTGTCAAACAATTCAAATGCATTGTCCATGCTTCCATTTTGAGCCTATCTTGCAATCATGGCATTCCACATTACCAAATTTATCTAAGGCATTCCATCGAAAAAAATCATGTGACATTTGTCTATGCTATAAATACTCTTCTACATGATGATTGTAAGTATTTTGTATAAAACCTTGAATGGAATATATTTCATTTATTTGTATGGATTCATTTTTTAGAAACTAATATTTGTCTCATTACCATGCTACAGGTAAAATTATCTGTCATTCCAAGGAAACAAAAAAGGAATAAACTAGTAGATGAAGAGTATGAAACCAATAAAGCAAAAAATAGAGAACGAATGAGGGCATATCATGAGAAGAAGATATTAGATACGATTAACGAAAACAAGCTAATTGAAGAGGAAACTCAACCATCAAAAAGAGAAAAGGCATTGGTGGCACAAAAGGCATGAATGCAAAAGCATCACGCTAAGACGAAATTGGATACCATAGTTGGAGACACACCCTCTACCCCAAGTGATATTGAAGGGACACCATTAAGCACAAGTGAATATGGAAGGACACCATCTACCACAAGTGAATATGGAGGGACACCATCTACTGCAAGTGAATATGGAAGGACACCATCTACTGCAAGTGAATATGAAGGGACACCATCCACTACACCTCAAGTTGAGATTACTTCATCACTCAAATTTTATGAAAAAGGTATGCCATCAGCCCCATGTCAACCTCAAGGTATGATGTCTATTTCACCCTTGATCAAAGGTACACAATCTAGCCCACCTCACTTAAATATTAATGAGGATATTTTGCAGCACATGGAAGGTAAGGTTCCATCACGCACTTGTAGAAGATATGCTGACAAGATTTGGAAATTGTTTCTTTGAAATGATAAATGAGACCACAAGATGTCAACTATTTGTTGAAATGATGTGGGGTTTAAAGTATATAAATATCATGAATATTCTTGGGTCAAGAACATCAAATGCTTCAAATGAAAACACTATTGTCAAGAATCTAATCATGGATTCTTATGAGAGTGTGGGTAAGACCTCATGCTCAAAGGATAGTAATGTCACCTGACATGTCATTACATAGTCTTTGGTAAGTATTCAAACAAGGAGATCTCATTTCATTAGAAAGATGAGTGAGCAATTGGGAATTAATAGAAAAACCTTATCAAGAGTTGTTCAAAAGTGGAAAATAATTGAGGGCACCGATTCAAATGAATTATGGGCATTCTCAAGGAGACTGCCACCAAAAGATAAACCAGTTTTTGAAGCATGGAGAACACTAATTGAAGACTATTGGAATAATATCACAAGCTCATATTGAACCAAAGAGATGTGGTAAGAAGGAGAATCGGTAGTCGGAACTATGAGCCATATCCAAAGAATTTTTTGATACGACTCAAACCCAATTGTTTTGTAAATTTCAACAGGATTATCCTCAAATTCAAATTTGTCAAAGATATTTTGAAATGCTTAAACATTGTTGAATAAACTGGATACTAAGAGGGGGGTGAATCAGTATCCACTAACTCATATTGAATAATCACCATTAATTTATTTCATTATAGAACAAAAAAGAGCAATAACACAACATGACATTCATAACACTGAAACGCCAAATTTTACATGGAAAACCCAATGAGGGAAAAACCACAATGAGGATTAGCTCACAATACATAGTTATATCAAAAGGACTAGTTCACTACTTATAGATGACTTGTTGTCCAAAAAGGAGGCGCACTACCTATAGAAATGTATAAACAAAATATGGCTAGCCGCCAAAGTTGAACTGATGAAGATACACCTCAAGTGTTGATTAAATACCCTATATTCTCAGAGTGTTCACTCGTAGACTGATCTCTAATTCACACACTTATACTTCTCTTTTTCACATTCGCATATCACACATCATAAAACCTTGCACATCTCTCTCTCTTTTTCTCTATATTCGGATCTTCTAAACATCTTGTATATATACCCAAATGCAATAGTTAGGTCAACATCAAAATATAATTCAATCATGTCAAAACATCATGAAGTCGGTTGGGACCAACGCTAGGTCTTCACATTTAATTCACAATCCAATTGACTAGATATTAGGTTAGCCAAAACTTAATACCGAAATGCAAATACAAAAACCAATGCCAGCACATCCCCCAAACATCTGAGAATGCATACATACACACTTCCAACTGTTATAAACCTTTTTCCAAAAACCTTAGATCATATTGAATACTAGAGAGCATATGTGGACCAAAAATACCTGAATTACCAGATCAAATACCGAATGGGATAAACTAGTTCTACACATCGGTATAGGGTATCAGACCAACATTGTGACAAAAATGACAACCTAAGACACATTTCCAACAATCTCCCCCTTTTTCATTGATGGAAACATAAAAAAATCCAATTCAAAAATTCATATCTCTCCAATATCTCTCCCAAAAAACACTTCATCTCCCCTTATCCATATCTCTCCGCATAACTCCATATACCTCCCCAAAACTCTATATCTCTCCCCAAAAGTCCATATCTCTCCCCAAAAGTCCATATCTCTCCCCCTTTGACATTAGAGACAAAGGTAGCCAAAAAAAAGGGGAAAACAACATGGTGACATTCAAGATTCCAAAAAATTTAAAACATCCAATTCTTCAAACCAAAAAACCTATTTTTACTTCAAGTACCTTTTTGTACCTTTCTTTGATAACTAGAAGCAATTTATTCCATTCCAGAACAATAGAATCCATTCTTGTAGACACACTTTCCAACATAGCCAACAATGTGATGGAGGAAGACCAATCTGAGGATTAACATTGTTTTTCATAGTCTTCAACATCAAAGAGTATTTGGGCAAGATGGTCTAGCCAGACCTCAGCAATCTCCTTTAGAATCCAGAAGGTCTTCACAACATCATCCCTCTTTCTCTGCATAATAATAATTTCAGCTTGCAACTCACTAATTCTCAATCTTTGTTTCCCATCTTTGTCCGTAAAGATGTCAAAGTTCTTCCTAATACTGTTTACCTCAAATTCTATTGCTTCAATTCTTCTTCAAAAATTATCAATTGATGCAAGCCACCAGAGGAAATACATGTAAATAATAGTCATTTCTTTCATGCACTCCTTCATTTCCACAATCAACTCAGCTAACTTCTATTTTTATTTAGTGCCTCTTTTCAATCAGAGCTTCCAACTCGCATCCTTTCAGACCTTCAAGAAACATTTTTTCTTCAATTACTTCAACTATATTCTCATGAAGAGAATCATAAATAATAGAAACATCGATATTATTGTGAAACAAATACTCAATTAGAGCATCATCAACGTTAAGCATGTCAACTAGTGAGGATGTACTCCAAAATTCACCAACTTTTCATTTTTTCTTTAATTAACATAGAATTGATCGCATATGGATCAGAAGATTTAGATCCAGACAAAGATTATTCCTCTTCTTCCAACTCTTCAAGAATAACAACAATATCTTCAGCAACTTTTCTTTTCCTCAATTTCAGAGGGGAATCACTAAGAACAAATTCCAAATCTTTTCTACCAGAGGAGGAACCTTCCTCAAATCAAATAGGCATAAATTCACCAGAGCTCAGTACATTATGAAGCAATAAGAAAAAATTCTTGCATTCACTCTCTTTATCCTCAAGACTCCAAATTTCTATGAATTTTTTTCGTAATGGGAATCCTGAATTCCCACACAACATCCTTCTTTCTCGGTAGGGATTTCAGAAAATAAAGAACCAAACATGTAAGCAATAATCCAAAATGAAATGGATATCCTTCTTTCAGTGAAAATTGAATGTTCTCGACCATATTCTCAAGAATTAGCTTACATAAATCAAATTTTATGTTCTCGTTAACCATATTATACACCAAATACACTACAATAGCCGAAGTAGGACTTTCTTTGTTCCTGAAAAAGGTTTTATATGAAATGTTGGAATGATGGATGCACAGGTGGACCTTTGCCAGGAAGAAATATTCAACCACAAAGAAAGTATGATAATGGAATGCAAATATAGATTATATTATGATCTATCAGATTGATAGATAGATGGATAGATGGATATTTTACAAAGAGAACATACTCCTGATTATATAGGCAAGTGCTAAATCTAGAATGAAAAGGATGTTGCCAAGTGTTCAAATCACACTTCATGTGACAACAAGAAACCTAACCAACTACCTAGGGAATGATAACAAGATGGAGATAAGTTCTAGAAAAGACAACTCATCTTCTAGAAGGGAATCTTATCTCAACAACTTTATTAAATGATTAAATGCAACTTAGGACTAATATGATTAATTAAAACCTAAGTTAACTTATGCTAGTGTAATAATTAATTAATTACACTAACACCCCCCCATAAGTGCAACTTAGGGAGACTAGATAAGCATGCACCTAAAACTAAGATGAATGCAAGAAAGAATGAATGGGTCCCGACAACAAGGCCTATTCAGGTACCCATGTACAAATGCAATAATGATATAGAGAAGGAAAACCCAGTGGGACAACCCCCCCTACAATGAGATGACTGCAACAAAGAAACATTGGAAGAACACTGTGGAGTAACACTAGAACCGCAATCCGGCAAGCAAGGAAAGATACTTCTGTCTACAAGAAACATATCGAAATCATAATAATGCAACAATAGACTTGATGCCACATAATACTCAAGAACACCAAATTGGAACAACCCTGGAGTCCATAAAACAACAATAGATGAAAAGATGATGACAGAATCTGGAAGCCGTGAATCTCGATGCCGATGTCAAACTGAGACTAAAACTCTTCTATGAGAACAAGTACCATAAAGACTCAGAAAAATTAACCACAAATTTAGTTGCCCTCAAACTGAGATGGATCTGAAATGAATCTAATATTTGTCAAGGTAAGACAAAAATGTGGCCAAAAGAAACTAAGAAACTGGATTACAACCCATGCGAGTTATCATCTAAACACAATGAAGATCAAAGTGCATGCACACTCTAATCAGATTATTATGCAAGAAACCCCCCTGATGGAACTTTATATCAGTTCATTTATTACAATACCTAATGATTGCAAAAGGAGAGAATGCCTAAATATGCATAAACAGAAAATTAAAAAGAGGGCATGCACAAACCAATGTTCACATTTGTCTCCATGATGAAAAGTAACCTCAAATTTGTGTAGATGACCAAATCTGAAAAAATGGCCTACACCACTATGAAGTGTTCAAAACAAGCTTTCCGTCAATATCGCGTTTGCCAAAAATGGACATCGTAGTCAAAAGTTATGAATTTTTCAAAAAAAATTGAATTTAGCTTGTAGGAAACGAGTTTTCTAGCAAAAACGTTTATTTCTAATTTGATTTCTGGAAAATCTACTTACTGTTTCTAGACAAAAATAAAAACCCAGAAATATTTTGATGCTAGAAATAAAACCCATAAATTGTTTCTTGATCCAACAAGCAGTAGATGAAAAATTGAATTTTTTTAACCTTTAGCTAGGAGAAAAATAACGCCCAGCGCTTTTTAGACTGCGATTTTCTCCAGATCTATGTAAGATATGCAAAATCTAAAAATACCCAATTTAGATTTCAACATTGGCTACAAAACCCAGAAATCGTTTTTCTTGCAAATGAGTGAAAACTAGATTTTTGAAGCAAATATGATGACGGCTCCAATAAAAAACGCCTTGCAACAAACCCTTGTTTGCTAAAGAATTTCATTAACCAAACTTTCTTGATCCTAGGATGAACCTTCACTAGAATAGCTTTGATACCATGTTGGAATGATGGATGCACAGGTGGACCTTTGCCAAGAAGAAATATTCAACAACAAAGAAAGTATGATAATGGCATGCAAATATAGATTCTATTATGATCTATCAAATTGATAGATAGATGGATAGATGGATGGATAGATGGATATTTTACAAAGAGAACATATGCCTGATTATATAGGCAAGTGCTAAACCTAGAATGAAAAGGATTTTTCCAAGTGTTCAAATCACACTTCATGTGACAACAAGAAACCCTAACCAACTACCTAGGGAATGATAACAAGATGGAAATAAGTTCTAGAAAAGATAACTCATCTTCTAGAAGGGAATCTTATCTCAACAACTTTATTAAATGATTAAATGCAACTTAAGACTAGTATGATTAATTAAAACCTAAGTTAACTTATGCTAGTATAATAATTAATTAATTACACTAACATGAAATACCGTACACAACATACCTAACCAAAGAATCGGTAATAGTATCGATCACCAGTACAAGGGGATCCTTGTCGACTCCCATAAATTACTATACTTCCTTGCATTTAATTGTCTTCCATCTAGGAAGTTCTCCAATATTGCACAGTCTGGTAACCACTTCGATCGTATCCTTCGAGAGAAGATAAGATCTGTCTAATATAATGTTGTTTTCCTTGAATTTCCCAAGACAAACAAAATAAATTCTTTATTAGAAAACCAAGGGAATTCTCCCCATATGTCCAAACCTAGGGTTTGTAAGTTTTTAAATTCACTTGGTTCCAACCCTAGTTCCAATTTCTTAATCTTTTGATTATCGAATTCATCTAGCTCAAGTCCTTTCAACTTTAGAAGAGTATTCCTACTCAATCCTCTAATATAACTTTCCATTATAGCTCTTAAATAAAGGAAATTATTCTATTACCTTCTTCTGTTGTTGCGAGATAAGGAGACTTCCAACACCTTCTTTCGAATATCCATAATGTTCTCTTTGACGTTCTTCAACTCACTTAAAAATGCTTCAAGAGAGCTCCAAATCTCTCTAAAATTCCTTCAGATGTAATGATGATCAAAAATGATTCGAGAAACTTCCTTTATATTCCATCGTTTTTCCCTAACTCACATTAAATGCAAAAATTTATCAAACTTTTCTTCCATTTCGACTGAGAAATCTTAGTTCACTTTGTAGAAGAACATGCTTGCATATTTTCTACTGGTTCCTTTTGCAACATATTAGTCTTGAAAAACTTCATACCATATCCATGTGCCAACGCCTAACACGTCATACTTCTGGGGGTTTAATTTATTTTTTGATAATGCTCCCCTAAGACTAGGCTAGGTCTAGTTCCCCGAAGAATCATTTGCACCGAATGAAGGTACAAACACATCAATAATCTCTAATGCTTTTTTTTTTTCCCATATCTTTCTCATTTCCTACTTAACCTCTTCCTTGTCAATCTTTTTGACTAGTTTATCATTCTTCGCTGGAACAGACTGCTTTCCCTTTTTACTTATGCAATCTTCAAAATATGTCTCAATTTCTTGCAATGATAACAAACAATGTTTCTCTATTCAGTTTGATTTGCATTCATCCTTGTTCTACATTGATTGGATTTATGTCCAAACATGTTACAAGTATAACAATAGCCATCAAAATATTAATTTATCCTTCCTCTATCAAATTTTTTCATCGTCACTCTACTAACCATCCTTACTTTTGACCTGCATTTGGTAGTTTTATGTCCTATCTTCTTGCATGTATAACATTGTCTGGAGAAGGGACCAGAAAAATTATTCAGCCTACTCCTACACTCAGTTTCCTTATGTCCAAATTTATTACATGAAAAACATACACCGTTGAAAGATGAGTACCTTTGTGCATTCGGTTGTCTGATAGGTGGTTTCCTTCCAAAATTTATTTTCTAATTTTCTTTATCCTAAGTCTTATGATTATCTACTAGATTTGAATTTTTTATTTTTCTATCAACTTCATTTCCTAAGCCACTTTTGTCCTTAGAGGGTTTTTGTCCAGCTATTAATTCATCAAGCTTAGTGGAGCTTGTCTTAAAGTCGTCTTCACAAAGTTTTTCTTTCTCAAGATCTACTTTCAAATTCATCACTTCATGTTCAAGTCTAGAGAAAACATCAGCCTTGCTTTGTATCACTATCTTCAAACATTCTTCAACTTTCAACTTTTCATCTATCTTCAACTTTAGTTTGATATTCTCATCATTTGCTAGCTTCAATTCTTCACCCACTTCTCTATATCTTTTTCTAAATTTATTTAACTGCTCTTTCAATTTACAGACACAGTCATTAGCTTCATCAATATTCTCCTTCAAATCTCTATTCTCGATTTTAGTCTTGTCAAGATCTTCAAGGGTAGTTTGGAGCTCTTCTTTATCCATTTTTCAATTTGTAGGATCTCTCTCAAGTTGCTAAACTTCTTCAGAGGAACCAGAAAGCTCTAATACCAATTGTTGAATAAACTGAATACTGAAACGGGGGGGGTGAATCAATATCCACTAACTCATATTGAATAATCACCATTAATTTATTTCATTATAGAAAAAAAAAAGAGAAATAACACAACATGAAATTCATAACACTGAAACACCAAATTTTATGTGGAAAACCCAATGACGAAAAAAACCACAGTGAGGATAAGCTCACAATATATATTTATATCAAAAGGAATGGCTCACTACCATATACAAAATCTCACTACTTACAAAGGACTTGTTGTCCAAATATGAGACTCGCTACCTACAAAAATGTATAAACAAAATATGGCTACCCGCCAAAGTTGAACTGATGAAGATACACCTCAAGTTTTGATTCAATTCCCTATATGCTCAAAGTGTTCACTCACAAACTGACCTCTAATTCACACACTTATACTTCTCTTTTTTTATTCACATCACACATCATAAAACCTTGCACGCCTCTCTCTCTTTTTCTCTATATTTGGATCTTCTAAACATCTTGTATATATACCCGTATGCAATAGTTAGGTTGAAAGATCAAAAGATAATTCACTCGTGTCAAAACATCATGAAGTCGACTAGGACCAAGGCTAGTTCTTCACATATAATTCAAAATCCAATCAACTAGATATTAGGTTGGCCAAAACTTAATACTAAAATGAAAATACAAAAATCGATGCCACCGCATCCCCCAAACATCTGAGAATGCATACATACATGCTTCCAACCATTATAAACCTTTTCCCAAAACCTTAGATCATACTGAATATCAAAGAGCATATGTGGACCAAAAATACCAGAATTACCGGATCAAATACCGGATAGGATAAATTGGTTCTGCACACTGGTACAAGGTACTGGACCAACATGGTGACATCAATGACAACCTAAGACACATTTCCAACTCTTTTTATGTCAAGATAAATCACACATGCACTAATTGTTGTTGTAGACTACATATTGAATTCTCGAACCATTATGATATTTATTTTTCTATATGTTTGAATTTGCATACTAACGATGTTTTGTAGGATTGTGGCATGCATGCCCCACCAAAATCTTCAAGATATTTCTTATCAAAAAAATTATGTCAAATAGATGATGGCCAAGTATTCTATAGGATAGCCTACTTGGATGGTTCATGTCAGCGTTGTAGTGGCTTGCAACATTTGCTAGTATGTCAACATATGGAAAGCATACAGGAGGTGGGAAAGAATCTAGTAGAGTTCAAGAAGCATAAAATAGTGGCATACATTACAAAAGATGGCAATCAAGCAAAAATATGTGATTTGGTTATTTAGAAGATTCTAGTGTATTAGTTTATGTCTATGTTTTGTGCAAGGCATACCCATAGAGCCCAATGGTTGGACACACAATTCAAGCTATGCAAGGACACCTATCTAGTTGGAAACATAGTTTTAGTGGTCAAATTTGCAAAGAACTACACTCTATAGCCACAATTTGAGGTACAATCACAATATTACAACTCCACATAGGTTTCAATATTTATACACATATAATTCATTCATGCAGTTGATAGTACAGAGGACCAAAGGAAGTTATTAAGAGAGTATCACTTTTATATTAGTGATGATTGCACACATTCTCCAGAGTTCGTGCAAGGTTTCTTCTAATGTTCTACAATGATTTGGCTCAAAGGGGCATAAAATACGGTCGACATATAATATGGTCGGATAATTGTGCAACACAGTTCAAGAACTCGCACATGTTCTACTGGTTGAGCAAGATGCATGTCATTACATGTGTTCAACATATGTGTAACTTTTGTGAGGTCGCCCATGGAAAGGGGAAGCATGATGGTGTGTGAGCATGTGTGAAAAAAGCATTACCACAAGAAGAGTTGAATTTTATAGAAAATGCAAAGTTGATAGATGCAAAATCAATCATCAAGTGGTGTAATGCATCGATGGGTCTAGGTAATGAAGGTATGTCTTCAATTTGTAGAAATTTTTGGTTGATGGATGATAATAACATTGCACCATAAGAGGATTTTTGTACACTAACAAGATAGAATGAGCTACACTATTTCCTTAGCTCAAATGCAGGTTCATGAAGTATCAATACACGAAAGATGGTATGATTTTGTTCTTCATGTACAATGAAAGCTCGGGATGATTGTGAGTCAAAGGAGTGGATTGAGAAATGGCCATTAAGCTATCGTAGCCCACTTCGCATGTATTTCCCTTCGATGACATTGGAACTAACATAGATGGATTCATCGGTTGACTTTGACCACATATTAAATCTAGTTCAACCAGGTAATATATCTAGACTTGAATAGTTTTTTAAATTCCTATTGTTATCTTACTTTGTAGTGTATTTGTAATGTTGAATAATTTTAAGAGATTTGTTGCACATATAAATGGAGGGCATGTTTATGCAATTATTGTAGATGAAGACAATGAATAGGGAGTAGAATACTACTTGTGTTGTTGTGTTGAGGTCAAAAATAAATTGGAGGCCCAAGTTATAGATGGAGAAAAAATGAATACCCTACAGGCTCAATTGTTGTTACTAGAACCTAGCTTAGAAGGTACCCACATAAGAGTGTTAAATATTGGTTGTTTCAAGACTTTGACACACATCAGAAGATTCTCCATTACTCGAACCTTGTCATGGCATCCAATGTTTGTTTGACTAAATATGGGGGTAGAACTTTGAACAAGACCTTGTGGAAGGTGTGTAAGTTTGACCATGAGGCAATACTTGACACAATAAAGAGTAGAGCAGACATAGATGGTTCATTGGATTAATTTGTAAGTATTCACATTGCAAATATTATTAATTTATACTTGTATACACATTAATTTGTATGATGCCAATGATATGATGAAAATTCTATCATCTAATGTTTATATCATGTATGTAGGTGATTGATAAAGTTATCAAACTTGCAAATGTAGCTTACACTTTATCTTTAGAACTGTGGCAAAGGATACATAGTTCAATGGCATTTTATTTTTTGTCAAAAATATGCAAAAAAAATGATGTAGGATATTATCAATAGACTAGTAAACTAAGTGGAAGATTAAATTGTGTTGTTTTTATAATAGGTTACAAGTTTTGAAAAGGTTCGAAAGTAATATTTTGGTTATGTTTTATTCATATTTTTTTCATGAGAGGTTTTTGTGTGCAATAGGTACCCTAGAACTCCAAATGAAGATGTATGGCCATGAGTGACTAAGTTGAGAGACTAGCATGCCTATCCTCAATGGAAGCATCAATATTTAAGCCTTGTTGTTCTCGAGTTGGAACCAAATGGTGTGGATTTTTTGTTTGTAAATTCCTTCAATCTATTTTCATTTCATTTATTTTGGATGCTCATTATTTTTATTCTTTTACTTTGCCTATTTGTAAGTAACCTACTAAAAATTGACTGGTGTCCCCTTGCATAAAATGCTAATTTATGAGTCATCCAAGAGAATCTCAACCAGAAAAGAAATGCAACATCCTTATTTTGATGACATGGACAAATCTCAATTATTATTTTAAGCCATTATAAAAGTGTGCATGAAGGTTAGTGAGGGAATTTCAAGTTATTCATTTAATGAAGTTAACCTCATCATGAGCACCTATGATGTAGACATTATTAGAGCATCTTGAATTTCAAGTTATTCTATTCATGAAAAGTTTTGTGTGCAATAGGTATCTTGGAAATCCTAATGAAGATGTATGACCAAGAGTGACTAAGTTGAGATACCAACATGCCTATCCTCAATGGAAGCATCAAGATTTAAGCCTTGATGTTCCTGAGTTGGAACCAAATGGCGTGGATTTGTTGTCTATAAGTGCCTTCCATCTATTTTTATTTCATTTCCATTTTGGATACTCTTTCTTTCTCTTCTTTTAATTTTCCTATTTGAAGGTAAACTACTCAAAATTTATTGGTTTCTCCTTGTAGAAAATGTCGATTTATGATCCATCCAAGAGAATCTCAGCCAAAAAATAAATGCAACATCCTTATTTTGATGATCTCGACAAATATCAATTTTTACTTGAACCCATTATTAAAGATCGTGTGAAGCTTAGTGAGGGAATTTCAAGTTACTCATTTGAAGTTAACCTCATCATGAGCACCTATGATGTAGACATTATAAGAGAATATTGAATGTGTAAGTGAAATTGTAAAAGACCTATGAGAATAGAGTACCTAAGGCATCCTTGAATAAATCTCATTTTATTGTAAAAATCATATTTTTTCTCATGATTTTGTATTGCCACTTGATAGTTTAGAGAAAGCATTGTGACTACAAGTACAAGCAATTGGGTTTTAGAACGGTGTATGAAGCATATTAGACAATTGTAGCACAAACAAGAGAATTATGACAACCAAATAAATCTCATTTTATTGTAAACAAGATATTATTAATATAGTGAGTGTAATAACCATTTATGGTTACTAATCATTCTTCTTCTTCTTTTATTCTCTCCCTATTATAACTAACACCAATTGACTAAATTATTATTAAAACTTTGATTTATTAAAACAAATCAACCTAATGATTATATATCAATATCAATATAGAATACCCTCAAACATTTGTAATTTATTGCTGCCCTCAACCATTTGTAATTCATGCAATGTAATCTCTTAACAGTCTAAATTGCAAAAGGGCGGCAACATTTGATGAATCGTTACCCGTATATCGTGTCATCTATGGAATTTTTTTCTTAAGCATCGGGATCATGTAGGGAACCTCTACAATAACCTCTCTCGATTTTTTTTTTTAATCTCAGAGTCTTTTTTCCGTGGTGTCCAATTTTGACTTGATGGAAAAAGTGTCAATTACAAGTAATGTAAAGTTGCAATTTAATGGTGCAACTTTCATTCTACAACTTGTATGACCAAATAGACTATTCCAACGCATCTAGATAGGTATGTTTACACTATGCATGGTCCTCTTTCACACCCAAACACACTGAATCGCTTTGAGCTATGTTCAACCACCTCAATCCCTTAAGGGTCCAAAGTGAAAAAGGGTAACAATATTTTATGGGCTATTACTCGAAGACCATGATGCTTATGAACTCTTCATCTAAGCCTGTGGGATTGCATTGGTCCCTTCTACAATAATATCTCTCAGTTTTTCTTATCTCATAGTAATTTTCCTGTGGTGTCCAGTTTTCACTTGATGGAAAAAGTGTCAAATGCAAACAGTGTAAAGTTGCAAAGTGGTACAACTTTCATTCTACAACTCATGTGACCAAATAGATTGTTCCAACATGTCTAAATGGGTAAAATTGCACTAGGCATGGTCCTATTTCACACCCAAACACATCGAATCACTCTAAGCTACGTTCAACTGACTCGATCCCTTAAGGGTCCAAAGTGCAAAAGGGAAGCAATCTCTGATGGGCTATTAATAAAAAAAATGATGCTAATGAACTCTCTGTCTAAGCCTATGAGATACTTTTGGGCCCCTCTATAATAATGTCTCTCCGTTTTTGTTATCTCAGAGTCATTTTCCCATGGTGTCTAGTTTTCACTTGATGAAAAAAGTGTCAAATGCAAGCAGTGTAAAGTTGCAAAGTGGTGCAATTTTTTTTCTACAACTCGTGTGACCAAACAGACTGTTCCAATGTGCCCGGATGGGTACTTTTACATTATGAATGATCCTCTTTTGCACCCAAACACGCTGAATCGCTCTGAGCTACATTCCACCGGCTTGATCCCTTTAGGGTCCAAAGTGCAAAAGGGCATCAATATTTGATGGGCTATTATTGAAAATCATGACACTTACAAACTCTTTGTTTGAGCCTACGAGATCATCTTGGTCCACTATATAATAACCTCTCTCAATTTTTGTTGTCTTGAAGTCATTTTCCCATGGTGTTTATTTTTCACTTGATAAAAAAAGTGTCAAATGCAAGCAATGTAAAGTTGCAAAATGGTGAAAATTTTGTTTTGAAAAAAAGTGACCAAACAAAATATTCCAATGCATCCGGATGCGTAGGTTTACACTAGGCATGGTATTATTTCGTACCCAAACATGTCAAATCACTCTAAGCTACATTCAACCGACTCGATCCCTTAAGGGTCCAAAGTGCAAAAGGGAAACAATCTTTGATGGGCTATTACTTAGAAAATGTGATTCTTAAGAACTCTCTGCCTTTGCCTACAAGATTGTGTTGGGCCCCTCTACAATAACCTCTCTCATTTTTTGTTATCTCAGAGTCATTTTCATGTGGTGTCCAATTTTCACTTGATGGAAAAAGTATCAAATGCAAGCAGTGTAAAGTTGCAAAGTGGTGCAACTTTCGTTCTATTATTCATGTGACCAAAAAAATTATTCCAACATGTCCAGATGGGTACTTTTATGCTAGGCATGTTCCTCTTTTGCACCCAAACACAGCAAATCGCTCTGAGCTACATTCAACTGCCTCGATCCCTTAAGAGTCAAAAGTGCAAAAGGGAAACAATATTTGATGGGATATTACTTAGAAAATGTGATTCTTAAAAAATCTTTGTTTGAGCCTATAGGATCACCTTGCACCCCTCTACAATAACCTCTCTCATTTTTTTTAATCTCAAAGTCATTTTCCTGTGGTGCCCAATTTTAACTTGATGAAAAAAGTGTCAAATGCAAGTAGTGTAAAGTTGCAAAGTGGTGCAACTTTTGTTCTGCAACTCATGTGACCAAACAAACTATTCCAACATATATGAATGGGTACATTTATGATACTCATGATCCTCTTTTGCACCCAAACATTCCAAATCACTTTGAGCTACATTCAATTGGCTCGATATTATATAGGTCATAATTTTTCTTTATCTTTAAGATATTCTAAGTTTAACAATGGTTTCACCAAGTTGTGAAGGGTGAACTGTTCTTTATTCAATTATTCTTATGTGGGTTCATTTTCCTTATCTCACATTGCAATTTTGGGTAGATTATTGCTTTCAAAGTATTGGGAATGCTTTGCCTATTATCTAGTTGGAAATTTCCATTCTAAAAGGCTCATCTCTTGATATATATATTATACTCATTCTTAATCAATTATCAAGAACTAATAATCAGTGCATTTATTTATAGTTAATATTTTCTTTTCAATTTGTGCAATTTTGTAACTTGTAACTCTACTAGTATTCCTAGAAATATTGAATCTTTTTAGCATCAACTAATAAAGTTGTTTAGCATCAATCAATAAATATTCAAGACAAACCATGAAGGACAACAATGATCAATGCTAGGGCTAACCAATTAATAACTATAAATGTGAATAAGGGAAGAATAAGTACTAATCCTTGAAGTATACACATGAATACATAGTATACACAAATTAATACAAAGTATATGCATGAATACAAGGTATAACATGAAAACACATAAGTCACAAATTATACATTGGAATACACATAAGTCACAAAGTATACACTTGAATACATGTAACTCATATCTATTGAACTGTGGATTTATAATGCAAATATGGACACCATCGATAAAAAAGATTTTTATTAACCAAATAGCCATGTAGACACACATCAATATATGTCAATATAAGTATAAAATATATACAAAATATCCATATAGGCATATACTATCAAATATATCCAATACAAAATATGTAAAAAAATACCATATAGGCATACAAAAAAGGGCTCTGGAATCAAAAGTCATTGCTCTTCATGCCTTGGAAAAAAATTCTTTCCCTTTACTTGTCAACCAGATGGCAATAAATTTTTCACATTTTTTATGAGGTTGAGGAGTTCTCCTACTACTCCTCCTAGGGTTTAGTTCTTGGTCAAGTTGTATCTGTTACAATAACAAGTAAAGACATTGTTATATAGAAATTACATTATAAAAAATGATATATTTACAAAAAAATCACTTACTGCCACTAGATGATCGCTCTCCTTGAGGGAAAGGTTCACCTGCCCATGTTGAGGCATGTTGAAGCCCTGTAGAAACCATCCAAAGAGATTGAACAATGAATCAATAATGGTTTGATTTTTCACTAACTAACAACTATAACAATGAATGTAAAGTGAAATTTAGTAATTTGCCTCATACCTTTGTGAGGGGCATCGAGGAGTCCATAGTAGATGAAACACCAAGCTCCATTACCCTATGAACATTTAGAGGTGTATTTGCTTCCAACATCAAAAAATAAAACAACAAACTATTCAATTACCAAAAACTATAATAGTGATGCATGTCATGGCTTATAATGTATTAGATAATACTTATTAATCTATATATTTATGATTATCATGCTTACTATTTACACTAGATCCATAGCTTGTTCAAAAGCAACAATTTTTAGGCTTTTATCCATAGCAGCAAGGTAGTGAACCATTTGATAAAATTCTTTGGTAGACATGTATGATAACGGTGGTAGCATAGAGAAGGCAGTGAGTTGTTTGAAAAAAATCCTCAAAGAAATGGGGTCTCATGGTGATGGAATGCTATTACAAAAAAATGTGTCATGGAATTCCATCACCATGAGACTGCATTTCTTCAAGGATTGTTTTCAAACTACTCATTACCTTGACTATGATATTGCTTACTATTATGCTTTGTTAGATTTTTTCCAAGCATCCATAGTTTCTTAGAAAGAACCTATTTTAGGATTTTAGCCATAGCAACAAGTGAGTAGTTTGATAAAATTATTTGGTAGATACATGTATGCAAAATGTGGTAACATAGAAAAGGCAGTGAGCTATTTGAAAAAAAAATCCTCAAAGAAATATGGTCTCATGGTGATGGAATGGCATTCCATCACCATGAGACCATATTTCTTCAAGGCATTTTTTTAAACAACTCACAACCTTGTCTATGTTATTGCTTACTATTATGCTTTGATAAAGTTTTTTCAGCACCCATAGTTTGCTGGAAAGCACCTTTTTTAGCCTTTTATCCATAGCAGCAAGGAAGTTCAAGTAGTTTGATAATAAAAAAATTGGTGGACATGTATGGAAAATGTGGTAGCATAAAAAAGGTGGTGAGATGTTTGAAAAAATACCTCAAATAAATGTGGTCTCATGGTTATGGAATAGAATTCCATCACCATGAGACCACATTCTTCGAGGAAGTTTTTCAAACTACTAACTACCTTGTCTATGTTATTGCTTACTATTATGCTTTGATTAAAAAATTCCAAGCATCTGTAGTTTGTTGGAAAGCACCTAATTTAGGCTTTTAGCCATAGCAGCAAGGAATCGAGTAGATTGATTAAATGCTTTGGTAGATGTGTATGGAAAATGTGGTAGCATACAAAAGGTGGTGAGTTGTTTGAAAAAATGCCTCAAGGAAATCTAGTCTCATGGTGATGGAATGTCATTCCATCACCATGAGACCACATTTATTTGAGGCATGTTTTCAAACTACTCACTGCCTTGTCTATGCTATTGCTTACTAATATGCTTTGATAGATATTTTCCAAGCATCCATAGTTTGTTGGAAAGCACCATTTTTTAGGATTTTAGCCATAGTAGGAAGGAAGTTCAAGTAGTTTGATGAAATTATTTGGTAGACATGTATGGAAAATGTGGTAGCATAGAAAAGGAGGTGATCTGTTTGAAAAAATGCCTCTAAGAAATGTTGTCCCATGGTGATGTAATGGAATTTCATCACCATGAGACCATATTTTTTTCAGGCATTTTTTCAAACTACTCACTTTTTTGTCTATGTTATTTCTTACTATTATTCTTTGATAGATTTTTTCCAAGAACCCATAGTTTGTTGGAAAGCACCTTTTTTTTAGGATTTTAGCCATATCAATAAGGAAGTGAGTTGTTTGATAAAATGATTTCATAGACATGTATGGAAAATGTGGTAGAATAGATATGGTGATGGGTTTTTTGAAAAAATGCCTCAAAGAAATTGGGTCTCATGGTGATGGACATCACCATGAGACCACATTTCTTTGAGGTATTTTTGCAAACAACTCATTTCCTTGTCTATGCCATTGCTAAGTATTATTGGTTTGTATATTTCTTCCAAGAATCCATAGCATAGACAAGACGATGAATTGTTTGAAAATATGCCTCAATAAAAAGTGGTCTCATGGAATGCCATGACAAGAAAATGCAATTGGCAGCTACTCCTAGTTATTACTTATTCTATGTGAAGTAATTGCATCAAGTTGCTTATGTTGGCTTTCTAAAAAACTATATTGTAGTTGAAATTTTGCCATCTATCAAAATATAGTTATTAGTTATAGAATGTGAAGTAACGCTTTGATTTTGAAAGATGAGCAATGCAATGTAATCAACGATAGGAATATAAGCTACACAAATCTATTAAGTACAATTCATTAGTTAAACTCTTTATTCTATTACCTACGTGAATGTTTGTCTAACTCCACTAGCACTGGGAGGTGTTCCCACGAAACTTCCAATATTAGCCTATTCAACATCCAAAATCAAATATTAGAATAACATTCATATATAAAAATTCTATTAACATGTAATAAATTTATAATTTTTTACTAGCTACATACCTCAACAGTAGACATGTACTGGAGTAATAAGTAGTTGTAGTGCCAATGTATCCAGTATCAACACTGCGACCCTAAAATTTTATTACAATCATAAAAATAAATTAGTTAATCTTGCATTTCAAAAAAGAAATTTAATAAATTTAATTCAATGAACATGCTAACATTTACCTGATTATCGATACCATAAGCCTCATTCAAAATTTCAGCTACCCTCGCCATCTCCGTAGCTGCAAACATATCTTGTGTAGCAGCCTCCTCGGTGTTGGTGGGGTCATATGTACAAGTCGTCACACAAACCTAACATGAATGGGGTGGAAACCTAGAACTCAAAGACTCCCCTCGATGGTTATGTACTATAGGACTAGCATGTCGGATGACACTCTGGGTCAAAGAGGTGATAGATTGCAAATTTTCTACCTCGACACTCTCCTTCACAATGGAAGGGATAATAATGTGCTCATGATACGGCCTAGCGATAGCTCATATCACTTGCTACCTAGGATCCTTTCGTGCATTAATTATATCTTGACCTGACCCCCCACCTCTCCCCTAGAAGTCCCTCATATCAAAATAATTCAATATTTTGTTCAAGATGAATTCATAGTATAGTTTCCTCAGAAAATATTGTGGGACTTCGCAATTTTTGCATGGTGGGTAATCAAAACCCATGTACCACCTATCCCAAAAAAAAATCCTAATCCCTTGGTGATGGCACCAATGGATAGGAAACCTCTTTACATTAAGGTCAAGATTTTGATTTGTGTGTGAGTAGTGAATAATGAACACAAATCTAATTTTGTAATTTTCTGATCTTTTACATATTTGTATGATAATTTATTGTGGTAAAAATTCCTAACTACCTGCCTCCTATCTTGCCAACCACTTCATTTTTTGTTGATTTCATCTACATTTTTTAACAATTCTTTAAGTGAATTTGCAAGTGTTCTCTTCATGGTTGAACTTGCTAGATCGTTCAACCTTGTGATTAACTCCTCAATTATTATTATTTTTATTTTCAATTAACCCATTAAATTTTGTTGAGTGCTAGGAGGATGATGAGGGATTGGTGGAGGAAATTGTTGTTGTGGTTGTTGAACTTGAGGATTTTTTTCATGTTTGGTTTGCTCTGGTTTTTGAGGATTTTCAGGAGGGTTTTGAAGAGGATGTGCAGGACCATTAATATTTCCTACAAATTCAAAAATGAATATTAAAAAAAACCTTAAACTAACATTTTCACAACAAAAAACAAAAAATCCTCACCTATTCAACCTCCCCATCAACGTGGTGGCATCCTGACAATGAAATAACAACAAATTGATGAAAAAAATTGCAAGATTATCTTCTCCCAGAACATGAGTGCGCAAGAGAATGGTTTTTGGTTGTATGAAACATAAAAAATAGTTAGCTTACAAATGAATTCGATTTTTTTTTGTTATAATGGCTCATAACGTGAGCATGTTACTCTTTGCTTGCATTATAACACGAGCGTGGAATTGGCTCAATGTGGTTGATTCTTAGGCTCGAAACACCAAGCCATAATGCGAGTGCATTATAACACACTCACATTATAACACACTCGCATTATAGCATATCAGAACTTTTTTAAAATTTTGGCCATAATTTAGGCCCCCTTCTTTTTGCACCCACCCTCTTGATATCACTTTCTCACATTTAAAGACATACTTACACATGCACTATATGGTCCTCTTTACATAGCCAGTCAAATCAGTGACAAGCCCACTAATGGGATATTAATTGATCCTGTCTATGGAGAGAATGTGATCATTGAATAATTCTTACTTGTGCATGAACTCTATCATGATATATATGATAAGCCGAAAGCATGGACAAAAATGCATAATGATTTTTCTTTCCCTATGATTGGTTCGATCACCCTTCCTTTAAAATTTGGACCAAAATAATTATATGTCTCATTCTCCATCATCCCAACATCAGATCAATTCCATGTGAATCTTGGTTACCCATGGCTACACTCCATGGAATCCATCCCGTCAATTGTGCATTAATGCTTAAATTCTACCTTTGACAATGAAATTTTTATTGTACACCATAGTGGCTTCAATCTTGTGTCTTCCCGTGGGAATTTTTCATTGGATTACTTTTGGCCTGAGCCTATTGAACCTATTAAACCTCATGAAAATTTCCTTATCAAAGGAAAAATGGATAGAAGAATTATACCTTTGAAACATGCCTCAACCCATGATTGAGCCTCCTATCCTTGACAAAACCATGATTGAACCAAAAGACCTTCCAACTAACCAAGACCAATTCAAGACTAGTCCTTTTCCTATCTCCTACAAATGACCAAGAGACAACCAAAACAATCTCGTCATGCCTCCTAAGATAAAACAAATTTACAAAGCTAAAGAGAAAGTGGTTGAATAGCCTCCTATGGTTCCTTATGTTCCTCCCCTTAGGGAAGAAAAAAAATCGATGGTTGATAAACCCTCTCCTACACAAACGCAACTTGAAAATCATACTAAAAGAAACAAAAATGCTAGAGAGAGTAGGCATGGATGTCATATTATTGCTCACATGTTACAAGCTAAAGAAGAAAATAATAACATATAAAATCAAAATCCTAACTTTCCTAAAGCAATGCATGATGATTTTATACCCTCTTCGCAATGTAAACAAGAACCTTCTAGAGACATTATCATTCAACCTCCTATTGTGCTTAATCTAGATGATTGCATTGATATTGCAAAGATTGATGAAAAAGTGAATAATGAGTTGAATTCATTGTTTTCATCTTATATGATCTTAAATGATAATTCTCCTAAAAAGAGTGTTGAACTTGGTGATGATCCAAGTACTGCGCTCACTGTTGTCCCTTTGGCTAGTTGTATGCCTTCCTTATATGATGAAAAATATTGTGATGCAGATGACCTGCTATAGGTTGACTCACATGTTCCTTACTAGTCTTTCCTTTTTTTTCTTTTTCATGTTATGTGTGTGATTTCATTTGCGTAATGTGATCTCATTATATATTTCTATTTGATGTCTCTCTCTTTTTCACACTCCTCTAATTGAATCTACATTCTTCTATATGTCATAAAAAATTATCCTTTATATTTTATTTTTCTTTTGTTTTCATTTTGGGGATGATGCAAGGCAAAAAGACATTTAGGTCTCTTCCATGTTGACCCAAAATATTTTTCTTTGTTTTCACTCTCTTTGTGTCATTCTTCCTATTCCAAGAGTATTTGGGAACGATGATGTTTATGAGCTCTCTCAAAATATTGTAGAAAAGACATATTGACCTAGATCTATGGATCCCTTATGTGATTTTGGGATTTCATTTTGGGGGCAACCGTTTTCATGATGTAGCTTCATTTGGAAACATACGACTTGGCATCTAGGGATTTCCAAATAAGCTCTCATGTCCTCTTTATTGTTATCATTTATCATTTTATACTTTAAAGTAATTTCTCATGGCATGGTGTTTAGATATTTGTTCAAAGTGGGGGCATACATTGACATTATTCTTTTTTATATTAGAACTTATATTTCATTTTGTATTCTTCTTACTTCATGTGATACGTCTTTCTCTTTGTGGTGACATTGGGTGTGATCTCCTTCAAGAGTGTGATCTCTCTTAGCATATTATATTACTTTTAGTGGCTTGATGTGACACACTACATCTCCTAAGTTGTGAATTTTCTATTCTTAGATTGGTCCTCTCTTGGAGACATTAGGCATGATGTTCCCTAAGCTAAGACCTTACATGAATTAAGAAAACTCCTTTGAACGTACCTTACACTATTTCACATTTGCTATAATTGTTATATGACCACCTTGCATAACACACTTCGCTTTCATATGGAGCCATCATGTTTGTTCATGGGTGTTAGCATACAAATTTTTTATTGCCTCGTGAATTTATGTTTTTCATGTTGTGTGGTGCCTTATCAAAGTTATTCAGAGGTATAAATTTGGTATGGTTAGCATAGGGAGTTGAACTAGGCATGAATTTCTCATAGCCACTTTCTTTTTTGTGTGAGTGCATACTAGTCATGTTTGTGTGTGTCCTTAGTGGCTCACTTAGTGGATGGCCTAAGGTTCCACTAGCCTATGTGAGCGTGAATTTTTTTTGCATAGTGGACATCATGTTCCACTTTTAAACGTTTATTAGAAAAACATTTTAGATCTAATCCACATCGTGTTGGACAAAAGGTTGAGGCTTGATCCACCCTCTTTCTTTTTCTTTCTTCTTTATGTCTTTGGCAATGTATGCTTGTACGTTTTTTTTGCTTCATACATCATTCACATGTGTTTTATTTTGTGCCTATGTTGGTTTTGCATAGATCTTGATCCTAGGGGATTGATCCTTCCTCTTGATTATTGTTGTCCTAACTTGGACCCCTCTTGATGCATATTTGTCTAGTTTAGTGTGAGTTTGAAGCAAGTTCCTCCTCTCACTAAAGTGGGGGCTAAATGTAGTGTAGGAAAATATATCCCTTCACATTTTCACACTTTTTTGGGCCCTCCCTGCTATATTTTGGCTTCTTTATGCCTTATTTGGTCCAATTTTGCATCCACAAGCCTTATTAAATGTATTTTTCGAGGATAATCCTGACATTTAACAATTGACAAATCATAATTCATGTTTTCAGGTTATGTGTTCTAGATCTAGTGATATAGTCCCCTCATACGCCACCTTGGGTGTATGGGTACCACCTAAGTCTCGAGACTTGGTTTCAAATATTGCATTAAACTTAACACTTCTTGGAGTTTGTGTCTTGTGTTTAAGACAATGGTACTCATACGCCCCAATTGGTGTATGAGTCATGCTTTAACTAGGACGTATTTCAAATCAAATTCTTGATAGGATTTTATTATCCTACATTTGATGTTGGCTTGTAGTGTTGTAATTTTAGGAAATTTGGCACAAATAAGTATAAATTTACAAGGTTATTTCACAAAATTTCATAAGCAATCAAGAGTACCTTTACAAGAGCATTTCTAAAGCATTCAAAGGCATATTTATAGAATATTATTGTAGAAATAAATATCCATTATCATGTCAAAGGCTTGATGCATCATACATGTGGTTATGATCTAATGTTATGATGTATCCATTCAAGATCAATTCAAGCATTCAAAGACATTATCTTTCATCAAGAATCATGATCAAGATCTACATCTATTGAGGCCACTTCATGATTTCTTGTAGATCTACAAGGTTCTATTGTTTCAGCTTATGTTTCATCTTTCATTTCATTAATTCTTCATTTTTCATTAAGGTTTGATTACCAAATTGGTTTTGACCAAGGAAAACCCCCATTTCCTAATAAAAGAAAATTTTTCCCTCTCTTTGTATGTTGCAGGTTTATAGGTTGAAGAAAAATAGGATTTGAAGCCTTCAAAACTACTAAAATTACAAAGTTGCAAAAGGTTACAAATTTGTCATAAGAAGTTGTCAAGGCTCATGGAAACTCAGATCTAGGGCAACATATCCAAGTTGTTTACATGAAACCAGTGGGAAAGTGCTTATTTAATCCATCTTTAGAGGCTCACAAAGCTTTAGCTCAAAATTTTGCTCCTAGGATACTTTTCACTTTTTTGGGACACTTTGCAACTGTTTAGGTGTATGAGTCCTAGTAGATCCCTTTCTTCCATATTTCTACATATTCAGACAAGTCGCTAGGAGATTCCAAATTCTACTCAGAAACCCTAAACTGGGACTAAATCACCCAACCCGATGTATCAATCCTAGTGAGCCTCAAACAATAGATTTTCAGGGTTGCAGACCTTGTTTTGACCTCTCCATTATTCCAAGTACTTTTCTATTTCATTTTTGTTTATCAATTTTATTTAATGCTTTCATTTATTCAATTTTCTAGGGTTTTGTGCATTAGAATGTGCATATTTCCTTCTAAGCTTCATTTTAATAGTGAACCCCTATTTAATCACACATAAGGAAACCCCCTTGTAGCCCTTCCCTCAATTGAGTCACTTGGTTGAGTGATCTTGGTTTCCTAATGAACTAAGAGTGAAATAGTTCCTCTTAGTTTCATCTCCTAAAAGGTGGAACACCTATTTCCTTTGGTTAACCACTTTCTAAGAAATTACAAGCATTGAACAAATGCATGCAATTAATATTTTTCCCCTAACACTTAATGTCCTAGAAAATAAGGCTAGGAACCATTCTACCAAGGGCGAATGGGTCCCCTTATTTTGTCAAGGACCAATTTTGGACATGTTAGAGTGACCACCTTAACATTCAAAATTCAAAATTCAAATGTCTTCTATCAAGATTTAATTCTCGAGAAATTAAAGAAATACCTATAAATACCTAGTTGCTACATCATTTGAAAAGAAAACAAGAAAACTATTGGAAAATTTATGATCAAGAGCACTATCAAGAAATTCAAGAGCAACATTTTAGAGCTTTATTGTAGCAATCCAAGATCCTAACATCATGTCAAATCTTATGTGAGTTCATGTTATCATTGTTTTGTGAGGGCTAACACTTTTGTAGGTCTCCAAAGCATTCAAGAAAATCAAGCAAGCAAGATCCAAGCCCTTGAGGTGATTTGGATGACTTCAATCCTTCAAGGAATCCATTGAAGGGTGTGGAAACACTTACACAAGGTTTGATTGAGGCAATCCCCTAAATGGCTCAACATTTTCCCTCTCTTTGAATGTGCAGGTTTTAGGTTTGAAGAGGATTGAGGGAAGCTTGAAGAAAAAATGTTAATTATTGAATTTGAAACCTTACATCTTGCCAACAAATGAACTCAACTACAAAATTATTTGACAATTTTTCGATAATTTTGCAACTAGAAATTAGAAGCTCATATCTATCATCAAAGGACCGTAAGAACAAAGCAGAAGTGCCATACAAATACCCATTCTCCCTAGGGTGACCCAGTCCTACTACAACACTCATATCAAACTTCTATTGATAGGTACACAATCCTTTGTACTTCCCAGATCTGCCTACAAGTTATTGTTACAATCTGTGCATTGTCGAGATCTTGCATTTTTCATATTAGGCCATATAGTTTAATTAATTCAATCATAACAATCAATTTCAGATCATTCCAATCCTTAATAGGATGGAGGTTCAAGTTTGATTGGATCGCCTTCATGGTTTAAAGTCAATCTACTTACCTTGTTAATTTCCATCTTAATGACACATAAGAAAATACCTCACACATGCAACACCCACAACCATATCAACCCTAGGTTTACATAGTAGGCCTAGGGTTTCATATTTTCTTTGTTTCAGTATGGTAATCCAAATGTAAAGTATAATGAAATATAGTATGATCTAATCTTAGGTCTATATTTTCATCCAAGGTGAAGGAATCAAATAGATTTAATAAATTTGGATACAAAAATTGAATAAAAATAGGATTAAAGGCACCTTTAGATTTGAAATTGATTATAAAACTATCAAGCTTATAAACTAAGAAAATTCAACACTATAAATATACATCTCAAACTACTAGACTACAAGGACACAATAAAATTTAGCTTCAAGAATAGTGACTTGTTTGTGCAAAGAAAAGTAGCCTCTCAAAGAAATTAAGTTCAAAACATGAACACGTCACAAAATGTTATTCTCAACAAAAAATAAAGAAGCAAAAAAAATAGAAAATTGATTAGATCATTTCCTTAGTAACAACCTCACCTTACCTATTTACCAAAACTTGTGTATTTTGATCAACCATACTTACAACAAACATTCATAACTACTCTTCAAAACAAAAAAATATCAAATATGTCATCAAATTTTATATTCATATATAACTCAAAAATATTACAAGCAAATGTAATTAAAATATTTATATATGCACTATAAAATAGGAAAAATTACTTAATTTCTAGATTTATATTGACTATGTTAAAAAATAAATGTTGATTTCACCATAACATATCACCTTTCCTACAAGTCTAATTTATAAAATCACTTACAAAATTTATCTTCCCATACCCATACATATGTGCTAAACACCTACTTTTCCCATGAGCAACAAAAACTAAAGCTAAAATACCAACCCCAAAAAAAACCATGTTTATAAGCTCTTTGACATGATTTAATATTGTAAAGCCCAAACAAAACTACCCTAAATGCTTTACCATAATTTATGAATTGAAATCTTAGAGGTAATGAAAAGAATCCATTAATGCATGATAGATATCCTTTCCTTAGATTTTATAATTGTTGTCCAAAACCAAAGATGAGATCCAATTTTTAGTTAGTTCAAATTTTATCTACAAATAAAACCCCCACCCATGATATATTGCACAATAATATGCAGCACATTCTAGATTCCATTCTAATATCATTACTTTTTAGATAAACCTAAGAAATTATACAGTGGGTCTTAACATAATTTAATATATGGAATCCAAGACACAATAGATAGATTATATATTTAGAGAGGAAAACAACATTCTCAATGTTAGATAGTCTTTTAGATTAGAAGAGTTGGAAAATCTTAAAGTAAGGGAATGTTATCTTTAATGCAAATTTCTAGTAATAAAGAATAAGGAATTCTTTCGTAAAATATTTTTTATAGAGCTTGGATAGTTATTTTTTAATAGCTCCTATTTGTTTTGCAGTATGAATTTATTCATATTTAGGTCTATGGAGAAAATAGTGGGTTACCCATACAAGTGGATTTTGAACAAGTTACCATATGTACAAAACTTAATATAAAAAACTCTCATATAAAAAATAATAATTACGAAGTAGAAGAATATTGTCTTGTTGTATACTTGTTGGCTTGAATCAAAATTTACACTAAACTATAATCAAATAGTTAATCCAAACAATTATTATTGTAGTAAGTACAACAAAAAATACATACTATACGCTTCTCTTGTCCACAAATAGCTTAGGATTGATTGTTATGTGGGATAAAATGAATTTTAGAGTCTTTCCTAACACAAACCACCCCATGCTTGTAGACTTTTTCTTCATAATTATATCTCTACAACATAGCATTCCCATGGTCTCTACAACATAGCAAAAGATGATAAAATGCATAAACAACATCTTATTGTGTTCAACAATAGATAAAAGTCTATTAAAAACATGATGATGACAAGTAGGACAAAGATTATTGGTGCAAAGATTAAATGTCTAAAGTTATGTGAATTCAATTCATTTATTGCTATTGTAAGTACAAAATATATTGACTTCCCATGCATTTAATAGTTAGAAAAAATGTGACATAATTGAACTATTATAGACCTAACTCTACAAGTAATATTTATTAATTTTTTTTTTAAATTTGATGTGAAGATTAAGTTGCAAATAGGATATTCACCATATCAGTTCAATAGCGTAATCATATGGAACCAGTTTGTCTATGGATACCTCTGAAGGTAAAGTGCAGCACAATCAAGCCTCTCCCACAGTATTGCTAAAATTTATCATTGAAACGACATATCTATTCAGAGTGACTTTTCTCCTTACTAATTAATCATCGGAACACCTAACCAAAGAAGAACTAGAAAAGAGACATCATGAGAAGTGATTTAGAGCAAGTAGAAAGGGCAATCATAATAGCAACTGACGATATAAATCCACTATCTGTTCGAGATTCCCAATTACTCACAGATTCGTTCCATGGCCAGGTGTTGTGCATTCATCAAAACGCTTTATCGCCTACGTTTGCATCATTCAAAATTTAAGTATGTCACGTTGTAACGCAAATCCATGGAGCTTTGCATCTCCAGGCAGTGGACCTCCTGTCGAATCCAATTGCTTACAACCCATCGGGAGACAAGAAACCACTTCCTCAGGATCATCACTTGCAATTTCCTCCAAAAGCTTACCCCAACACATATTTTATAGAGCGGTTAGTTTTATCGAAATGAGAAGCGGCTTATTATAATTCGTTTTCGAATTCCAAGATATCGTAATGCGGTTAAATTGGCCCTTCAGAAGAACGTTAATTATAATCAACTGAATCGTAAGATAAGCCCCACGAATTCCCATACACGCAAGCCTTGCTGTACGGTTCCTTACCCACAACCTTTCGTCTACCTTTGCATGCCCTCTTCTCTATAAATGCAGACTACCAATCACATTCAATTCACACCAACTTGTAATCTTCTTCCTCTAACGAGCTGAAGCTCTATTATATCTATGGCCTTGGTGAAGCTGCTAACGTTGCTCTCAATATATGCGCTCTGCTTGAGCTCACAGTCGCATGGAGCCCAAGCAGGCGCTCAATGCAGCGAAGGGGACTGGAAGGCCCTGCTGAAGTTCAAAGCAGGCATAACACAAGACCCCACGGGTGCGCTCACCAGTTGGCAGGGACGAGACTGCTGCAATGCCAACTGGCATGGCGTCGCCTGCGATTCCCGCACGGGAAAAGTAATTCTGATCGATCTCAAAGGCCAGGCGTCCAACCGGAAAGCCTTCATGGTCGGAACCATTTCAAAATCCATCGGCGACCTCTCCGCTCTCTTAGTCTTCCGCTTAAGTGGGTGGAAAAATATCACCAGCAAAATCCCCAATGCAATCGCCGGTCTGCCGCAGCTGCGCACTCTTGACTTATCCGACAACGATCTAACCGGAAAGTTACCGACATGGATACCCAAGCTGAGCAAGCTGAAGGTCCTACGCCTCCGCGGCAACCGTCTGCGAGGACTCGTGCCGTCGAACATAACAACGCTGAGTGAGCTGCAGATACTGGATTTGGCGAGCAACCAGATAACCGAAACCTTACCGGTGGCCATGGGAGACCTGACAAATCTACAGCAGCTGTATCTTGACGACAATCTGTTTTATGGCCCTCTTCCCGACTCCATGGGTTCGATTAAGACACTGTTCATACTGACCGCTTCCAACAACATGTTGGTGGGCGGCATTCCTTCCTCCTATGGAAATCTTGCGGCGCTGACGTTGATGTCTCTGCACAACAATAACTTGACGTACGCCATTCCAACGTCGCTGGGGCGGCTGTCAAAACTGGTGGATTTACGGCTAGAGAGAAACAAGCTCACTGGATCGGTTCCTGTGGAGATATTGAGTCTGAAGAATCTGAAGCGGTTTGATGTGAGCTACAATTATTTGTGCGGACAGATTCCTCAAGGGAAGGCTTTGAAGGTTTTTCCTGCTTCTTCGTATTCGAACAATCGATGTTTATGTGGATTACCCCTAGCCCCTTGCTAAGGAACAACCCTCTTTATTGCCTTTCTCCTAAACAATTTTAATAACAAGGGATGCTGTAGGATAGTTCTTAGCTGCAATTTTGTAGGATGTTGTTGGCATTGCTGTTTTGAAACTGTAATAATTGCGTAAGGCAATAATTTGAAGGCAGAAATGATGTAGCTTGGTTAACTATAGAAATAAACTTGAATATATCGATGTTTAGAGGTTAAAATTTGAACTAGTTTGCATGAGAAAGACATCTATGAAATATGAGAAGATTTTGTTTGCATTAATTTGCATCTCTATAAGGGTATTTGCAGCTTGTACGTAATTGACGGTAACTCTATTGGTACGAAACATTAATGGATGCTGCAGTTAGAAAGCGAAAAAGATGTTCCTCGCTAAAGCCTTTGAGTTATAACATATCTTTAAAAACAGATATAGTAAATCTTGTTATTTATAATACATAATTTGTGAATTGTGAGGTTATTATTTTTATTTTAGTAAGTAGATCGTAGTTTTGGGTGTTATTCTTATTTCAAAAAATTATGAGAGTGTTCTTTCTATAAGGTAGAGCATTACAAAAACTTTTTAACGTGGGTGGTGATCTGAATTTCCCAATCTAAAGGAAGAGGCTTGCAGAGGTAAAACATGATGTTTTATAAATTATTTGAAATAATAATAAATAAAAATCATTATCTTCAAGATCAAGAACCTTCACATAAGCTTTTGCATTCTTTCCATTCTCTTTCAAGTACGACAAAGCTTCATTCAATTACATTGGTTGGTATAACCCTAGTGACACATTTTAGGAACTCAATTGTTGGACTAGTCTTGTGCATTCAAACCATCTCTTGGTGACTGTTGGAAGTTGTGATGTAGGGGGTCTAGGGACCCATTACAACCATTATCTTCAAGATCAAGAACCTTCACATAAGCTTTTGCATTCTTGCCATTCTCTTTCAAGTACGACAAAGCTTCATTCAATTACATAGGTTGGTATAACCCTAGTGGCACATTTTAGGAACTCAATTGTTGGACTAGTCTTGTGCATTCAAACCATCTCTTGGTGATGTTGGAAGTTGTGATGTAGGGGGTCTAGGGACCCATTACAACTCTTTTATATATTTGCAAGACACTCTTAGTTAGAGGGAAGCCCATGCTTGTAGCATCTATAAGAATAATTTTTAGCCCATCAACCAATAACTATGAGTAGCATACACAACCATAATGCTTACCATTTCCTTTGATTTTGCTAAATCCAATTATACCACAACCAACATTGAAACCACATTTACATTTACTCTATACTTATGATTTGCTATCATGGACTCATCACCTAACATTGATTCAATTACATGTAATATAATCTTTACTTTTTTTCTTGAAAACCTTTCTCAATAAGATGCCCTTTATTTAATCTAGGAAAGTTCCTCGCCATTTCTTCAAAATAAGCAAAGCACTTGTACCCATGATCATACGATGGAAACTTATGTCTATCCTAGTTGAAGAAAAAAAAAAAATAAGGCTTATTTTTTAATGATCTAGCTTCAATCAACGAATTCCCTATCACCCAATTGATTGTCTTATCTCTTGGATGTCAATGGCAAGAGGGATTATCTAAGGTAGGAAGGCTCACAATTAAGGGGAGGCAATTGGGAGACAACTATAGAGATGATTTTGAGTCAAGAGGAGAGGAGATTTAGTTAAAAGAAGATGAGGTTCAATCAAGACTATAATCAACTCATAATTACAAATGAAAATGGTAGAAAAATAATCAGAACTAAAGAAATCACACATCCTTCAAATATGATAGGTTTAGCCATTTTAAGGGTTTGGGTTGCCCCTTTTGCTGTGGTAGGTTGCCCAAGAAACCCTGTAATTTAAACTAGGTCTCTTTTGTGACTACAACTCAAACTAGGTCATTGAAGTGAACATTCAATTGAGGCAAACAATCAATTGAGGCCTAATGGTTTGGAAACCAAGCTAGAGGTTGAAAAGGGGGCTGTGAAAGACTATTTTCAAGTTAAAAAAATTTGAGAAGTGTATTTCATGCAATTATGGGCACTTACAAATCATCATTGGACTACCATGTTGGTTCATGCAATTATGGGCACTTACAAGATGCCAAACACTTAATATTGTAGATGTAAGACTCTCGATAGACATAATTTAATATATCTTTAGGATTGTTTGTTGCTATAGAACACCTCAAACATTAGATTTTACTTTCTTAACTTACAAACATGAAAATTAAATTAATCATGACATATTTGCATTCTAAGATCTAAGAACATGCCATATGATCAAATTTCAAGCAGTAATATAATTGAAATAGAAATCTAAAAACTTTGATATTGAGTTGAGTTTATATTGACTAATGTGGAAGTTTCACTTTATTATATTACAATTAACACCTCTAATTTGAAATGACATCAATAATTATGAATTTTTTTTAATTATATTTATTCACATAATATATCTATTACAAATACCTATCAACATGCCTATTACACAATAAATACTATTAAATATATTTATACACTCAAAGCGGGATCATTCACCTTACCTTATGTGCTACTCTTAAACATTTGCGACGACTTCGATGAAAATCCTAAAGCATATGAAGATGATCGTGCATTGCCTATTTGATATATTTTAACCTTGGGATCAGTAAATTTGGTTGACTTCCTGAAAATTAAGTGTTTCAAACTCTGTAATGGTACTTGTCACATGATACAATAACATATAAAATGCCAATTCCTAAAATTTGAAAGGAACTCCTTACTTCTCAAAACTCCATCCTTCACGGGTACGGACTCGTGGGTGTACAGTGCCCAACCCTCCTTGGAATTTTAAATTTCTTGGCTTTTCTATAAAAGCAGACCATCCTATCTTCTTCATTCAGTACAAGTTAATTTTTATCTTGGGAATCCATGGGCCGTGTGAAGCAGCTCTTGACGTTCCTTTCAATATATGCTGTGTCTTCAAGCGGAGTCGCAGCAGACGCGCAATGCAACGAAGCAGACAGAAAAGCCCTGCTGAAAATCAAAGCGGGCATAACACAAGACCCGACGGGCGCCCTCAGCTCGTGGGGGGGACGACACGACTGCTGCCACGGCAACAGGAACGGAGTGGGTTGTGACCTCAACACAGGCAGAGTAATAAAGATCAATCTGGACTCCTCCTATCCATGGGCCACCACCTCTTACATGGTCGGCACGCTCTCCAAGTCCATCGGTGACCTTACCGAGTTCTCCACATCCGTCTTCCCACGTGGAGAAGAATCACAGGAAAAATCCCCAATTCAATCACCCGCCTGCAACATCTCGACACGCTCGATCTATCGCAGAACGATTTCATCAGCAAAGTGCCGTCATGGATAGCCAGGCTGAGCAAGCTGAAGATACTCATGCTGGGCGGAAACAGTCTACGCGGCCACATTCCGCCGGCCATTACAACGCTGAGCATTCTGGACACGCTGGAACTCGAAGAAAACCGCATTACCGGCACAATCCCCCGGGCAATGGGGAATCTGAGCGCGTTGCAGACTCTCAGACTGAACAACAACCTCCTCCACGGTTCTCTGCCAGAGTCCATTGGCTCCATCCAAACGCTCCTTATGCTGGACGCTTCGCATAACGCACTGGTGGGCAGCATTCCTTCGTCCTACGGAAACCTGGTGGATCTTTCTTTTCTTTATTTGAACAACAACAAGCTGGCCTTCACAATTCCTTCCTCGATCGGTTGGCGCTTGAGCAGACTGGCGGAGCTGCATTTGGAGGATAACCTGCTGACCGGCTCCATTCCGGCATCCCTGGGCAACATTCCACGATTGATCGATCTGGATCTTTCCAGAAATTATCTGAAAGGCCCCATCCCCACCTATTTTTCTCTATTAGAGCAACTGGACATTTTCAACGTCTCTGGAAACACGCTAACGAACCCACTTCCGTCTCTGCCTTCACTTCCCGCCATCCTGGACTTGTCTTACAATGAATTCAAGCTGGGTAATTCTATTCCCAGCTGGATAACGGATTCGCACTACGGGTTCAAGCTCAATATGGCTGGGTGTGGGAGGGACATGCGGCTGGAGGACTGGAAGCCCACGGCCGCCCAGTTTTTCACTTCGGTCGATCTCTCTGCCAACAAAATCAGCGGCAGTGCAGTGGAGTTTTTCGAGACCATGACATTCTTGAGCCACGCCAATTTGTCAAACAATAAACTCAGGTATGACTTCTCCAGCGGAGTGAATTACTCCCGCCTGTTGCAGACACTTGATCTCCATTCGAATCAGCTCTATGGAAGCATTCCATCTTCTATTGCCACGTTGACTGAATTGAAGACTTTGGATCTGTCAAAGAATGGGCTTATTTGAAAAATTCTGAGGGAGATGTTAAAGCTAACAAATCTGAACCAGCTTATTGTGAGCAATAATCATCTGCGCGGAGAGATTCCTCAAGGGAAGCCGCTGAACGAGTTTCCTGTGTCTTCCTATTCCCAAAATAAGTGTCTCTGTGGATTGCCCATTGGGCCTTGTAAGTAAAGCTTTCTAATTATATGTGTCCCTTCTCATAATAAGAGAACGGTGTGCAAAATTTCTACGTACGTCGAACCTTAAATGGAAGGGGAACTAGCAATGCAGTATTAAATAAGAATGTTTGGAGTGTCTTTGCGCAGGTAGTGTTTTAAGAGCTAATGACAATAACAAAGACTGCGTAGCAGTTAATCTCTGTCTGTCATTGTAATATGTTTGTAAATTAGTTGATTATAAGATTATAATATTGAAATGAATTAATTATTTTTGTTCATAATTGTTCTAATATATTTGAAAATTAGTAATTAAAAGATTAAAATATTAATACAAATTATTTTTCAATTGAATGTATTCAGTGTAATGTTAACATAAGAATAGATAAATATTTATTAAATGTGTATTTCATGTTATAAAATGTTTGAATGTCTAGATGATTATAAATTGTAAAATAAACTAGTAAATATTGAATTATTTTAAATTATTTTAAAAAATATTGAATTAAGAAGTTAAAATGTTAAAAAAATTAGCAATAATTTTTTTTTTTAAATAAATAAATGTTTTAGTTAATAAATTTAGAACAAAATTTAGAAAAAAAATGAAATCAATATACTAATAGGTCATTGTATCATGGTTTCTCTTTAAAAATTGGTGTCAATATCATGTTCAAATTTGTGTTATAATTTACATTCAAGATGAATTTAATGTATGTATTCATAGTTTATCGCTTGTAGTCTAGAGCTATAATAGGGAGATTGTTTTTAGCTTAAAGCTCTTTATAATTCATACTAAAAATGTTCAAAATGATCTTCTAAAAATTTATTGAGCACCATAATATCATATAAATACACAATGATGAACTTTCCTAAGTGAGATATGAAAATTTCAATAATGAATTGCATAAATATGGCATGAGAATTGCTCAATCCAAAAGGCATCACTAGCCATTTATAAAGACCTAATTTAATTTTGAAAATAGTTTCTCAACAATCGATAGGATTTGTTTATACGTCTATAATTATCCTAAAGTGACATTAATCTTTGTGAAATGATAAGCTCCCTTAAGATGATCCACAACTTCATCAATCTTGAGCAAGGTATGTTCTTTAATATGATTTTATTTAAATATCTATCATCAGTGATCATTCTCTATTCGGTCTTCTCCTTTTCAAGAATAATAAAGGCTAGAGAGACATAAGGAGACATGCTAGGTTTTATCTTCCCTTATTCCATTTTTTTTATCTACTCCTTAATTTCTACACTTTTAGTTTATGAGAGGTGGTATGCTAGAAAACCTAGCAAGGAAGAACCTAGAACCAAATCTATAGAATAATTGATAGTTCTAAAAGTTGATAAATATTTTGGTTCTTCAAAATTATTTGAGTAGCTCACCACTAACCTTCTCACAGGAGGAGACGATATCTTCCTTAGCTCAGTAAATGAGATGAAAAATTCCTTTGATTATCTTCCTTAGCTTAAAATTCTACAAAGTGTGAAATATTTTGGTATTTTTTCTTGTTTGACAAAAATCTTACCACAAATTAAATTTGAATCACTAGAAGTAGAATTAAGATAATCTAGCATACCATACTATAGATATAGTAGGTTTTTAGATGGTGATTATAATTTACACAACATTAATATACTAGAATGGTCATCCAATCTAAGTATATCTAAGAAATCCAATAGTTTTGCATCATGCATTCAACTATATCATGGAAAGAGTGAATACCAAAACTCACTATACAAACCTCATTAATTAAATTATTAGGCCAATATTTTTGCACCCAACATATATGGCCAATGTTTTGCACCCAATATATATGGTATAGTTGAGGATGATGATATGTTGGGATTTGAAGAGTAGTTACCAACCTTTCACTAACAACATTTTTTCACTTCCATTATTATTATTAAAAGATGCATTGTATTCTTTATTAGGTAGATCTATGTGAAATAGAATCATGAGATGTATTAGAGTAGTTCTTATTCTTGAGAATAAGGACAAGAATAGGCCATGTACATTATCAACCTATACTATGGGTAATTTCTCTAATTCTTCTATATTCCCTTGTTATTAATCTATACAGAGTATTTTTCTATCTCTCTTACTTTGGAGTACCTTGCAATTCTTAATGTAATCACCCTAGTACCTGGATAGCTACAAAACTATTTCTTCCCACTAGTAGATAGGGATGGTGACATATTTTAAACTTATTAACCACTAGGGTTTCTAGAGTTTCTAGTGGTACCCTATTCCATCCCCCTTTTAAGCCCTAAATTATTTTTTGTATCCATTGCAAGACTAAAATTTGTACCTAAAGATTCATCTTCAAACATAGTTGCCACTTTAAAAAGGATAGGACACATGCCAAAAATAATTTTAAAAATAAGTACCTTTTTCACATCTAAAATATTCAACTTGAATAGAAGCTTGTTAAAGGTATTTATATTTTATTGCATTTTGGACCCAATATTTCTTAAGTGTAGCTATTGACCTAATATTTTTTATAGATAGACATTGGGATAGAATATTTTCTTTAGAGATGTGTGTAGATCTGATCAATCAATGATGTCCTCTCCTCTTGGTATGTGTATTATCTAATGATTTTTCCACCATTCTAAGGAAAAAATTTATAGATGAACCTCAATTATTTGCACCTTTTAGAGGTTAGTTAAATAAGGCCATATTTTAAAATAATATTCAAGACTATGAAACTAAGAGTCAATCTTTTCACCATCAAATATTCCATCAATTTTAGGAATAGAAGCCTTCATTTTGAGTTGGAACAAAGGAAATTGAATTGTATGTGTATTGGCTAGAGAGTGTTGGAGAACTATTTGAAAAACTACAACTAGATAGACTGCATGGCACAATTTTGGCTCTTTGTTTGATTTTATAATTTTTCTAGATAAATTACTCATGTTCATTGACTATTCAAAATCCTCTTGTCATTGTGTATCTCATTTAGGAGCCATTACAAGATGGTGAGAAAAAGGAAAATAAATTATCAAGGGTTTTTCAATAGAGTACCTTTTAGAGGACATAAATTTTGATATGTAGCTCCAATTTCAATAGTTTTCTTAAATGAAAGATCTTAATTCAATACAAAATTTTAAATGATCAAAGAAAAATTTTTTATCTCTAAAATCCTTATAAACCATTCAAGAGGCCTCAAAATTGAGGTACAAAGTTTTATAGTGCTATAATCATGAGAGAGAATATATATCTAATAAGATTAAAGTTGGAAATCCTCAAATAGATTAGATATTGGAATACAAATGAAGATCTATAAGGAACACCAATAGAAACCCTCAAGGAATCTATATCTATGATAATTGAGAAGGGAGGGTGTTGGTAAAGGTTGATCAAAACCTTTTAGAAGACTAGATCTAAGGTGGTGATCCTTCATCTCTAATATCAATTTATGTAACCAATCATGAAAACACTCATGAGATTTAGATATTGTCAACAAAATTTTATCCAAAAAAATTATAATAAGAATTTCAAAGGAATACAAAGATGCTTAAATAGAAGAAAGAAGCCTCTATAAATATCAACACAAAAAATTATTATAATCTACTAAAGAAATATTTTATCTAATGAGAATAATATATTCTACCATATTGAATAATAAAATATTATGTCTAGTGAAGAGGCTATAAAGGGCTATTCTTATCAATCTAGCCCCTATTCCTTACCTAAACACAATGTTGCCTCAATGAAGGTTATTTATTTAGAGATCTTTTTTTTTTGTAAAATAATATTTTTGTCTTATTAGATAGGGGTCTTCATGTGAGATGCAACCATTTCCCATGATATATTGTTTTAATAAAAATAAAGGATAAACACTAATTAAACTCATAAAAGAAACATCATGGACTTGTAAAGGACATCCAACCCAACATATGTAGATTTTAATGTGCAACAAGAGTAATATAAATCTTATATCATTGTATCGCCCCCTTTCTTGTTGCTTTTAAAAATAGTCTATACTACATCATTCTTTACATTCATAGAAAATATAAAGCATGAAATATTATGCAAAAATGTGAATTAAAAAAATTCAAAGATCTATTTATTTAGCAAACATAGATCCAAAATAATCTCATATTTAACAATAGTATGGTATCGCAAATTTAAAATTTGACTTTATATCTAAACAAAAAAGTCATGAGAAACTCATCTCACTAATTTTATTTTAATAAAAAGATCAATTCATAGACCTCCTAGAACCTCTAAAAATGGGGGATTAAGTTCTATGATATGGTTTAGGACATAAAGCACACCCACTTTCAAGATGTTCCACTCAATGATAACCCTAGAGATCTCAATGCAAAGGAGAAAGAGATCTTGCAATAGGGTTGTCCTAGGAGTTGATTATAAGCTAATGATGGGTTCACCACCAAGCTAGGGCCTAGAAAAACTAATGTAATGCAAGATCTAATGACAAAACCTTGTGATGCATGAAACTTGAAACAATGACCCAGAAATGCATATAAATTAGAACAAAAAGTTGTAAAATCAAAAGTGTGCACTTGGAGACTTGTAGAGGCTTGAATGAAAACTAAAAATGTTACAAATGGGTATGTGCAGGATCATCATGGAAAAAACAAGCCCTTAAGTGGCAATAAAAAGACAAAAAATCAGAGTTAGACAACTTGACGTAAAAATTTGAATAAGTTATCTATATTATTTCAAAAAAATATAAAAATAGAATTTGAAGCAAATTAAATGTAGTTTCTAAACTACTAGACCTTTATTTAAAAAAATAAAATCTATTTGGTGAAACTTTGAAATTTCAATGCAGTAGTATTTAAATTTCAAGGTAAAAATAAGAAGTAGGTGTTTGTCTGACCACCCTAACCACAATACAATGATAATATTATTTTATAAGATTTTAGATATAAGTAGAGGACTCATGTACCAATGTGATGCATATTTTTTTATAATTTATTTCCATTTAAATAATTAATTATGATTTTTTTATTACAATTTTTAAAAAATATAAAAGCTCGTCTGTCTAACCACCTTAACTTGGCGAAAAATTCATGAAATTCATTTTTTTTTTAATCTTATAGTATGCAAAGCATAGAATGTGACGCATGTTTTGGATTCAAAAAATCAGGTGAAAAATATTACCTCTTGTCTTTTTACCTAAAGCAATTATATTTCTGGAACTTCCTAGTATCCTTCATTTTCCATATTTGAACTGAAGATTGTATCCCTTGTCTACCATCTGTCAAAAACTCAATAGGTTATTCTTCAATCCTTCAACATAAAGAACATCATCAGTATAATATTTACCACCAAGAGAAATAGTTTCTCTACTACAAATCACTCCAACATTGTTATCTCCAAATCTTACAACACCATTGTAATATTTCTCCAAGCTTATAAACTTACTTTTGTCACCATGCCTATGATGTGAGCATTCGTTGTCAATCATCCACTCATCCTTTTCTTCAATTTCTTTTGTAAGAGCTTTCTCAATATTCTTATCACTAGCAAATTCAGTGGACATCGTACTATTTTCCTTGATAGCAATGAATACCCATCCATATTCATTTCCATTTTATTTATTAGATTCATCATCAGTAATACCTTCTTCAACATAATATTAAATTTCTTTTTAAATTGAGGCTTATCAGGTTTGAACCTAGGAACTCTTTTAGGACACCTTGATGCAAAATGACATATCTTATTGCAAGAAAAAAAATTAATGGGAAACTTTCATTTATACTTACCTTGTCCTCTAGCTTCTCTTTTCACAATCAATGCTTCCAACTCTTCTAACTCTCTTTCTTCATCTTCAATTTGTTTCATCTTATCTTCATACTTGAATGTCTTTCTTGAACTTTCTCCTGGATTATATCTCTGTTGGTTTCTTCCGGATACAGTAGCCTTAAATGCAAATTATTTCTTAGGAGTAGATTCACCAAATTCACTCAATTCAAAGGCAGCAAGCTTACCAATCAACATATCTCTTATCACATTTGTTAATGTCCTAATTTCTTCAATAGCATGAGCTTTCATTTTATAAGTAGGCAATGATCTGAGCACTTTAGCAACCTTCACTTATGCATCTCCTTCATACAATGTTTCCATCTTCTTCTAGATCTCATATGTTGTCGTCAGACCTATCACATTTGTCATCTTTGAATTTGTCAAAGCACTCAAAAATGCTTCTATAGCCTTGGTATTTGTTTCAGCTTCTTTGATCTCATCAGGAGTAGAGGGATCATTCTGAGGAATAACATATTTGTTCTTTGTAATCTTCCAAAAGGGATCACCAATACACTTCAAATGACACTCCATTCTGACCTTCCAAAGAGAGTAGTTTGTTACATCGAATATGGGACTATCCTTCTTGTATGATTTCATCTTGAATCACCTCAAGTTGTTAAACCTTCTTCAGAGGAACCTGCTCTGATACCAATTTTTGGAGAAACAAGAATAGACAACTAAGAGGAGGGGTGAATCAGTTGTCATAGAATTTAAAAATTATTCAACCTTATTAACCTTTAATCTCATATCTGATAATTAACAGTGAAAGCATGAATCAACAACACATCAGAAACACAAGAACACCAAGATTTTATGCGTGGAAACACTACCTATGGAAACACAAAGGGATGAACCATAAATCACAAGAACCCTCTCATAAAATAACATCATCTGGAAGACTTACATACTCAACTAACCAATTTCCCCAACTTACATGAAAAAAAGAAATCACAATTTATTAAGCAATTCAGGCAAGAAATTAAAACTATCCTTAGGATTTCCTAAATCCAATTTCCATTTCAAAATCATTTGCAAGCAATAAAGAAATTAAATATAATTGTTCAATTCAAATTTCCCTACCAATATAAAAATCAATTTCCTCTTTTAAGTCATTTCATTTTAAAATTATACAATTCATGCATTTGCATGCACCTAATAAATTATTCATTTAAATGTATACATAATTATACATATATTAATATATTATTTAAATATCTTAAAATTAAATTACAATTTCCAAATATAAAATATATATATATATATACTTATATATACATACATACATATATATAAATATATATATATAATATATATTTACATACATATACATCTATGCACATATAATATATTTTATATCTTATATAAATTAGTAACCAATTTATAAAATCAATAAGCAAAAAGGCGAACGAAATCGACTTCGACAACCACCATTGACAAAAGTTGTGCTAGGCTACAAATGCAGTCGGCTACCCCATATGGGGTGAGCGGTCCGTGGAGGCAGCGGTGTTGCCTCCAGAGTGTTGGCTCCCCCATATGGGGAGTCGGTTGTGGGGGTAACGCCCCCAGCCCCCCCAAAAAAATATTTAACACTCAAAAAAAAACTTTTAAATAAAACTTGCAATATATACAGAAAATCACCGTATGGACTACAAATTTTGATTTTCAAAATAAATTTTGAGATAAGCTTCCACAATATAAAAATGCATGTAATTATATATATTTATATATCTATAGATATATATATATATATAGAGAGAGAGAGAGATATATACATAAATAGATATAAATATATCAAATTGGTTGTTTGAAGTAGAGCTTCACCTTCAGATTCCAATTTACCAAAGCTTCTTCCAAATTATCCACTTTTCCAAGAAAGATGAAAACAAAACCAGAGCCAAATTTTTCCCAAGAACTTCTTCCTCAATATTTTCAACGTCTTTTAATTTTCAACAACATCCCAAAATATATTTTCTCATTGTCGTGAAGTAACCTCTTTCCTCTTTCAGTTAATGCAAATATTCTCTCTAAGAATTCATTCCCAACAACAGAGTTTAATTTTCCCAACACATGTCACAATTAACATATCTTTTCAAAACAAAACACAGATATTTCCTCTAAAATATTTACAAGATATTTGTGCATTTTATAATTCAAAATCACATATTAATTTCTAATTAAATTTAATCTAATTAATTTAATCACTTTATAAAATAAATTTAAACTCAAAGATTAAATCACTTTACAAAATAAATTTAATTTAATTAATTAAATCAAATATAAAGCTTCTAATAACATTAATCAAGATTAATTAAATAATCACTTAAAAAAAAATTAAGCATTAAATTCCCACATAACATACCTTGCAAAATAAATAAATGACAAGTCAACAGAAACAACATGACCTCAAAGCGTGACCAACAAAGACTGACGACACACTATGACTAGGGTTTTGGTTTGACAAGGAAACCATGTTACTATCTCCCAATCAATAATTTTGTTGGGTAATAGACACGCTCAAACCTATGAATCCAGGTGGAGTTGATGTCCTATACTTGCAATCCTGCAATCAAATCATGTCGTACATGTATATAGATAATGAACAATCACCTCATGAAGAGAAAATCATGGAATCGCAGGGCGCTCGCAAGCGAGTGATGCAATCTCATTCCCTTCACCAATATAGTGTCACATCAAAACTAACAAAACTAAAACATCAATTAACTAGGGATGAGCATATATCAATATCAACTCAAATAATCAACTATGCTAACAAGAAAGCATGTCATAAACAATAAACATCAATATAGTGTACCATCACATTTAAATATAAAAACCACCATCACTCCAATGTCAGCGATCAACTAACAACAACATAGTATCATGGTCTATCAAAGTAAAAGAATTTTTGAGAATATAAGAAAATTGAAGGGGTGCTATAGAATTTCATGCGCTCCTTTGTGTAGCACACACCATCCTAAGGGATGCTATCATGCTCTTCTAATTTTTAATAAGGAAAAATCACTAGCCAAAGACTTGGGCCTTATTGAATTAATTTCATTTTCCAAACTGATGCATTATCTCAATGGGGACCCTTTGATGAAACTTCCTTTCTATGTGGTGAAAGAGTTTAAAAACATTCATTTGAAAAAGGAGTATTTTTTATAAAATGAAAGAGTCTGAAAACTTTCCTTTGAAAAAGGATCATTCTTTCCACTAGATTCCTTGATGAAAGATCTCTCAAAAGGATTCCTTGATGCCAGAATCACTGGTAGAAAATGTTTTCTTTCAATTGGAGTTTTCCTTTGAATAGACCCCTTGGTGCCTTGAAGGATTTCACTCCAAAGGAACTCCCTTTGAAAGCTTGTGAGTATTCTTGGGTATTTTGCAATGTATGTATTTTATCTTATATTCGATGTCATTTTGTCTTGGTGTTAGACATCATATATCAAGTCATGTCTAGCTTGGGGGCAGCCTGACTAAACCCATCTTTAATGTGACTATCTTACAACAAAGTTCACAATATCGACAAGCTTATCTAATCAATGTGTGTCTTGTGTCTATTTGATCAAGCTATGTCTTATCATGTCAGCTTATGTGTCTCATGAATTTTTATCTTATGATTTTTCACCTAACATGTTTTGTATGCAATCTAACATGTTTGTGGTGAGATCAAAACTAGCTTTGCAAGGCTAAAAACCTATGAAGCCCCTATCTTATGTCCAGGGGTGTCAAATCAAAGATTTTATTCCTTGAATTTATTGGTATATTCTCTTCAATCTCTTTATACTTTAGCTTGCATTAGCACTAACATGTAAGCTCACTAAAGTGGGGGAAAAATGTAATGGTGTAAATTTTCACCCTAGGCAAATTTCTCATTTATTTACCCTCACTTTAAAAATTATACATCTAATGATGCAAAACCCACCACCATCATTCCATTCCTTCCATGTAGCCTTGTCTTTTTACATTGGTGGAGGAATTTTTGTTAGGGATGTGCACGCTCCATGGATGAAACACATCGTACTACACTTCTAATAGGATTCATGCCCCTAGAATCTACAAGAGCATTATGTTTTTGGTTGGCTATGAATGTAACATCTTCTATTAACCCTTGACCGAAAAAAATGACTCCTTACCTCTATTTTATCCATTCAAGCTCATTCTCTCATGATGGTTATTGAATCTCTTGATATCTCATGCTATTTATCATTCTTTAACTCTCTTCTTTATTTTTCTCTCATTCTTGCTGCTACAAGCTCTCTACTTGGCTTTTACAATGCGCTTTTGCTACAACACCACTATTGTGCAGGTCCATGAAGCTCCATTCTCTTTCCTTGGTGTCATCTCTCGTCATCTTCCTCTCTCAACCTTGAGTGCTAGTATAAGGGAAGGTGATAAATTTCTCTTTTTATTTACTTGCATCATTTTTCTTATAGAGTAGCATTCAAGTTGTCTTTGCACTCTATTTGATAGTTTATTTTTCCTTTCTCCTCTTTATTTATTTCTCTATATCATTGCATATTTGGTTGTCTATGGAGATTGGAACACCAAAATAAGGGTATGACTGAGGCAAACCTCAAAATACAACCCAATTTTTTTCCTATTCTTTTGTGTGTACAAGTATAGGTTTGTTCACTTGAAGCCAATTGGAAGACTAAATTGTGAGTGAAACGGTATCTTTTCCTACTCTTTCTTTGTCATTTTCACACTATAGCAGCCTTTCAGTATTCTTCTTATTGTAATTTTTGCTTCCTACATTTTCTTTATTAAACAGTAAAACCTTAATAGTCGAGTAGTAATTAGGCCCTTTATTCTCTCTAACTATTTATTAGACCTTTGTCTACATAGGACATTAGCATGTCACTAGGACACTAGCACAACACATTGGAATTTGGTTCCTATGCTACCATCCTCAGACAATGAGCTATCTGTTCAATGGTCTGAAACCTCTATGGTTAGCTCACTCGGTTCTAGAAATATCTATCATTTAGCAAAAAAAATAGAGTTTTGTTTGTCCTTCCTTTTTAACTTGTCTCTTCTCTTCGTTCTTTATTTTCTAGTCAATCTGAGGTATTTTAGGGCAGTTTGTTCCTTGAGGCTCTCCCATGAACTAGAGCCCCAAGGGTGATGAATCCCCCTACTCTATAGTTGTTATCTAGAAAATACTAAATATTAAGGAAATGTTGTCTTTCTATTTTAGAAACCATGTGGGATTTGGTTTATATTTTTATTTGTAGGTGTCTCACTTAACTGGCTTAAGCTCAACATATGGAAAGGGAGGGACAAAATCAAGTCATTGCTTACAATGCATAAATTACATATGGGGAAGCTAAGTTTCTCTTTAAATTTATTGATTTTTTCCAAAAGAATTATTTTAGTACTAGCACATCCAAGTCCTTCACTTTTCATTATCTTAGGTTATATTATGCACTAGTCAGTCATCATCTCTAGCCTCAAGAGTCTTGATTCATTGGACTAAGGTTGGTATGAACACCTCAAGAGTTTCTTCTCATGTATTTCATATTTCTCCATCACAAGGAATATTTTTCAAAGTGCAGGGTTCGACTAGCCCCATTTGTTGTTTGTTCTATGCATTTTTTCAATATTTATCTCTAGAGAGAGGCTTAGTCATTATAAAAAATTGTTTCAAGTGATGCATAAGATTCTTAAGCCTCTTTAAGAAATTCCTTGACATAATTTACCTCATTTTCAATTTATATTTTCCTCAACAAAATTGTTTCCTTGCTTATGGATTTCTAACCATGCTAAAACTTTGTGAGATCTTATCACACCCATGCTTGGTTTAATTATAGGATATTAATATTATCCTCGTGAAAATTTATCAAAGGTTATAAATTCATGACTATATGATTATTTTTTGTTATACTATAGTCATCCACCATTAGTTTCAATACCCTCAAAAATTATACCCATTAAAAATAGGTACCATAGGGTTTATGGGTATGTATTGACCAAATGAGGGAGGACTATCCTTGTATTAATATTTATCCTAGAACCTATTTGAGGGTAACTTTAGTACCAAAAATTGAATTGGATGATGAGAAGACATTGAAATAAAAGAAGAATGAAATGGAGAAAATAAAGATAAAACTCAAGATCTTGTCAAAATGGGATTTTCTTTTCACATTGGGTTCAAAAAAATCCTATTGACTTGAATATATCAAACCCAAGACAAAAAAAAATTACACACTTGCTAAAGTTTACAAAATAGTTATTATTCTAAGAAAATAGAGAAAACAATGGAGAGTTTGATTGATTACTCTCTTTGTATGAAAGAATATTGTCACATATGGAAATGGAATGATTTTTTTGAGTATGAATCACAATGAAAATTTTGGCCATTTCTCAAGGAAAAATCTCTGAGAAACTAAGGTGTTTATTCATCAAGGTGGATTTTTTGGGTGAAACATTGAAGTGGTATTATGGTTATTATTCGAATGTACAAGAGGATCACTAGCTCTAATTATATAAATAATTTTTCATAAAGAGGTAAATGGTTTTAAGACTTCATTCTTATAGCTCTATCAAATCCTCTAAAATCATGGGTTACCTTGCACAGTTTACTCTTCCCTCACCTATATTTTCTCATTAATTTATTGGATCTCCCTTAGGATATTTTCTTTCTCTTGAGATTGGTCTTTAATGGGTGCTTCTATGATTTGTAAGTTATCTTTGATGTCATTCAACACCATCATAATCTAATCTTTTTATTATTATAACATCAAGCATAAAATTCTAAGAAAAATGGATATCAAAAGAAGTGTAACTTTGGTGGGTAATTTGACCTTTTTTTTGTTTATTTGATCATTGAGATAGTTGAATTATTCTATCTTCTTTGTTTTTTATTTATGTGGTGTTTATAATGATGCTTGTAAATGAACTGACTTAAATGAAAAAGTAAATCTACTTTTTTTTTGTTCTTTTCTAAAAATTAAATATTATATAATTAAACTACTTGCAAAATAAAATATTTCTCATTTTTTTTATTGTAACTAAATGAGAATTTTTAAGTGTCAAATAATAAAATAATTTTATTTATTTGGTTTTGGAATATGATTGTTTAGAAAAAAAAATCCTTGTGTTATAATTGAGTACTTTTTTGAAATAGTTTCCTCATGTTAGGATCAAGCACTTCTCCAAGAACATGAATTGAAATAAATCTAGTTCAATCTATTGTAATATAGAAGATAATCAAATTTTCCTAATCTATGAAGGTAGTAAAAAAATTAGTCTAAGTAATAATAATGGTGTGTTGATATCCTTAAAAGAAAATTCAAATTTTCTAAATACTACTTAATTTAAACTCTTATTAAAATAAATCTAACTTAAAACAAAAGATGCAAAATTTAGAAGGTTCAAAGAATCTTTTAAGAATCCTTGTTTTGGTAGTGTACTTCCCTAGGAATATAGCATCTATAACTTCTTTTTTAGCAATAGGGTGATCTTTCTTTATGATAGTGGGATATAAGGCAAACTAGATTAGGGGAAACTATGAAACCATTTGGATAATTGAGAGAAGCTTTTAAGCTTCTATTCGAAAAATAGAGATATGCATGGGAGTCTTGTGTAGAGCATGAGAATATTATGGGGACTATAATTGTAATGATAGTGTATTCTTCTAAAGGTGATTCACAATCCTTCTTATAAGAAAGAGCGAAAGGAATAAGATCTTGCAAAGATCTAGATAAATACAAAATAAAATACCTCCCTTTGGAAAGCTAGGGAAGGGCACTTACATCCTATACTAAGCATGGATATGATGTGGAAGTTACTAAAGTCATGAAAGTAAAATCAACAAAATCTATCTAGAAAGTTAGGAAAAGGCACTTATGTCTTATACTAAGCATGAATATGTTATGGATTTTGTTAAATAAAATAATACAAAATAAACAACCTCTTGGATGTCAATGGAAAGAGGGATTACCTAAGGTAGGAAGCTTCACAATTAAGGGGAGGTAATAGGGAGACAACTATAGAGATGATTTTGAGTCAAGAGGAGAGGAGAATCAATCAAAATAATATAAGTTTCAATCAATAATAAAATCAACTCACAAATAGAAATGAAAATAGTGGAGGACAAAATCACACATCATCCAAATATGACATGTGTATCCATTTTAAGGGTTTGGGTTACCCCTATAGTTAAGTTAGGTTGCCCAAGCAACCCTACAATTTAAACTAGATCTCTTGAGTGACTATAACTTAAACTAGGTCATCAAGGTGAACCTTCAATTAAGGCCTAATAGTTTGGAAGCCAAACTAGAGGTTGAAAAAGGTGGAAAAGGGGTTATGAAAGACTATTGTCAAGTTTTTTTAAAAAATAGTGTATTTCATGCAACATGGAATCTGAGTTGGACAATCAAGTTGTCATTGGACTATCATGTAGGCTCATGCAATTTGGGCACTTACAAGATGCCAAACACTTAATATTATATAAATAAGGCTCTTGATAAACATAATCTAATAAACCTTTGAGATTGTCTGTTGTCATAGGACACATCGAACACTAGATGTTAGTTTCTTAACTTACAAACATGAGATTTAAATTAATTGTAACATGTCTTCATTCTTAAGTTTAAAATATGTCATGTCATCAAATTTCAAACACAAGAATATAATTGAAATAGAAAATATAAAAAAATTGACCTTGAATTGAATATACATTGATTAATGGAAAAGTTTCATTTGATTAGATTACAATTAACACCTCTAGTTTGAAATATAATCAATAATTATGAGACATTATTTTATTTTTTAAAATTATATTTATTCACGTAATACATCCATTACAAATACCTATAAAAATGCCCATGTGCTACTTTTAAACATTTGCAAACACTTTGATAAAAATCCTAAAGCATATGGAGATGATCGTGCATTGCCTATTTGATATATTTTAACCTTGGGATCGGCAAATTTTGTCGACTTTCTGAAAAGTAATTGTTTCAAACTCTATAAATGGTACTTATTATAATACAATAATATCATTAAAAATGCCAATTCCAAAGAAATTCCTTACTTCACAAAACTCCATCCTCAACGGGTACAGAAACAATGGAAATCCGGCTCGTGAATGTATCAGCAACCGTTCCTATATTTTTTTAAAATTATTTTTTGGTATTGGAGTAAGAAAGTCCAAACAAGTATATTTTTAAATTTCTTGGCTTTTCTATAAATGCATACCATCTAACCTTCTTCATTCAGTACAAGTTTAACTTTTATCTAAGGAACCCATGGGCCGTGTGAAGCAGCTCTTGACGTTTCTTTCAATATATGCTCTGTATTTAAGTCGAGTTGCAGCAGACGCGCAATGCAACGAAGCAGACAGAAAAGCCCTGCTGAAAATCAAAGCGGGCATAACAGAAGACCCCACGGGCGTCCTGAGCTCGTGGGGGCAACGACCCGACTGCTGCCATGGCAACTGGGACGGAGTGGGTTGTGACCAAAACACGGGCAGAGTATTAATGATCGATCTGTGCTCCTTCGATCCATGGAACACCACCTTCTACATGGCCGGCACGCTTTCCAAATCCATCGGCGACCTCACCGAGCTTCTCTACATCCGTCTTCCCGCGTGGAAAAGAATCACAGGAAAAATCCCCAATTCAATCGCCCGCCTGCAACATCTCGACACGCTCGATCTATCGCAGAACGATTTCATCGGCAAAATGCCGTCATGGATACCCGGGCTGAGCAAGCTGAGGATACTCCGGCTGGGCGGAAACAGGCTACGCGGCCTCATTCCGCCGGCCATTACAACGCTGAGCATTTTGGACACGCTGGAACTCCAAGAAAACCGCATAACCGGCACAATCCCCCGGGCAATGGGGAATCTGAGCGCGCTGGTGTGGCTCAGACTGAACAACAACCTCCTCTACGGTTCTCTGCCCGACTCCATCGGCTCCATTGAAACGCTCTTTATGCTGGACACTTCGCATAACGCACTAGGGGGCAGCATTCCTTCGTCTTACGGAAACCTGGTGGAGCTTTCTTTCCTGGTTTTGAACAAAAACAAGCTGGCCTACACAATTCCTTCCTCGCTCGGTCGTTTGAGCAGACTGGCGGCGCTGCATTTGGAGGATAACCTGCTGACGGGCTCCATTCCGCCATCCCTGGGAAACATTCCAGGATTGAGAGATCTGGATCTTTCCAGAAATTATCTGGAAGGCCCCATCCCGACCTCTTTTTCTCGCTTCAACTTCCTTCTATTCAAGGTCTCTGGAAACAGGCTAACGAACCCACTTCCATCTCTGCCTTCACTTCCTAGCTTCCTGGACTTGTCTTATAATGAATTCAAGATGGGTAATTACATTCCTAGTTGGATCACGAATTCGAGCAACGGATTCGAGATCAATTTGGCCGGGTGTGGGATCGATATGCGGCTGGAGGACTGGAAGCCCAGGGCCGCCCAGTTTTTCACTTCAGTCGATCTCTCTGCCAACAACATCAGCGGCAGTGCAGTAGAGTTTTTCGAGACCATGACATTCTTGAGCCACGCCAATTTGTCAAACAATAAACTCGGGTATGACTTCTCCACCGGAGTCAATTACTCCCGCCTGTTGCAGACACTTGATCTCCATTCCAATCAGCTCTATGGAATCATTCCGTCTTCTATTGCCATGTTGACTGATTTGAACACTTTGGATCTGTCAAAGAATGGGCTTACTGGAAAAATTCCCAGGGAGATGTTAAATATAACGAATCTGAAGCAGCTGAACGTGAGCAATAATCATCTGTGTGGAGAGATTCCTCAAGGGAAGCCACTGAACGAGTTTCCTGTGTCTTCCTATTCCCAAAATAAGTGTCTCTGTGGATTGCCTCTTGGGCCTTGTTAGTAAAGGTTTCTAATTTGTATCCCTTCTATGCGGCAGCTGGAGTCCCTGCCTAAAGAACTATTGCATGTTCATGTTACAGTGCTAAGACTTCAGGAGGGCGTGGATGGTTAGGTGGATGATATTTTTAAGAATTGCTCTTTGGTTTAGTCATTAACGTGGATGTTAAATAAATGTATTTAGTTGATTATAAATTAAGACTTAGAGTTCGTTCATGTTTCATCTGAAGTGCTATTGTTAACTGAAAACCTCAACAAGAGAAATAGAGCCAACAATTATCAGGTGACGCTTAGACATAGTTCAGGAGAATAAAACAATATCCAAAGATAGAATTAATATGGCTTACAGTCGTCATTGTGAACACAAGAATGAATATAGCTGAAGATAGCAAAATTAGATAAAAGACACTGATTAGAGATCAATAGGGGAAGATGGATTTGTACAGTACTGAAATCATAGTTCATGTGGATTTTATCAATAATTTTTCCACAAAGTATAATTTCTGAGCTTCAAAGGCTGGTAAAATACAGCATTGTACAACCTCATGTCTTAAGCCATGCACCATAGAATGACTCAAGTAAGACAAGTATCATGTACATGTTTTCTTTTTTAAAGTTATTTGCAAACACAATGTCTGCTATTGCTGTTAATGCAATGGAAATCTTTTGTTCTTTCTGCCCTGGTATAAAATTTTGAAACTATTGCTTTGCCATGTAGGGCTCTAGCAAAGCCCTCACTACTTTGATCCTTGCAAACAATTTGATTGAAGAACCATGCTACATATTTTAGTTGAATACCCCTGCCAATTCTTGTCAATATAGTTTGTAGTGACATTCATTCATTGATCAATCTATAATATACTTCAGGTATAAAATTTTGAAACTATTGCTTTGTCATATAAGGCTATAGCAAAGCCCTCACTACTTTGATCCCTGCAAACAATTTGATTGAAGAACCATGCTACATATTTTAGCCGAATCCCCCTGCCAATTGTTTTTAATATAGTTTGTAGTGACATTCATCCATTGATCAATCTATACTATACGAAAGTATGAAAAAAGACTCGTTCAAAAAATTTCATGCTTTCCTTGTTTGGTACTCTATTTTGAAATTTAAATGACATAGCATCTTACACTCTTCTCAAGTGTATATATGAGAGAGCTTTCTTACAACACTATTAAACTTTGAAGACTTCCAAGCTCCTTTGCTGAAATGTGAATAGAAATGAAATTGTTTCTAAAATAGTATTAAAACCAAGCAGCTTATAAATATTATTTGAACACATACTTTGTGTTTGTACTTTGCACCGGCATGAAAGTCGATGTCCATTGAAGCACATTGCTAAAGTAGCAAGAAACAATGAGTTAGAGGTGCATGGTAACACACCTGTTTGAGAACAAGTATCTGCTCATCTGCAGCAACACATTCATGTGAAAAATTTACATGACAATCATTGGTGTTGCTTTCCAGCAACAATAGCCAAAAGCTCAGATCTGCATAAGCAGATCACTAGGAAAATAAGCAATCTAGTTATAGGTATCATCAGTATCAAGAGCAATTAATCTAATAATTGTTTTATACTTACACAAGTTGAACATTGATTTGGTGCTCTGTTAGTTGGAGAGTCGACCCTTCTTAACATGCAAATAAATTGAATAATGATTATGATTGTTGCTACTAAGAAAGTGCATATTGATATTGTTCTCTCCTTGCCAACTAATTATTCACTCTCCTGTTCACTGTAACAAAGGATATGGAAATATGACTAATAAAAAGAAAGAACTTCCTATATTTTTGGAGTGGATGCAGCAAGAATAAAATGGAAAAAAAATCATGCTCTTTTCTACAAGTGAAGTAGCCAACTATTCCTTTGAAAGAGAGATTTCAATGCATGAATAATTTCTTCAATCAATGAACCCCAGTTTGCTTGCTTGTGAAAGTTTCCACACCTATTGTGGTGCATTCAGTTACAAGGAAGATCACGAGGAAACTTTCTTTTGCCACCTAAAGGCTAGGGATGTATTTGGATCCAATCATAGCATTCTTTTTAGTATTACATATGTATACATGGTATTTGGAATTGTTGGCATGCACCATTGCCCTCCCCAGAAAGTAATATTTACGCATTTATGATGTCCATTGTATAAAAGTTGAAATGAATTTTGTAGTGTGTCCTCCACGATTATGCTAGGATAGGGGGTTGGGTAAACATTAGTTGAGGTACGGTCTCATTGCATTGTGTTCTGCAGTGAAATGTCTATTGTATAGATATATGTGAATTCTATTTCATTGACAAAGAACAAATTTAAAGATTTTGTAAATCACAGTTTTCAATTGGTTATTTTTTAGTCTCCCCCAATTTCTTGGACGACATATAGATTCTGGGAATGTCTTCAAAACATAGTTAAAGGGAGATGTTGCAAATTAATATACAAATGTCCATGGGAAAAGTAAATATTTGAAGTAAATATCACGAACAACAAAACATTATTAAAATAGTTAAGCAAATATACCCAGAGAAAAAGTAAAAGGTACAAAAAAATATATTTCTAGTTGAAATACCAATAACTTAATAGATATGGAACTTTGTGAGCTGATCAAAGTGTTGTTGTAGCTTCACATTTGTGAGATTGATACAGAACTGTTCAAAACTGTAATACAGAAGAGAACTAGGTTTCCTTTTATATTTCCATATAATACACACACAAATTCACAATATGGAAGATTTCATATATAACTCACTAAATTGCAGTAACTACAACTACAAGGAATATAAATATAGAAAGAATCTTGTTGGCTATGAATAAAAGACACCTGTTATTCTTAAGACTTTCAAAACCTGTAAATGTCAAGAATTCCGAGTAGGGTCTTTGAGTTAGGATCCTGGCCAATTGAATTATTTATTTTACTTACTAGCTTGTATTTGATACAAATGACATTGTCTTAAGTAGAGCCCATGGATACATTTTTCGAATCAATGCTAATTTTTGTATGGTTGTAACTTCAAAGATTGTGAGGCTATGCCTTAATATGATGACGTATATGCAAAGACAATATCTTGTATGAATCTTTGGGAAAATTTAAGATGGAAAATTGATATGAAAAAGAAAATAAATACAAATATCTCATGTCATTATACTCTATACTACCACTAGTTTGTAGTCTAAGGATCTTGTAGACATCAAAAATGTACATTCTCGATCTGGTACACTTGATCCTAATTACTAATGACATTTCCTCCTAAATCACATTCTCAGCATTTCATCATATTTTATCTCTTAATTTAATAAATCATTATTTATTTGATTAAGTCTTCCTCCTCTAGTAATTAAATTAATCAATTTAATTTAATTAACCTTACATTTATGTTTAATAAATCATTTTATTTGATTAAAATCTCTTAAGTCCTCTTATTAAATTAAATAAATTAAACCTTATTTAATTTAATCTAACATATTCCTCCTTAGTTAAATAAATCAGATCATTTGTTTAATTAATCATTTCCTCTCAGTTTTGATTTAAATAAATTCATCAATTTAAGTCAAAATTGTCAAATCATCTAATCCTTCATTAAATTAATCAAAATCTTGATTAAGTTAATCCCTCTCACTAAAATCCTCTAGAGAATGCAACCTGCACAATAAATCAATTACTTTGATTTATTTAATTCTCTTTTTTCCCTCACATGGCATCGAAAGGGAATATTCCCTCAATTTTGAATTCAAAAAATGCAAGTGGATGGGTACTTCTAACAAGGCATTCACTCCTCTTACATGTCCTTGTGCATTGAGCCAAGTGAAATTAACTCCACTCTTCTCTCCCCCCAACTTTCAAATTCGGATTTCAAATCTCCCCCTCTTTGGCACATTGACCAAAATGTGTTCATTCCTCAACCATTCACATCTTGACAAGTGGCACTTGGCCATTGGATGTTGAATAATCCCACATTGCTTATTTTCACTCATTCTTCCAATTTTAAATCTATAAATGAGAGACTCTTCCTCTCATTCTATCATCCACAACTTGAGTAAACTTACTTTACTCAACTTCATCCTCAATGCAAGATCTTAGGTAGGTTATTGCAAGTTTTCTCAAGAACTCATCTTGTTTTTTATCAACAAAGTGGATCAAATCATCAAAGCTTACAAAGGAGTTGGGAAAGGGTTGATTTTGACACACCAATTGGCACCAACTCTCCCATGGGATCAAGAGTTTGCATACTTAATCAGGATTTAATTGTTTTTTTTGTTCATCTTTTCTTCATTTTCCTATTTTAAGTTTTGTAAATGGATTTCATGGGGAATCCTTGTTTTACCTTGCATTTGATCTAATATTGTGATTGTTTGCTTTGTTTATGCAAGTATCAAATTAGGGTTCATAGATCCAGATTTCCCTACCATAGAAAATGCATGTTCGTAGAAGCTTCTAGCGAAGGTATCTCTAGTTACAAAATTTTAAACCAAATCAACATTTAAAGGAAAATAGAAGTTAGAGTTCATATTTGTACCATCATGTTGAAATGTGAACAAAAATGAGAGGGAAAATTTTGTATACCATTGCCAATTTCGTGTGTAGACTTGTGGGTAGCAAAGCTATTTTATTCTTGCTTCATGCCCATAATGGCCATTGTTGATTTTTCCATGAAATATTTATGCTCTTTCATTCTCTTCTACAATTTAGAACATGGTTGGTCTTCATAATGTGCTCTTGAACACAAGAAGAAATACCCACCATTTTTATATAGCAAATAGACCATTGAGAACATTAGCCCTCCACAATATAGACCCCAAAGTGACTGTCATTGGCTTGTGTACCTAACAATAATTTTTTTTTAATATTGAGACACTTATCTCATTTATTTCGCCATAATGATTGATAAAACTTCCATGGAAAGTTGCAACAATGGATAAACTGACCCTGGTTACAAGAATGCACTACTGTCATTGTACAAAATAAGCAATTTTTCATATAGGATTATAGGTTGCCTATTTTGTAAACTGATGGTAGAGCATCACTCTCTTTAACATGTTCAAATTACTCATCACTGCACTATTTATTAGGAAATCTAGCATCCCAAATCTCAGATCCAATATGGCCAGGAAAATAGCACACATAACTTTCTCTTCCACTGTAAGAAACATTGTGAAGAGTTTAATTGCTTAGGCAACTAAGAAAGATGACATTACTTATCATGAACTAGAGATAGCCTCAGTGGTTGTGGTGTTGCCAAAGGAGGAGAAAAATATAAAAAAGAAACAAAACAGAAGAAGAAAGAAACAAAGTTTCTTTTATCAATTTTGACGAGATCAAATTTTGCAAACCCTAATCTAGACGAGAAAATTATTGAAGGTGGGGTTTTTTGCAAAATATAGGACTGAATGGCTAGATTTCCCTCAAAAGACAAATTCAATGTTAAGTGATGTGTTTATTTGGCCTCTACATACCCAACAAATTTATGCTATCGACTATTCTCTCTTCTTTAGGGTTTTGGTTTGCCTTCAACAAATATCAATTCGAGTTCACCAAGTAAAGAAATAAGTATTTAGGAAGTGCAAACATACCTCGGACCAAACAGCCAAAGCAAAATCTTCTCTAGCACGAATTGGTTGCAAATGGAATATGATGGCACTGGTTCAATCAAGAGATGCATGCAATTTATCACTGTTTGATTCGCCAAAGGTGCATAGATGGCATAAATGTCATATCTAGCAGCTACCCTAGCGTGCATGACTACGAAATGTGGGAGCATTACAATGCCACACACCCAGTTCCAACTACATGTGCCCATCATAGGGAAAAGAGATAAAACATTAGGCTAATCAAAAATTATTCTTGAAAAAACAAAATCCCCAGGAAAATAGCCACAGACGAGTAGGGAAGTAGATAAATTCCCAATTCTTTTGCAACAAAATAGAAACAAAAATATGAACTTTGGTTAACACGGCATATAATCATGTGCCTAGTTTCTAATGCAGATATTAATAGGCCTTTTGCTCAGGAGAAAACAGTAGTCTCCTACCTATAAAGGCAAGGACTAATAAACAACACTATGCAAAATTTCTACTTGTGTCGAACCTTGTTATAAGAGAGAGTTGTTAGTTTAGTGGGCTTCAATTGTTGGGATAATACTTGTAGTTATAATATTTAGTCTTATAATATATTTATATTATATATTGTCAATAATTAGTTCACATATAAATCATAAAATAATAAAATGTATGTCAAGATGGACCCATACTTGAATAGATAAGAATTCATGAATGTTACATTTAAAAAAATACATTCACTAACAAGTGAAATAAATACTTTTTTGTTTCAAATAAAATATCTTAACTATCGACTATAAGTGTGTCATTTATAAAATTAGGTGATCATTTAAACAAGTATTGTTGCTATAGTGAAAAATACTATTTTTATGTGTACAATTATTGGGATAGCAATGTACACGTATTGGAATATTTCATGTTAATAGTTTATCCTATCACAAATATAAAAGGTGGGCATAATAAATACTTTGCATTTTCTCATGAAATGTGAAAGATTGTTAAAATATTTTATGATCATTTAAATTTGAATATAAATTACATTTTAAATAATAATGTGTTGTTTTTATAACAACAAATGGTTTTTTTTGTTCAACTATGAGTCCATTTGTGTTGGATATAAAGCTTACAGGTAATAAGATTAATGGTTGCCAAAAGATATTGTGATCATGTTTAGGTTGCATATAAGTTATATTTGAAATAAAAACATTATATTGTGCTAACACCAAATGATATTTTTTGTTCAACTACTATGGGTGCCATGATTAATTTATGGTCAAATCTTTAAAAAATCAATTTTATGGCACTTCTCATTGGACGTGATTATGTGACACTTGTTGTGTGATGAGTCACACCTCCAAACCTTAGTTTAGGTAGATAAGAGATCAATTCACATTTCAAAAAAAAGTGGAGGTCCTACAATATTCTATGCAACCACTAAATTCTCACAAGATTAGTCCACCCAACTAGTGGTCCCATTCCCCTAGATTATTAATTAAGAATAAATAGAAAGGATGTTTTGAAGTGTATTTGCACAAGTAGTGTTTTAAGTGGTAAATGCAATAATAATGCCTATGTAGTAGTTCAATTTGTCATTGTAATATGTTTGCAAATTAATTGATTTAGTTAAGTTGTGTTAGTAATTGTTATCATATATTTATTAAATTAGTTCAATTGAATGTATTTAGTTTAATGTAATTATAAGAATAAATAAATACTTATTAAATGTGTACTTTGTGTTATAATATGTTTGAATATCTAGATGATAATAAATAGTGAAATAATTTAACAAATATTGATTTCTCTTGTTTGTTTCTTTAAATGTATTAAGAAGTCAAAAATTTAAACCTTTAGCAATAAACTTAACAAAAATATTTTAAATGCTCTAACTAATAATTTTTTTTAAAGGATCTATTGAAGATACCCTAGGTAGACTTAGGAGTACAATCACCATGAACTCAAAGGAATGAGAAAAAATATTTGAGGAAAGAACCTTCCACAATGGTGTAAGGACCTCTCAAGTTTAATTGTGAGAAGAATGAAATAAGTATGGATGAATGAGGCTCATCCTATGTCATAAGAAATGATATCAATATACTAAAATATCATAATATGATAAATCAAAGAACTAGACAAGGATATTTAGTGGTCTACCATCACATGCATGAAAATGAAAGAGAGTAACAAAAGTAGTTCTATATTTGTAAACATCCTATTTAGAGTGAAAATATATGAATAAAAACTCATGCCTTTTGTAATGCCCCACCTTGCAACCCTAAAGGAAGTTGTAATTAACAACTTAAGCGAACCAATTTTTTTTTATAAAGTGTAGTTAACATACACATTCACTTACTAATTAACAACAACTTTTAAGGCTACAAGGTTAGGATTACTTAAAACCACACATACATATTACATATAACTAAAGCATTATGAGCTTTATGAAATAAACATCATACATCATAAGAATACCACATAACATAATAAGATATTCAACCAAGATACCATCTCATAATCATTACCTTAATCCAATAGTTACAACACTCATTCCCAGAATGAGACAATAGTACAAAAGTATAACAATTACATAATCTCACCTCATAAACATAAGAGGGATAAAATAATTTATACAAACTGAAATATTACAATACAAGAAAATACAATAAGAACCACGAGCTGTCCATCTAGATGTCTCACCACCAAGTACTGAAGATCAATGGGGACCCAACGGTTTTGGTGCATGTTCCACCCAACCATGTGGTACACGAAGGCCCACCCCCAATGCTAGGAGATAGTAACAATGTAATAAGGACAAAGATCCACAACCTCTAACCAAATAAGTTTTGCTCCTTAATCAGTTTGTTTTATGTTATGTTTGGTTGCAGTTACTTTGATACTGGATACATTTTGTTATGATGTTTTGTTCGTTACTATTGAGCGACAACTATTATTGTGTGATGTGTTGATCTAATTATTGTTTCACATGCGCTATGGATTAATGATGTTGTAGAGTTAGCATGAGATGTTATAATGAGACTATTGGAATTATGATGGAAGTGTCAGTTTTGATGAGTGTATTGGTGAAGAAGATGGGTTCACATCACTCGCTTGCAAGTGCCCTACGAATCCGTAATTCCTTCTTCACGGTGTGTATTATATGCTGGATATATTGTATGATGTTGTTTACTTGGTTACAGGATTGCAGGTACATGACATCGACTCCACCTAGTTTCACAGGTTCGAGCGTGTCGATCCAACAGTTAAGTTGAACGGGAGATAGTAGCTAGGTAACTTGTGTCAAGTCTACACCCTAGCCATAGTGTGTCATCAGTGGTATGTGTCAAGTCATTCATTGTCTTGCTTTAATGTTATTTAATTTTGAAGGATTCTTGATTTGGAAATAGATATTTAGAATAATTGCATTTAAATCATGTTGATGGTTATTTAATTTAAATAATGCAATGTGGATAAAAGTTTATATTTAAAATTAATTTATATTTAATTTTTTTAATTAATTTATATTTAATTTAATTAATTAATTAATTTAATTTAATTTAATTAAACTTAATTTAATTTAATTTAATTAATTAATTTAACTAATTAATTAATTTAATTTAAGCTTAATTTAATTAATTTAATTAATTAATTTAATTAATTTAATTTAATTTAATTAATTTAATTTAATTTAATTTAATTTAATTTAATTTTAATTTTTAATTTAATTTAATTTAATTAATTAATTTAATTTAATTTAATTAATTAATTTAATTAATTTAATTTAATTTAATTAATTAATTTAATTTAATTTAATTTAATTTAATTAAATTTAATTTAATTAATTAATTTAATTAATTAATTTAATTTAATTTAATTAATTAATTAATTTAATTAATTAATTAATTTAATTAATTAATTTAATTTAATTTAATTAATTAATTAATTAATTTAATTTAATTTAATTTTAATTAATTTAATTAATTAATTTAATTTAATTTAATTTAATTAATTTAATTAATTAATTTAATTTAATTTAATTTAATTAATTTAATTTAATTTTAATTTAATTTTAATTTAATTAATTTAATTTAATTTAATTTTAATTAATTTAATTAATTAATTTAATTTAATTTAATTTAATTTAATTTAATTTAATTTAATTTAATTATTTAATTTAATTTAATTTAATTATTTTAATTAAGTTAATTTATTTAATTAATTAAATTTAATTCAAGGGGGTTGAATTTAGTTATTAAATAATTAAATTAATTAATTAAACGTGATGCAAGAAAATGAAAGGAAATAAAAGAATTAAAATTAATTTTGGAATTTAATTTCAACGTGTGGGAATTAAATTAGAAATTGTAATTAAATGTTTATTTGGGAAATGAGTTTCAACTTTGGAAATTAATTTATTATTTGAAATTGCATTTTAAATTAAAAGTGGGTTTTTGAAAAATTGAAATTGAAATTAATATCTAATTTGCAAGCAATGTGAATTAGGGTTGTAAAAATTGAAATTGAAATTAATATCTAATTTGCATGTAAAGTGAATTAGGGTTATATTAGGTATTTTTGATTTATAAGGAAGGCATGTTTTAATTTGAAGGGGAAAAGTTTTTTAAAAAATTCATTTTTACAGCAAAGAAGAAATTTTGGAAAAATTTGCACAAAGGAAGGGTTTGAAAAAGGTTTAATTGTAGAATTGATTGAAGGAAAGATTGTTTGCATTTGTTGGGTTTTGGATTGGATTCATTGGATGATTGAAGAAAATTCAAGAAATCTTTGGAGGAGGCTTGCAGCAAAAATTCATCTCTTCCTGTAGCTTATTGAACCAAGTTTTCTTCTGTGTTTTTTATTGTTCTTGATTGTTTTTAAAATAGTAGTGATTAGAGATTTGTTTGTTAAATCTGTTTTAGAAAATAAATTTGTTATTAGAAGAAAATAATCAAATAAATTTGCAGCTTTTATTTTGTGAAAATTCTTGAGTGACAATTATGAAAACCTCAGTTGAATTTAATTTTTTTAAGGAAATCGATTATTTTGTTTTTGGATTCAAACATAGAAATTGAGCAATGTTTTTAGAATATTTTTAGAAAATGAAACCCTCTAAATATTATTAAAAAATCGGATTTTAAAATCTGCAGGGTAGTTATATTTTTCAAGGTAAAATGGTCTAGTTGCGTCGCATATAACTCCACTTTCACAAACTGGGTTGTCATAAAATTTAAAAGGTTTCTGCGCCTTGGAATTTTCTTATTCTTGTAAAAAAATCACAAATACCCAGATCGTATTTTTTGAATTATGCTTGAAACGCGAGACTATTGTTAAGTTATTTTTCCATGGCTGCTCTGATAATAAAATAATAATAAATTGATATTTATAAATATTAATATTTTATGTATTGTTATTATAATATTAAAATATTATTTAATAATATTTTATATTATAATTTATAATATTAAAGTATTATATTTATTTATATTATTTTAAATAAAATTTGTATATTAGATTAGTGGAAATAAAATTATAAACGTATGGGGAAATTATTGTATATTCTAAAATGGCATGTTAAAGTTTAATTGAAGGAGTTAAGTATCTGATTTAAAGAATGCATTATTTAAGATTTAATTGTGAAATTTAAATTCATGTGTAAAAGGTCCAATTATTAATTTGATTTAATTGGAAAAATATATATATGATATTGGATTATAGTCCAAATATTGATCTTATTTTAACACAATAAGTTATAGAAGAGACTAAATGTTAATTTGATTAATTTTATAATGATTTAATTTGCAAGGGCAATTGGTTATTTAATTTAAAACGAAATGTTTTGAGTTATAGTTGAAAATACTTATTTTGTTAAGAGCAATTAGATAATTAAATATTAGTGTAATTTCTCCTCTATCTGAAAAGATGAATTTTTAATTCAGTTTTATCGATATAATGAATTACGTAATGAATTGTAGAAATTAGAAGAGTTAGTTGTGTATCTGAAAGAAATATTTTTATTGGAACTGATTAGTATGCATAATTCAGTTTAATAGGAAAAAGGTATTTTATATTAAATAATTAAATCATTCGAATTAGTTGGAAAACGAAAAGAATCCAGTTAATAGAGAACTGATGTTAGTTTTAGAAGTAAACATTGAAATTGATTTAAATTGTTTAAATTAGTATTTCTTGTATTTGTAGATTGAAGATACTTGTTTAATTATTTCAATTAAGTTGAAAGAGCAAAAGTATTATATTATTGGGAATAGGGATTTTAAAGGATAAAATTAGAATACGTGGTATAGATTTTGGATAGAAAATTTGAATATAGTATTTGCAATAGTTTATGTTGTATTAGACGTAAATTTTGAAACTAATTATATTGGAAAAGGCAAATATTTGTTTTGTTTCATTTATTTCCATAGAGCAATTTTAATCGTTGTGATTGGAATATTAAAGAATATATATAATTAAGTTATTAATATATATATATGGTGTATACATAATATGGAACATAAATATACATATATTAAGTGTAAATTCATTATCTTATTTTATTTTAATAAGAAGCATGCAATATATTATTGAATAGAGATTTTTAAATGGTTTGATTAGTGTATATGGGAAAATGGATAGAGAAACAATATTTTATGATATTAAAGGGATTGAATGTTTTAAATAAAAAATTGAATGAGATGTAAGATTTGGTTTACGAGCGGATTATGGGATCCGTGTCTCCTTGTATGGAGTGACCTTGTTATGTGGTTTCATCTTGTTGCCTCTTGAGAAAGGAGTGGTTTTTGTAATGTGCTTCTCCTTGTCGGGAGCGGTTCTGTTATAGATGTTACCTCTAGTGTTTGGAGATGGGTTCATCTTTGTCGCCTCCTGAGAAAGGAGTGGACTATGTGTTTTGTTGCTTTCAAAATATTTGGAGTGAGTTCTTATATTTGTTTCCTCCTTGGGATGGAGTGGTTATGATTCTTAGGTTGTATGCCTTGAGATTCCCTTGGTGGTTGGTATTTGTATACGTGTATGGTTCTCTGAACATACTTGGTCTATTTTATGTCTAGAAGCAATGTCAGTGATATTAGTGTTTTACCTGAGTTGTACTTGTTTAGTTCATTTGTTGTGGATATTTCTGTATGAGTTAGTTTGAGTCTGCCTTTGGTTAGAGGTTGTGGATCTTTGTCCTTGTTATATTGTTACTATCTCCTAGCATGGGGGGTGGGCCTTCGGGTACCACATGGTTAAGTGGAACATGCACCAAAACCATTGGGTCCCCATTGATCTTCAGTACTTGGTGGCAAGACATCCAGATGGACAGCTCGCGGTTCTTATTGTATTTTCTTGCATTGTAATATTTCAGTTTGTATAAGTTATTTTATCCCTCTTATGTCTGTGAGGTGAGATTATGTAATTGTTATACTTTTGTAATATTGTCTCATTCTGGGAATGAGTGTTGTAACTATTGGATTAAGGTAATGATTATAAGATGGTATCTTGGTTGAATATCTTATTATGTTATGTGGTATTCTTATGATGTATGATGTTTATTTCATAAAGCTCATAATGCTTTGGTTATATGTAATATGTATGTATGGGTTTAAGTAATCTTAACCTTGTAGCCTTAGAGGTTGTTGTTAATTAGTAAGTGAATGTGTATGTTAACTACACTTTATAAAAAAAAATTGGTTCGCTTAAGTTGTTAATTACAACTTCCTTTAGGGTTGCAAGGCGGGGCATTACACCTTTAACAAGAACCATAAACAAGAAATGAAAAAGGAACCAACATAGAAAATTAATCATTGTATGTGACATCATGTAATGAGATAAAAAAAAAAAAATCATCAATGCACAAAGAGGCATCAATGGTGATGCACATATCTAATAGAATGATAGTACACTAGGAAAGGATTCAAATCTAAAACTATAAGGTATAAAGAATAAAAAGTAATGGAAAAAACATAGGGGGTAAAGAATGTTCGGTTTACAAAAAATGTAAATAAAATGATAAATTACAACAATGCCTTAGATAAATCAATCAATTAGCATTAGTGAACACATAAACCTAAGAAAAATAGTTGAGAATAATCAAGGTAAATTGGAATAATACATATAATTTAAATACATAAGCATACTTATCTCTTAGTTTGATACTAATTTGACTTTGGAAAATATCATATTGCCACATGATGCCAATCATACTAAACTATACAATATAATTGAGCCTATTTAGACACATATTTCTAATATTTCTTTTGAACCTAATGAATTTCTTGGTCTTCAAGTTATCTAATAATGCTAATCAAAGAAGAATATATTTTTATGAAAAGAGGGTTATAACATGATAGATTTGGTAGAATTTATATAATATAGCAAGGGGATAAAATGAATCCATAGAAAGAGTGACACACTATGCAGACTTGGGATTATAAACACCATAAACACCAAGGAATGAGAGACAAATATCCTAGGAAAAAAAATCTCAAAATGGTGTAAGGAACTATAAAGTTTATTTATGAGAAGAATTAAATAAGAAAAAATTAATGGGGCTCATTCTATGTCATAAGAAATGATAGAAATATACTAACATATCATAGTGTGATGAATCAAAGAAATGTACAAAGATATTTAATGATCTACCATCACATGTATGAAAATGAAATATAGTAATCAAGGTACCTATGTGCGTAAACATCTTAGTTTGAGTTCAGAAACATATATGAATTAAAGAATTGTGACTCTAAGAAGGAACCATAAACATGAGATGACAAAAGGAACCAACATATAAAAATCATTATGTGTGGCATCATGTCATGAGAGAAAAAAAACGAGAGATCATCAATGTGCAAATAGGCAACTATGATTATGCACATATCTAATTTATAATGATAATAAAATAGGAAAGGGCTCAAATAAATTGAAACTATACAATAGAAGGAATAAAAACCAATGAAAAATACAAAAGGGTAAAGAATGTTTGGTTCAAAAAAAATTAGATAATAAATGAAACATTATTACAATGTCTTAGGGTAAATCAATTAATTAGCATTAATAAACACATAAATCTAAGAATAATAGTTGAGAATAATCAATGTACTGGAATAAATACATATAATTTAAATATATAGACATACTTATCTCTTAGTTTGATAATAATTCAACTTTGTTAGATGTGTACAATTAATTTTTCCTTGTATTAGAAAATTGATACATAATAGTTGATTAGAGATAAATTAGTAAAATGTATGCCTTCCCATTTGGAAAATTTGGAAAATAGATTTGGATATTTATAGTTAAACTCTACTAAATTTAGGTATCTTACGTTTTTTACTTTAAATTTTGTAATCTACATAAAAAATGGTTGTGTAGATTCAAGGATTTGTTGGAAAATCATTATTCCCTTTTATTCAAACCCCTAGGATACCAATTTACTAATGTAACAAAAAAATAAAAATAATAAGTGGTCATGTAATGTGCCATGGGATGGAATATTAATATCTATGTTCTTATAAAATCCTAATATTGTGACGATTCTCTCTTGCTAGGTGTAAAATGTGTAAGATCTAAATTAGATATTCCAAATGAATTAAGATTTGTCTTTTCTACTACACCATAGCATACAATGATAATATTTTCATACTTTAGTTGGTTCATGATGATTAAATAGAAAGAAAAGATTTCAAACAAAAATTTAAATTTAGGTTTGAATTTTTCAAATTGTGAATGTAAATCTAAACAAAAAATAAATAAACTAAAAATTAGAAATAAAATGAATACAAATTAAACTAAACTCAAATTAAATTATTTACCTACTTTCAATTAAATACAATATTTTATACATTAGTTGTCATTAAAGATAACAGATTTCTACAATTCATAATGTTATTCAATTTTCATTTCTTGTTTTGATTGTATTGTTTTTCCCATCAATATTTCGGATCACACTCTATGATTCATCATAAATTTCACTTCCTTATACTCTTTATCATCCTAATAATAGATCATAAAATGTGATCCGAAATGTTGATGAAAAACAACACAATCAAAACAAAAATAAAACTTGAATAACTAATTATCAATGCACGCTTCATTCAAATAGATCTCGCATATGATCATGTTGTTATGGGTGAAGCGTATCATGTGGATCCTCCCTTGCTTGTAACGCTACAACAGCTCACTTTACAGAAGCTCAGAGAAGTGGGCTCTTTTTCTTTCACCCTGAAGCACATGGAGATGATCGTGCATTGCCTATTTTATCTCTTTTAACCTCAAGGTCTGTAAATTTTGGTTGACTTCTTGCAAATTAAATGTATAAAACTCTATCATGTTATTTATTATGATAAAATATAAAACTTCAGATCTTAAATCTTGGAGGAAACAATGAAAAGGGGGTTTTTGAGTGCACTCTACTTAAATAATCAAACAATTAATATATCTCATTCTTATACAAATTTGACAAACAATTACTCTAGACTAAAATTTACGTTGCATTGAGTGTGATTTCTGAATCATGAGTGTTAAGTTTTAAATTTCATGACTTTTCTGTAAATGCAGACGACCTAATCTTCTTCATTCAGTACAAGTTATCTTTTATCTTTGATTCCATGGGTCGTGTGAAGCAGCTCTGGACGTTGCTTTTAATATATGTTGTGTACTTAAGCCGAGTCGCAGCAGATGTGCTATGTAACGAAGCAGACAGAAAAGATATGCGGAAAATCATGGGAAGCCGCTGAACGAGTTTCCCGTGTTTTCTTATTTCCAAAATAAGTGTCTTTGAAGATTTTTTTTTTTGATGGGGGTCATCTATAAATTTTTTTTTGCTATTCGATACGGGAGCACGAGTCTTTTTGGGCTGAACCTCTTTGGTTAAGGGCCAAGGATTGAGGGGTATCCATTCCGCCAAATTCGTCCAGGGCACAATCCCGGCCTCATCCCTTTTTCGGTGTCGGAGCCTTTGCACTGAGCAAGAATTGATCCCTGGTGGGCTCATTTAGAACCTTTCAACTTCACTAGTAGACCAAGGACCCATTGACTCTTTGAAGATTATCTCTTGGAGATTTTTAGTAAATGTTTCCGATTTGTATTCCTTTGCACAATCAAATGAAGTGTAACATGCGTTGTGGTATTACATAAAATAAATTCAAAGAATTTTTTAAAGTGTTTTAGAGGTTAGTGTTTTTAGATAAAATAAGTGGTTTCTTTTTATCTATGGAAATTTAAGATAATCTATATAAAATACGTGGAAAGATATCAAACCGTTTATTTTCTTCATTAGCAAATTTAAAATAAATAAAAACTCATTGTATGATTTATAAGATGGAAAAAATAAAAATATTGTAATTAAACAATGAAAATAGAATGTTGCGATATTGTCAACTTTAAACAATTAAAAAAATCATTGTACATGAAAATAGAATGTAGATTTTTTTTTTTCTTGTACGGATTTACAGACTGCCTATATGTTGTGCTGCCATTGTAGAGTTAAGTCTATCAACGTAATGATAATAGTATTTTTTTTCTTATCAATAGATGAGTTATGACAAAGGGAATATGAATTCAATTTAATAATATTTTGAAATCAGCAATGCAAAATGATATAGAATTAGATTCTTGTGAGTTGAATTTATGATGATTTTATCAAGCAAGTGAAGATTGTAATTCTTAGGGTTGAGTATTTCATTTCTATAGGGCATAAATGTCATAGCATTACTAAAGTTGAGTTTATTTCTTAGAATAAATATTTTTTAAATATAGATGAGCAAGTGATTTCTCATTAAAGAGCTTCCATAGATTGATTATTTGATTTTGAGTTCGATGGGTAGATCCCTATCAATATAGTTCAAGTTAACTCTATTCCTTTGAAAATATTTGTTAAATATTGATGGTGAAGTTATTTCTTAGAAGAGTGGCTTTGTAAATTGATTAGTTGATTTTCAAATGGTTAAAAGTAAAATTGATAATAATCAGTTAAAACACTGAAAAATATACATTCTTGTATTTCTCCAATATGAATTTGGTGAAGGAAACATAAAGAGTCATGCAAATCTTATATATAATATGAGTATTGTCACAAGTTGAGAGTCGTTCAAATTATCCACAAATGAACTCGTAAATAAACTATGAAAGTACTTGTATTTAATAGCTTAATATTAGTACATAAAACAGAACTTTCATAAAACAAAACTTAGCTATAAATTATAAAATTTCTAATGATAATACTTTAAATTTATAATGGGAAATTTATATTATTTAATGAATCCTTAGTTTTTTTTATTGTATTCATTGGTTGAGAATACAATCCATTATGTTATTGTGCACAGTGGAAAGAACAAGGTATCCAAGTCACAATTTATATATTTATGTTCATAAATGGTGGCCATATTTAGAACTCAAGTGATACTAGTTAACAAGTGTTTGTAGATGCCAACAAATGTTATGAATTGAACTCTTTGTAGTGTCATGGATTTGAATGTATCTATAGTATTTTAGTGGCACATGGCATTGGTGAAGCCATCTTCAAAGTATATCCATTCAACCTAAATGTATTAAAATTAGATGTAGACTTTATTAAATTGATGAAACTCAAAAAATATTTAATACTGTAATATTTAAAGAAATATTTTAATGTAAATTTTTTAAATAACTTAATTGATTGAAAAACTATAAATAATTTATTAATATTATAAAATTAAAAATATACAATTATCAATATTATAAAGTTTCAAATTTAAATTATATATAATGTGAAATAACATAAAATAACTCTTAAATGATATGAAAATAATCTAAGATACTAAATTTTTTAGCACCTAGGAAGCAATAATGGAAGAACTAAAATAAAGAGAAAATATTGGAGTAGATATACAAGAATAAAATCACCTTCAACATTTGAAGTTGTGAATATGATCATGTTGACAGGTATAGAAAATGCTTCAAAACATCCACAAATGTAATGAGAAATATGATAGCTTTCATACACAAGTAATATTCAAGTAAGAATGCAAAGAATAAACAATGGAGATAATTAGTTGTTTGCTAGTAAAGATTGAGAAATATTTTTCCAAGGGATCATTTGTGAGAGTTAAGAGAATATTTTTGAAATTTGATAAAAAAAAGGAGACTAAGGAAAGGATAATCATTCAGAATCTTTCCAAAATAGTTACATTCCATAAGTTGAACTTGGTAGAGGAGAATGAAACACTTAAAATGACCACTAGAGGCATGAATTGTTATAAGACACTAGAACATTATGTATATATCCTCATAATGTTAGATTCTAGGTGATTCAAACCAAACAAAGGCTCCATAGGCTAGAAATAATGTAAGGATTCTAAAGAGTGCATCAAAATAGTGCTAATTGGCATCTAGATAACAAAAACTAATATACCAAAGTGATCGTAGAATATAAAGTGAAATTATAAGGGTATGTAATTTTTGGCATTACAATTTTCCACTTTAACATAAATATGATCTAAACTAACATATTTATGCTAAACTAAATTTAATAAATACTAAAAAATAACTCATATTGAAGGATATTGTATAAGATACAAATTTATTCAAATGAAATGAATATGTCCCTGAATTGAGAACATACAATATATTCAATACATAAAAGAATAAAAATATTTCACAAGAAATGAATTTTAAATACATAAAATACTAGAAAATAGATATTTCATTAAAATCATGAAACTTTAAAACAAGCACACCATGTATGAAAAACATACACAAAATAAGTAGACACAATCAAAGAGAAAAAGAGAGAAAAGAGTAAATGATATAAAGATGCATTTTCTAGTTGTGTGCATTGCTAGAAGGGAATACCAAATATGGTTCTAGGGAAAATAGAATTTATGTAATTCTAGGAACCATATAAAATTCTTATCAATCACTAGCACTACAAACTAGGTTGTAGGGTGATCATAAATAGTATTCAAAGGGGTGGCATTTATGGAGACTCATAATCTAGAAAGTTGTGCTATGCTAGGTGGTTCATATGCTACCAACATTACAAAGAACACATAGTGTAGGAAAAGTAACAAAAACCAATACCACAAGGTTTAAATGCTTCAAGGAGTGTACAAGTGGTGTGTGTAAATGAGAGCCCCCACTTAAAATAATTGCATAGAATCATAGTACATGTATATTATTTTAAGGTAGAAAGATAAGAAGGATGTGTACAATGAAGATACATCAAGGAGGGTGTTGCAAAAATGAAGCACATGGCATTGTGTTCATGTGGTATGCAATCACTAAAATTGGGGATGCTACATACAAATAAGAAACATCACAAGAATACTTAGTGAGGGATCCACATACTTAGATTTACATATCTAATAATTAATTTCAATTATCATTTACTGGAAGGTTTAGAGTCACCATCATCCTCCAAGACTTTAGGAACTACTAGTACAAAGAATGAATTACACATGAAACCAAAAAACATTTTGGGGTCAACATGAAAACACCTAAATGTCTCAATACTTTGCATCCTCCCTAAAATTTAAAAATTTAATATAATGTATGTAGATGAATGTAGAAAAAAAATATAGGAATCAAACAACATTTACACCCTATATCCATGTACCTACAAGGGTAACATGGATACTCTAGGAGAAACTAAAATTTAAGATAAATAAATAAAATTATAGGAATCGCAAGGAAAAAATGTATATAAAAAAATAAAGGTACACATATAAATCTCATCATCCATTAGATAATCCTCCACCCAATCTAGATCATAAGGAGAAGAAGGACAAGTTGAGAGAGGAAGAATTGTCATTGTACTTGAAGAGTCACATGTGGTGAGACATGAGGGTCACACTATAAATACAATATCATCCAAGTATCTAACGAGGTGAGTGTCAATGATCTTGTAAGGATCAATAATATTAAAGGAATATCTTTTTAGGACACAAACATGCACTCCTCAAGGAAAGATACATGTGAATCACTATTAAGATACTCAACCAACTATATTTTTTTATTTTTAACCATGGAAATGAGAGAATAATTATAGGTGGACATGAAAGTCCCTCTCCTACTAGAAGAATAGTAATAGAATGGTCAACAAGTAGGGATGAAGGAAAATTAATATTAGTCTTGTGATAATATTAACTTAAAAGACTTGTGGTTTGCATCACACTATTAGAAAAGGGATATATATATTGATAGTGACATGGTAGAAAAAATCATGAAATACCTAATCATGGGTGTGATATAAAGGAACTAAGGAAGAAAGAACATTGTTATACATAACACTAACATTAGGCATGTCTAGAGGCTCAAAAAAGGAGATATCAGGGGTATCAAGAAGAAGGGGAGGATCTATTGATGAGGTCAAGACTACTTGAACCTTTTGTTAGAAAAAGGTGTGTTGTCCACCTTGCATAATATTATATTATTTATTTATTATGTGGTGCACCTAGGGAATCTAGGGATGTGTGCATCACATGGGTCTAGTATTCTGGGGTCCACTTTTTTTACTATATGTAACATTGGATTAAATATTTAATGTGGGTTTGCACGTGGAAACAATATTTAATGTTGGAAAAACTTAATACCAAGAATTAAATGTGGCGGTTAATGGTATTGTAAGCTCATGGTATTGGTCACATGGTTTTATGTAATACCACTTGGTAGTTTTGTGTGATATTTTTCTATAAAAGAAAGCACGTGGTAGTTGTCTAAGGTTGGGTTGTTGGCTTGGCTATTCAGCTAAGGGGTTGAGAGCATCTCTTATTCATATTTTTGAGGGTTGGAGTATGGCATAGGATGTGTGGTTACATTATTGTTCACATGCAATTATTGTAGAGAGCTTGATGTTTCAAATGTATTCATGGAGAATTCTGAAGATGTATTGTAATATTTATTGTTGAATAATACATGACTGATGGATACTTTTGGAGGTTGGGTTTCTCCCTCTTAAGGTTTTTCCTAGGTTATATCTTATGTCATCTTTTATGGTATATTTTTTACGGTAGGATTTCGATGTTGTCACAATTCCTACTCCTTTAATCTCTTGAATTTCAACCTAGGGGTATCTGAAGCTATTTGCGGTAAGAGTTGGATTGGTTTTGGGGGGTTTTTGCTGGTTTCGGCTCAATTAGGAGCGTTTAAGAGTTACTTTTGCTCTATCGAGAGAGTTTTTGTGCTATACCTTTTTAATCAAAAGTGGTTTGATACTATCCTTCAATTTCTTGATCTATTCTAAATAACCTTCAAAATGGAATTTAAACAGAGGTTTTGTTTCAAGACAATTTAGATTATGAAAGAATGGTTCAAGATTAACTTTGTCTACTTTATTGAATCTTGAAATCTATTTAAAACTTAATTAATTGCTTTAGAAATAAATTATTCCATTTCTCACTTCACTAAATTGACAAATAATTGTTCCTCTTTGTGGAGAATCCATTAAAATGATTTAGACTATTTCATATCTGCAAATGACTTTTAACTAAGAAATAAACCATAGAAAACTTAAAAAGTAAAATGTAAATTTGATCTAAGATTATTTCTAACACACAAAAAATAAAATGATTCTAATCTTAAGATAGAATGTATAAAACAAAACATAGCAATAAAAAATGAACTTAACAACTAAAGGATCGCCTTCCTTCTGAAAGTGGGTTCTATTTCTGGAAAAATTAAGCGTAGAGTTGAGATCAACTTCTTTTTTATTTCCATAAAATGTGCACTGATAGGGACAAAGTACAAAGAAAATGATTCTAACTTAAAATAGAAAAAAGAAATTACACATGAGAAAGTTCAAGAACTTGATACAATCTACCCTCCAACTCTGTTGGGGCTGGATATAAATATCCATCTTTATTTCAAAAATAAAAGATAAGCAGAAAACTAATTTAATCCTAGTCTAAGAGATATACTGGCATGTAGGAACATAGTTTATGTAGATCCTCATAGTTGTCTTTAGTTGGCATTAAATTCCATATTTCTAGACTGGATGTGCTCTGTTGGAACTATGGTTGCAATTGGTAGATCCTTCATTCAAAATGATGATTCAAAAGGATATCAATGGAAAAAAAACTCATTTAAGGATGAGTCACAAATAATCTAGTCATTCATCACTTTTAAACAAGAAACAATTAGCATCCGGCTGAGAAATAAATATCAGTCCAGTTGCATAATAAAGGTGCACTTATCATGAAACATTCATAGGTAAATCACCACATCAATCATGCATTAAATAGAAATAAGAATTCAAATTTACCATTCACATTCTAATTCTTTATACCTCAAGGTGAACCCACAAAAGTGGTTTACAATTCGAGTGAGGAAGGAAAACTTCCCAAAAACTCACACATGCAAAAAAAAAATCATTTTGGGGGGTTCGAACGAACCCCTTTTCATGTGGGAACCCGTGTTTCCCATTGTGGAAAGGGGGTTTGCTCGAACCCCCCTTTTCCCACCTTCCCACCCTCCGACACAAAAAGAATCCAGATTTTTTCCCTTCGAAGCTCAGGTTGAGGATGAAAATGGAGGAGACTTCATAGACCCAACTAGAAGATGGTAGTCCTTGGAATGAGATATCTAATGAATATAATTTTAATATGTTTTGGTTTGATTATGTATGTTATTTTCTAGTTTTATTAAACATAGGTTTTTCACCGAAAATCAAACTCTTTGTTCAGCACATGTGGAAAAATAGAAGATTATCAAAATAAAATTTTGAAAACTATTTTTTGGTTGGGTATTGATGTGCTTGATCCATTAAAAAAAATTCAATTTCGATACGTATAGAAAAATTTATGTTGTATATGGTTCGCCTATGTCTTAATTGTAATTGGTTTGACTTCAAAACTTGATTAAGGAAAAAATAGTCAATAAAACACTATAAAACCAAATTAAAGTGCTAGATATCATAGTTATAAATCTAAATTCAAAATAAATAGAATTTTATCCTTCATACAAAAAAATTTATGTTGTATACGGTGAGCGTCACTCCTCAAAAATGTTTTTTTAACAAAAAACCTAGTTTTCGAAGGAGATGGAAAAATTAGTGCAATCTGATTTCAAAAATATTGAAAAATACATATTTAGAATCTATAGACAAAACATCAGAAATCACTAGTTTTCATTATCTTCAAATTCCTCACGGTTTAGCCGCTATAGGAGTCTGAAAGTGAAGATTTAGTTAAAAAAAATTAGTTCGGTGTCCAGTTTGCCCAAAAATTGTAAATCAGTATTGTGGGATCACCCCTCATTAAGTTCATAAATGTATACATAAAGTAAAATATTATGAGTTCTAAAGCCAAAATATAAAGTATTAAAAGGGTATAAACTTAGTAAATCTGAGATCTTTACTCGGCCTCATCATTCTTCTCCTCCTATTTTTAACCATGTCCTCATGGTTACAAATTATATGGAGTAGGAATGCCCTTTTTGAGTGCTTCAATCTAGATGGCATAGTCAAAAACACCTACTCTATATTCCATAGCAGTTCTTGTGTACAGAGAAAAACCATTATTCTTTTCTAGCTTATCATACCAGGTTTTAAGGACTTCAACTGGTATTTGTGCGGGTGCATTTATCTTTGGTGCAAGAATGATGATCGTAGGCATTCTAAATCTCATCCCAATCCATAATTCTTGCTTTTGATGAATTAAATTGATCACATGTCTTACCCATACTAATCTCCACCTGATATTATTTGGAGTTATTGGATCCTTTCTCTTTAGTGGTTCTGGAAGTGATCTGAACCTTTCTTCGCATGCTTGCAGAGCTAAGGGAGGAAGATTTCCTTCAACATCCTAGTAATTTGCAATAATTTTCAACAAATTAGTGACATAGTGAGGGGTTACATCATTGATTCTTGCAATGGATCTGAATCTCTTGTTGTAATATATTGACTCTGTACATTTTGGCCTCATTGGTAATCCATATGTTTGTTGTATTTTCATGTATTCTTCCATTCTAGCTGACCATTCAACATGGTTTTTCAATAATGAAACAAATGATTTGATTTGGAGTTCACCAATGTAGACATTAAGCAATGAGTCATCATTATTACCCATGAGAAATCCATGCTGGAAAAACTCACACATCTGATTTTGGATGTCTGGGTAACTATTAAAGTAACAATCCATAAAGTCATAATCAGTCCATAAATCAGTAGGCCTTTTTAGTATATTTTGATTCAATTTTCATTTCAGAAACAAATCTTTGAGAAATAATCCATATAACCCTAAAGGTTTCCTAGTGCAAACTAATGTAAATGCTATATCTATTGTATTGGTTATCCTTTCTTTTGCTTCTTCCTTTTCTTTTGTGAATTTATCCAATTTTTCTTGAAGTTCTTTATTAAGTTGCTTATACTTCATAGCTATCAGAGAAAGGTATCTAGGCCATGTGGGTTGTTCTTTATTTTCCTCCTTAGGTGGAGGAAAAATCAGTAACATGTTATTGAGTGACTGTGGCTGTACTTTTTCTTTTGTCTCAGTCCTTTCCAGTTCTATCTTTAACCTTTGAATCTCCCTATCCTTTTGTTCATTTTGAATAGTTTTTTTAGTTAGATTTTCTTCTGCTTCCTCCAACTATGAGGATAATTGACTAATTTTCTTCTCAAATTTTTCTTTTAACTCATTTGTTTATGTCTTAAATTTCAATGCTTCCTCATCTTTTTGCTTTAATTTCTCCTCTAACATTAGATTTTGCATTCTAAATTCTTCCAATTATTTTTCTAACTTAGATATCCTAACTGCAACCTGAATCTGTTCTTCCTCTTTTTCTTCTAAATTTTCATTATTTGATGGTGTCTCTTCCTCTTCCATGGGTTGCTTCCCTTCACGGTGGATGAATGATTCTTCACTGTGTTGAGCTATCTCTTCCTATTCAACTTTCATAGTTGGCATTTCAACTTCCATAGTTGGCATTTCAACTTCCTGTCCAACTTCCATAGTTGGCATTTCTTGAAAAGGGGAACTAGGATTAGATAATTGTTCTTCCAGAGAATTATATTTTGGGCTTTGCATTGGATTTTGTGACCTTCCTTATTTTTTTGACTCTTCCTTTTCAGGCTCCTTTTCTTTCTATTTCCAACCTTATTCTTCTTTTAGGTCTTTTAATCTTTCTATTTTTCTTCTTTTTGGAACTTTTTCTCCTAGTCTCAAAACCCTTTGAGGCTTCTTCCTCTATTTTTCTTTTCTTTGCTGAAGCAGAACTTTCTAATTTTTTCTTTCTAGTTCTCCCTACTCGTTTGATTAGGTTTTTCATCAAAACCTTTGTTTTTCTTTTCTTCGCTGAAGCGGAAATTATTTATTTTTGCTTTCTAGGTATCCCTATTGGTTTGACTAGATTTTTCATCAAAACCATTATTTTTTCTATCTTAAGTGTTCTTCTCTTAAAAATTTTGGGTTTTTCCTCTTTCCTCTCAGTATTTAACAAGAATTTTCTCCATTCTTCTTCCTAGTTAGGTTTCTGCATGAAATGATGTTTAACTATTAAATGCATTAATCCATGACGAGTTACTCTATTTTATTTTTCTTTGCATTTCATCGCCATTTCAATAAGTTGAGGGAAAAGGAAAGAAGGTAGATTAACCCTTACTTCTTGTTTAGATACACCATGTCGTACATGATTCAGCAACTTGAGTGGTGGCCCTAAAACTATGGTGGATTGACCTTCGCAGGTGAAGAACTTCATAATGCAAAGTGAAATTGATGTTTAGGGTTCTTGTAGACTTCCTCGTTTAATGCCCTTATTCTTTCCTTTCTGGTATGAAAGACTGACAAGGGTTCTAGTGGAACATGGAAGGTTTCTAGAAACTCTTGCAAATTAGATAGCTGAGGTTGAATTATATCACCTTTTACTGGTATCCTAGATAAAGCACTGATTACAGTGGTGGATACTTCAATGGGTTCTCCTTTGACCATAGTGAAATTGATATGGAAATTTATGATAAACTCTAGCACTACATCCCATTTGTATCCCTCATACTTAAGGATGAAATCCAACCATCCTGCCTACTGCAAATATTTCCTTGACTCGGCATCTTAGGTGATTCCCTTCGATTCTGTCGTTCTCTTGTATCCCATTTTTTTGAAAGACTGTGAAACTTCAAAAAGCTTAGAGATTCGCCAACAATGTCTAAAACCAATTTCCATAAATAGCAATTTTCTTTTGTTTTTGAAATGGCGGTGTTGAATTTCCTTCTAAACATGAATAAAAAGATATGATAATGAATGCGATATTAATTTCCTATACTTGCATGCCTATTTCAAGTCTCATCATTATACTGGCGCATGCGTGTGAAGTATGTCTCATCCTTGTTGCATATCACTTTGCCTTAAAAACCTATCTTGTCATATTTATTACTTAATTAAGTAATGATGTGTCCAATTATACGGTTTAAACAAATTATATTTGCCTTTATTAAATAGTAATAATTTAATCCCTTTAGCAAACTTATAAACTATAATTAATGTACTTTGAACTTCAAAAAATGCATGGCAATATAAAAGCTTACCTGCCAATGATGAGACATTTAAATTATGGTGAATAATGGTAGTACGTGCCCACTTAATTCGTGTGATCCACAACAAGAACTTGGTTTAAATAAAATCCACATTAATTAGTGCAAGACACACTAAGCTCAACCCTTGTGGGATCCCACTTGCTTCCATGTTTTATGTCATTAATTTTGAAATTTTCAACTAACCTTATACCTGCACACTTACACAAACGAATTAGTAATAAATGAAGTTGAAAGCTTCTGACAGCACATGATCATTTCTTCTTGCTCCTGATTGTCATGAATTATCACAGTCATCATTCAAAATAATTTCTACCTTGATTCATCAAGAAAAATCAATCAGAAGAGATCAGGAGCGATCAAGAGTTATTATGAAAACTTCAATCATTTGGACTTTCCTTTGATCAAGCATTATCAAGAGCTGTTATAAGCTTGAGAGCTGTTATAAGCTTGAGTCTCTTCAATTTTTATTTTGATCAAGCATGATGGGAAGATGATCAAAACTTAAATCATTTCAATTTCACTCTAATCAAGCATAATCGGAAGCTATTATGAGTTGTCATGCCTAATCAAGCTCTATCATAACTATTCATATTATTTCTAGGAGAGGAGGATTTTTTTATTTTATTTTATTTGTAAAGAAAACCACTATTTCCAATTTTCGATTTACTCTATTTATTTGTGGCCATCTATAATGGATCTAAGGACTGACCATTTTGCCTAAAAAATAAAAATCTTCCTTAGTATAATGCTTGATTCTTGCTTGAAGCTTTGTGACAAACTCCTCCTTCGATGTTGGTTTATGATAAAGATTGAGCCTATGCCCATTTACCAGCATTGTTTTTATCTCTCCATCTATAGGTATTAACTAAACAGCTTCATTATCAAATACTTGTGCAATCTCATATGGCCCAGGCCATCTGATGTGTAGTTTCCCTTGAAATTCCTGAAACCTTGAATCAAATAACAAAGCCCAATCACCTGTAGTAAATTTCTTACTACAGATATTTTTATCATGCCATTGTTTTCTCTGGCCTTGAATGATTTTAGTTCAGTGCAAAGCTTCAGTTCTCATTTCATCCAACTTATTCAGCTAAATTATTATATTTTTCTATGCTTCAGTAAGATCTATCCCCACATTTACAGTTGTTCTAAGTGTTTCTAATTCAAACTCAATAGGAAAGATAGGATTTTTTTCATAAACTAGCTCATATGGTGTAACTCTAGTAGTTGTCTTCCATGTTTTATTATATGCCCATACATCTTTGGTTAACCTATCAGACCAGTCATTCTTTCTAGATGTGACTGTTTTTGTGAGAATATTTTATAGTTCTCTATTAGTCACCTCTACATGTCCATTTGCTTGAGGATGGTAGGGTGATGAATTCCTATGTTGAACTTGATATCTAGCTAGGAATGCCTGAAGCATCAAAGACATGAATTATTGCCCTTGATCTGACATAAGTACTTTAGGTGCTCCATATCTTTGTAGAATTTTCTTGTATATGAAATCTGAAACTTTCTCCTCCTTAGCAGTTGGCAATGCTTTGACTTCTTCCCATTTTATCACATAATCAGTACATACAAGCATTTAATGATTTCCCTTTGATGGAGGACCTATTAGGCCAACGAAATCAATACCCCAATTTTCAAATGGCTCAAGTGACACTTGTGTATGTAGTGGAATCTCCATTGATCTTGTAGGTCTCCCCATTCTCTGACACTAATCACATTGTCTGATGTAATAAGATGTATCTTTAGTCATAGTAGGCCAAAAATAGCCTACTCCCAAGATTTTATGCACTGTTCTTATTGTGGAGTAATTTCCTGCTCCTAGTTCATCATGTCATGCTCTCAAGATATCATATACATTAGTTTCCTGCACACATCTTTGCATTACATGATCTAGGCACATTTTAAACAAATAACCATTAATCCATTCAAAACGAGAGCTTTCCCTAATCAACATTTTATTTTGTTTTGCTAAAAAATAAGGACATTTCCCAGTTTCTAAATAATTCACAATATTATCAAACCATAGTGACTGAATAGATATTGCAAATAGATTTTCATCTAGAAACACATCTTCTACAGGTTCATTATTACCCTGCAAAACCATTCTTGACAGGAATTCAACTACAACATTATCTCTACCTGGCTTATCAACGATGGTTATATCAAACTCTTGTAGTAATAACAACCATCTAATTATTTGTCCTCCCACAACAACTTTATTCATAAGATAATGAATAGTTTCATGGTTAGTATGCACAAAAGTCTTATATCCGGTGATATAATGTCAGAATTTTTTTATAGCAAACACAATCGCTAAGAATTCCTTCTCAGTAGTAGTGTAATTTAGTTCTATTAGATTGAGTTTTTTTCTTACATAATATATATGTAGACATCCAAATTTGATCACTTCCATATGATTAAAATCGTCTATTATATTCATCTATTCCATTAACAATGATTAAATAATTTATTTAATCATTATTTCATTTTCTGCCTAAGGTTCTTAAAGTATCTAATTAAATAAATTAAATACTTTACCTTAAACCCTGTTCTTCTCTAAATTAAATAAATATGACAAATTATTTAATTTAGTCTTTTAACCTATTTGGATTAAAATCAATTTTTAATTCATCTTTTCTCTCTCCTTGTCACATTCTCCATAACCCTCTTCTAATCCGGATTAAATTAATTAATTTGTGATTAGGATGTGCACCACTTAATCTTGATTAAGTGTCACATCCTCCATAATCTCCCACTTGCCTCTAATCTCCCATTAATTACCTTAAACCTGTGTTTGCACAACCTTAATCAAAATCATTAGCCACATTTGGCTTACCTTTTCTGGTCAACCTTCCCACTTACCATTTTTGATATAGACTCCTTTCCCCATGTGAATTTTTAATTCACATTTATTCAACCAAAGTTCCTCTCTTCCCCATGTGAATTTTTAATTCACTTTTATCTTTCCAAGGTCTTTCCCATTCTCATGCAAGATTCTAGAAGCCTTGCCTTGTCACTTCACATGTGCCAAGGGCTTCTAGAACCTTGGACTTGTCACATCTTCCACATGTGACAAATCTCCAACTTTTTGGAGACCTCCTTTTATCCAATGAATCCTCCATTAAATGTAAATTTTTAATTTACATTTATTCTTCCCACACATTTCCCCTTTTCCCATGGAGATTTTTGAGGAATTCTAAAATTCCTCAAAAGTCTCTTTCATCCTCATTTGGGGACAAGAAGTTCCTTTTTGAAAAAATATTTTCATTCCCCAAGGTACCTCAAAGGTACTTGTCCTTCATCCACCTCATGTACTTCTCTTCCACCTCTTGTCCTTCTCTTCCACCTCATTTCCACATCACTCCACCTTAGGACATCTCACCCTCCACATGTCAAGATGTGAGGGCTTGTGAGTCCTCAACTTACCATAGCCCTTCATCTTGATCTTTGTTGGATCAATCCCAACCGTTGAATTCTCTAGAGAATTCAATTTGGCCTATAAATACCCCTTCAATTCCTTTATTTTGGGGAATCAAGTCTTTTGCAACAAAACTCTTGCAAAATTGTCATTCAAGCTCTCATCCATTTTAGCATCCATATTGCATCAATTCATCTTGCATTCATTCAAATCCATTGCCATCCAAGGAGCACAAAATTCTTGAAGCATCAAAGGGCCAACCAAGGAGGAGACAACAACATGAAGGTATAACAGCAACCTATTTGTTTATCTTGCTTTCATATTGTTCATTTTTTTAGGCTAATCATTGAGGTGCCCTATTATGTTGTTGCTTCTTCCCATTTGCATTATTAGTTTCTTATCTAACATCTCACATTAGGAAGTAGCATTTTATTAGGATCACATTTCTGTCACACCCGGTGGGACCCACAAAGGGGTCTCTTTCTTTCATATTTTTTGTTGTTTGCTTGTTTGTAGATTCAGGTCGCAGAGGGGCGAACTTGCCCTCTCAAACGCCGCAGAGGGGCGACCTTGCCCTCTATTTTTTACTGTTTTCTGCAGAGGGGCGACCCTGCCCTTTGCTGTTTTTGACTGTTTTCTGTAAAGGGGCGACCTTGCCCTCTATTTTCGACTGTTTTCTATAGAGGGGTGACCTTGCCCTCTATTTCTGACTGTTCTCTGCAGAGGGGTGACCTTGCCCTCTGTTTCTGACTATTTTCTGCAGAGGGGCGAACCTGCCCTTTACTATTTCTGACTGTTTTCTGCAGAGGGGTGAATCTTCCCTTTTAGGCTATTTTCTGATTGTTTTCTGCAAAGGGGCAAACCTGCCCTGCTATTTCTGACTGCTTCCCTTAAGGCTATTTTTTGACTGTTTTCTGCAGAGGGGCGAATCTGCCCTTTTAGGCTGTTTTCTGACTATTTTCTACAGAGGGGCAAACCTGCCCTTTTACTATTTTTGACTGTTTTCTGCAGAGGGGCAAACCTGTCATTAACAGCACATTCAAGAGGGTAAAAAGGGGCACTTGAACTTCGTGTTTGTCTTCTTGCTTTTGTTGTTTCATGCACTAATCCTCTAATCTTGTTTGGTGGTGAGTGAAGTTAGATTTGCTGCACATCACAAAGAAGGGCAAGAAGATAAACAACTAACATTTCCTTGCAGAACCTTCCTTTTTATTCTATTTTTAAAAGTCTTTCCTTACTACTTTATCTATGTACTTAGTATAAGTAGGGGAAAGTAATATTTGTTGTTTGTTGTGTCTATTTTACTTATTTTACCCTAAGGGGGCATTAGTTTGTTTTCACTTTCCTCCTTTGCACGTTGTGTGGATCCGAAGGAGGTAGTTGGAAACAATTAGTGTCATCTTCTTAGCAGGACCTGCTTGGAGATTTCATCACCCCAAGGGACGATCCCAACCATGTGTACCGACGGGGTATATAAAGGGGGGAGAGCCAAAGTTGTACCCCAATCCAGTTGCATCGTAATTAGCGAAACGTCGAAGCTAGGGTGATACCTAGATAGACGTGAAGAGTTGCTCCGAGCCTTTTAGTATCTCGTTGGGGCTCCCGACTCACACTTGTGACGGACTGGTGTTCATGGTTGTGCCTCACGTACCGAGCGTATATCGAGGACTCCCTAGAAACCTTGTTCATCCTAGAGTAAGACCTTTGTCGGCCATACCCGTTAAAACATTAATCATAGGATTGTGCTTGTTCAAAGTGTCTTTTTGTGAAGAACCAGTAAATTTTGGTAAGTCAAACTGTCATTAAACCATTTTAAGTCCTTGCCAAAATCCCTTATCCAAACCAAGTTCAAATTTCCATTGCAGAGGGGCAACCTTGCCCTCTGTTTCGGCCATTTTTTGCAGAAGGGCGAATCTGCCCTTTGCTGTTTCAGCCTTTTCCACTGCAAAGGGGTGACCTTTCCCTCTGTTTTAGCCATTTTCTGTAGAGGGGCGAATCTGCCCTTTGCTGTTTCAGCCTTTTTACTACAGAGGGGCGACCTTACCCTCTGTTCTAACTTTTTCTGTAGAAGTACGAATACGCTCCCTAAACAGACAGTTTCACCCGTTTGATCATTTTGAATCTCTGAAACCTCCATTTGACCATTTGATCATCCTAAACACTCATTTGATCATTCCAAACCTCCATTTAACCTCTCCAAAAAAGTCCATTTACCAGATTCGCATTGACCATTCCACCATTTGGAACATCTGCCTTATCACAAGACCTAAACATCTTCAACAACATATCTTCCCTTTGCATCCATCATTATTCTCAACACAAAAAAAAAAAAAACTTTAAAACCTTGCTTTAGGAGTTATTTTCCCAAATTGACCAAGGCGTTAAATTGATCGTTATCCTACATAATCAATCCTTGTCTTCAACCTAATCAATCTGCTTCTATCTTGAAACGGGTTTGTGTTGTAAGTCAACATCATTGGTCCAAATCAATCCCCTTCCATCTCAAGGTGGATTAGGCGTCATAATCATTGATTTAATCTGATCAACCAACATTACAAGTCACCTAGGGTGATCTCCAAATTAGGTTTTAGGATCCCTTCCATCATCCAATCATCAATCCCATTCATCATTTGATCCAATCATCAATCCAAATCATCGTTTGATCCAATCCAATCCAATCATCAATCCAAATCATCATTTAATCCAATCATCATCCAACCATCAAGTGATACATCATCACTTGATCCAATCAAATCCAATCACCACCTAATCATCCAATTGGGACATCATCAATTTATCCAATTGATCCAAATAAAATCCAATCATCATCCAATCATCAAGTGATACATCATCACTTGATCCAAATCAAATCCAATCATCATCCAATCATCAAGTGATACATCATCACTTGATCCAAATCGAATCCAATCATCATCCAATCTCATCAAGTTGATACATCATCACTAGATCCAAACCAATCCAATCATTAATAGTGATACATCATCATTTGATCCAATCAAACTAACATCAATGATCATCTAATTCAAATCAATCAATCCAAATCATCGCCTAAGTCATCATCTAGAAGTTGAATCTTGAAACTACTTAGTCATTTTGCATGTTCATGCTTGTTCAAACCCGCTCACAAGCAAAAAAGCAAATGGCAGACCAACAAACACAAGGTTCCCAACCAAATGCCCCTCAAGATCCTAATAACATTCCACATGATCCCCATAATGGCATTTCATCCCAATCAAACACTGACATCCAGAATATCACACCACCTAGTGATGAAAACATGGTCAATCAACCTGAAGTCACTATTGACGAATATCTCAGCAATCCTGCCAATGTCCAAATGACGGATCGCCTCCTAAACAAACATGGGGATAAGATCCTTTCCACCTTACTCATGAAGGGAGTCAAACCACCATCCGGTTTCGATACATCACAATATGCCCTTCCCCCATTTGTCGACCCGCAAACCTCACAAAATGTTCCAGAAAGCTCCTACGTTCCTGAAGGTGCACCCACTGAAAATTGATACCACCCCGAACTTGGAAATGTTGTCATCCATCAAGTCAAAGAATATCCTCATCTTCCAACCACAACATCTACCATTCCACCACCCGATCCCAATGACCCCCACACCTATGGCATGCCATCATACATCCCATCTGCTCCACCACTTCCTCTCCCATATTCTAATATTGGGGGCACACCTCCACTTACCAACGCACTACTGCCTACATTTCAACAACCTCCAAATAATCCACACCAATCCACCACACCACCAGCACCACCACAATATGTTGCTACTACACTAGCTTCATCTCAACACTTACATCAACAACATCCGCAACACCCTTCCGTTCTCACACAACCATCACATCAAGTGTTGCAACATACATCTCAACAACAACAACACATCCCACCTAACCCATCACAACAAAAACAATACATCCCATCTCACCCGCCTCAACAACAACAAATCTTACCTCATCCACCTCATCAACAACAACAACAACCTCCACAACAACATATGCACATCCCTACGTAAACACACCATAACCTGCTCACCAAATACCTTTATCATCCCTCTAGCACATACACTATTCCATCCCATACAAACCCTCCTCGGAATGTGCAAAACCAAACATGTACCCAACCGCCATCTTACACCAACCCTACACAACCTCAACACAATCCTCATCAACAAACGTTAAACCCATAGCCATATGCCATGCAACAAACCACCATTGCACAAGAAAACCAATCCTACCCACCCTATTTTCAACAACAACTAGGTCACCAACATGGGGCACCTTACACTTCCTATTATCAACAAACATCATCACATCAACAAAGAGGCCCTACCAATACGCATTATCAAAATGCAATGCAGCAACAGGCCCCCTCTCTTGTGTCTTACTATCAACAACAAGTGGCTCTCACTCAACACAACCAATCATCCAACCATCAACCTTCTTACAATCAACCGATACATTCATACCTGACTCAGCCCATTTATGATCCAACAATGGGAGGGCCATCCCCATCATACCCACAAAATTATCCATACACTCAATCCACTTTGACTCCCGTCAACAAAGACTTGGAAGAAGTAAAAGCTGCATTAAAGGACTTACAAGCTGGAATGGGAAAACAATCCTTCAAGTTCAAGGACATATGCCCTTATCCGTTTGATCCCTCCATTTCCTTGGTTCCTTTTCCTAAACATTTTGAGATACCCAAATTTGACAAATACAAAGGAACCAAGGATCCTAGAGCTCACCTTCAAGAGTTTTATGCTCATTGCCAAGAATTCATGCACAATGACAATTACCTCATCCGACTTTTCCCTAAAAGTCTGCAAGGGGTCGCCCTCAACTGGTTTATGGGTCTGGAAAAGGGATCTATCAAGACCTTCGCACAGCTATCTGAACAGTTTGTCACTCACTTCTCTTTTAACTTAGAGAAAGACATTGACACACTTGATCTCCTCAAAGAAAAACAACGTGATGGAGAGACCTTTGCAAGCTACTTGCAGAGATGGCATGCCTTGGCTAGTAGGATGAAATCCCCACCAACAGAAAAAGACATGGTAACATTTTTTATCGAAAACTCTCACCCGGATATGGCACACAATTTCCAACTCCATTGCATCACTACTTTTGCGGGACTTGTGGAGAAAGGCCCCATCTTAGAACGAGCCCTTGTCACAAGAGGACAAGTCAAACATTTCAATTCCGATAGAGAGAAGTCCTTCGAGGATAAACCTTGTTTTTGGAATAGAAACAAAAATGTCGTCAATGATGGTGTCACTGACACTAAACATGTCCAAGTGGCCAACACCACACAAAGATATCCTTCCCAGCAACAACCGTCCGTTCAGAATGCCATATTCGTTCCCCAAGGGGCACCGCGACAACAAGCCAATCAAAATAACCAAGGTGGGAATAAACGACAATTCACTCAATTGGGGGAACCCCTTAGCACAGTGTTTAATAAGCTTCTTCAAGCTAAGTACCCCATAACATACCCTGTCACCAAACCCCTTGATACGTCTAAACCCAAGCTTTCTTGGTTTAAAGACAATGAATACTGTGAATTCCACAAAATTAAGGGACATACCTTGGATAAATGTCAAGACTTAAAAACCTACATCCAAGGTCTCATTGATCGAGGCGAAATACATGTAGATGCTAACGCAGCATCTTCATCCAATGCTCAATTACAAATATACCAAAATGCCTTTCCTAATCATAATCAGGGTCCTAGTACGTCCAACTCAAATCCTGGACCTACCAATAACAACCAGCCAGGAAACAGTACCAATAATATCAACTACAAAAATGTACCATACAATTATCAAGGTGTGGTTTCATATGTAGAACAAGTCAAACCCCGTGTATCCATGATACATGTTAAGGGAAAAGATCCACAATGTGTTGTTACTACTCGGCAAAACCACATCACAATCCCAACAGCATCTCCATCCACCCAACGACCATCCACCAATTCCCAGTATAATATCCTAGACCATCTAGGTAAAACTACAGCCCAAATATCCATTTTGGATCTGCTTAAGTCATCTCCCATACATCAAGATATCCTAACTAAGGCTTTGCAAAGCACACAAGTACCTGATAATATTGACCCTACCCAATTTCAAGCATTGGTAGGCAATCTTTCATCGACCTATTAGCTAGCCTTTAGCCAAAAGGACATGCCGCATCTCGATTCAAACCACAACCGCCCCCTCCATCTCGAGGTTGGTGTCAACTGTCAAAAAGTAAAAAGGGTATTAGTAGATAATGGTTCAGCCCTAAATCTATGTACGTTAAAGTTTATACAACAGGTTGGATACACCCAAGCTGATCTGAGAAATCAAGTGATCACCATCAAGGCTTATGATAATGCAGAGCGAGATTCTGAAGGCATTATTTGCTTCCCTATACAAGTGGGCCCCATTGTACAATACACTATGTGTCATGTTCTGGACCTTGAACTCCCATACAACATCCTTCTTGGCCGTCCATGGATTCACTCTATGCAAGCCGTACCATCCACTTATCACCAATGCCTAAAATTCCCATTTCAAGGAATGGAAGTCACCATACAAGCTGACGCTCAACCCTTTGAATATTGTTGCACCTTGGAGGCCTCTTTTCCACATTCACATTATTGCCCAGGGGTCAAAATGGGGGCACCACCGACATCCGATCCTCTCCCATCCACCAATACTCTGAATACATCATCTCCACCATCATCCACACCCCCTTCCACCGTCACCAAGGTCCAGATCATAGATAAGGGATATGGTGAATACAAAATGCACACCACACTCAGTGTGGCAACCATGCCACCTTCACCCCACACATATGGGCAACCGATTCTGCCATTACCAAAAGTAGAAGAAAAGACGCTCACCCTCACTTCCAAGAACGTGGGGTCCACAACATTCAATAATTTGGGATCCCTCTAGGATCTAATGGATGATGATATCAGTCAATGGGTTTATCGGGAGGAGCCTGAACCACCATGGCCCCTTATTGAATATTTTCACGAAGCCTATCCACATGCCTCCAAATTCATCAAAAATTGCCATTACCAAGGCGGAGGCCTTGGCGCAGAAGAGCAAGGAAGACATCTGCCCATTGAAGCAAATACCATCTGACCAAGGAATTTGGGCTTAGGCTATGATACCAAATAGAAGGGTCTTACAACATCCACTAACACCTCTAACAATGTTAGTGTTGACAACAATTCCCTTGAAGACATACTGGAGGAGGAGTCCATCATACATGCGTACGATGATCTGAATCACATTGACCTCCCCGCCATGTTTGAATGCTTATCCATTTGTACCATAACTTTATCCCTTAAACATCCTGAGCTTATCGATCATGACCTACAAAGTAGCACACCAGTTAGCACTTTTCCCTCAAAAGATACCTATGTACATCTAATGGGATTGGGGGAAGATGAACGCCCTAATCGCAAAAGCAAAAAGAAACAAAAGAAGAATGGGTCATCAAGTGAAAACCTCACCGAGGCACTTTTTGACTATGAAAAAGTAAAAACAAAGGATGTATCTGACAGTGAAAACCTTGATACGGCACTGGAAGATGGGGACATTCATCTTCCCCTTATAGGAACATGACTATCCAAGCAATCTTCGATTCTCATTGAAGAAATGCAAGAGGTGAACCTGGGGACAGAAGAGATTCCAAGAGTAAACTATGTGGCTAAATCTTTATCTAAAGCAGAATACACCACCATTGTCCGAATTCTCTGTGAAGGGATTATCAACTTTGCATGGGCTTACTCTGATATGCCTGGCTTAGATCCCAATCTTGTTGTCCACCATCTGGATGTCCGTCCAGAGACTAAACCTGTCAAGCAGAAGCTCTAAAAAATGCACCCACAAGTGGCATTATTGGTTAAGAAAGAACTGGAAAAGTTACTGGATGTTGGTTTTATCAGGCCCATTGACTACTCTAATTGGATCTCTAATATTGTACCTATTGCTAAACCCAATGGAGACATCAAGATTTGTACAGATTTCCAAGATCTCAACAAAGCTTGCCCAAAAGATGACTTCCCCTTGCCTAACATTGACATGTTAGTCGACATCATTGTGCGACACGAGATGCTATCCCTCATGGATGGCTTCTCTAGCTATAATCAGATCCGGATTGCCCCCAACTATCAACATAAAACCACTTTTACAACACCTTGGGGTACGTTCTGTTATAATGTCATGCCCTTTGGTCTCAAAAATGCAGGGGCAACATATCAACGGGAAATGACAGTTATATTCCATGACCTCATTCACATCATCATGGAAGACTGTGTCGATGACCTATTGGCAAAATCTAGAACTAGGGAAGAACACCCTACCATTTTGAAACAGATCTTTGAGCGCTTAGAACAATACAAGCTTCGACTAAATCCAAAAAAGTGTGTATTTGGTATCACATCAGGGAAACTCTTGGGCTTCATAGTGTCCCGCAGAGGCATCGAGGTTGACCCAGCTAAGATGAAAGCTATCATGGATATGCCTCCTCCAAGAAACTTGAAACAATTAAGGAGTCTCCAAGGGAAACTACAATCCATCCGCCGCTTTATAGCCCAACTTGTAGATAAATGTTAGTCATTTTCCCACCTTCTCAAGAAAGACACTAGTTTCAAGTGGAATCAACAGTGTCAGTTGGGCTTCGACATGCTCAAAGGATATTTGGCCCACCCGCTGATCTTGATGCCACCTATCCCTGGCAAACCCCTCCTGTTGTACATATCAGCCACATCAGTAGCATTGGGGGCATTATTGGCACAACATGATGAATCTTCAAAGGAATGGGCGATCTATTACATCAGTCGCACACTGGTTGGGTATGAACTCAACTATTCACCAATGGAAAAGGCATGTCTTGTTGTGGTCTTCAGCACACAAAAGCTATGCCACTATATGCTCAACCATCCTATCAAATTAATCTCCAAAGTCAACCCCCTCAAGTACCTACTATCCAAGACAGCCCTGACTGGTCGAATGGCTAAATGGATCATGCTCCTCAGTGAGTTTGATATAGAATATGTGGATAGAAAAGCCATAAAAGGACAAGTAATAGCTGATCAGTTGATGGATGCCCCATTAGTGGACGCTTATCCCATAGAAACTGAATTTCCAGATGAAGGAGTATTTGCAGTCTCAGAAACCACCACCTGGACATTGTACTTTGATGGATCACACACCCATAATGGATCGGGGACAGGAATCTTGCTTATCACCCCCCAAGGCGACTACATACCAAAATCATTCAGACTAGCTTTTCCCTGCACCAACAACATCTTCGAATATGAAGCCCTTCTCACAAGCCTCAGAATTGCAATCCAATGTCACATCACTCATCTACATATTTTTGGTGACTCCCGGTTAGTCATAAAACAGGTCAACGATGAGTTTCTAACAAAAGATGAAAAGTTGATGCCTTATAAATGAATGGTGGATGACTTCAAGAAATATTTCACTACCATCCAATTTGAGCAGATCCTGACACTCCAGAATAAGGCAGTAGATGCTATGGCTACCATTGGTTCTCTCCTTGAAATGCCGAATGATTGCACAAATTGTCAGTTCCTAGCTGAGCAACTCCTAATCCCAGCGTATGATATCCCTGAGAATGACATGGTGTGTGCTATTGTAGGTCCTGAATCCCCTTGGTACCATGACATTTACACCTACATTCATGACAACACCCTCCCGCTTGACCTTACAAGAAACTAACATAAATCATTTATCCAACACACAGCCCATTACACCATTATCTGTGATACGCTTTATCGACATGGGTATGATGGAACTCTCCTCCGTTGTCTAGACAAAACTAAAGCCCACACAACATTAATAGAAGTGCATAGCGGTATTTGTGGGGCCCATTCTAATGGTATGGCCTTAGCCAAGCAGATTCTCAGAGCAGGATATTACTGGCCCATAATGGAACATGATGCTTGTGAGTACGTCAAAAAGTGTCTTCCGTGCCAACAACATGCAGATCTAATTCACGCTCCAGCACAAGATCTCCAACCCATCACAACACCTTGGCCATTTTCACAATGGGGTTTCGACTTGATTGGCAAGATCTACCCTCCATCTTCAGATGGTCACACCTTTATCATCACAACCACTGAATACTTCACCAAGTGGGTGGAAGCCATTCCACTCACTCAAATCAGTGGTGTTCAGATCTCTAAGTTCATCCTCTATCATATTCTCTGCAGGTATGGTATCCCGTCCGCCATCATCACCGACAATGGAAAACCATTCAAAAATAAGTGCATGAAATCCCTTTGTGACACATATCATATCCAACATCACTGGTCCACTCCCTATTACCCCCAAGGTAATGGACAGGCAGAAGCAACAAATAAAACATTGATCAAAATCATTAAGAAGATGGTCAATAGCATTGGCCATGATTGGCACCTCCATATCCATCTTGCTCTTTGGGCCTACTGTACATCCATCCGCACCCCTACTAGAGCCACTCCATATTCTCTTGTTTATGGCGTTGAGGCCATCTTGCCAATCAAAGTTGAAATCCCTTCACTCTGCATCTCCCTCAAGAATCTCATCACTGATGAAGACACCCGGGTGGCACGCTTGGCACAATTGGAATTGCTCAATGAAAAGAGAGTCAAGGCTTATACCCATCTACAAGCTTATCAACATCGACTCAAAAGGATCTACAATAAGAAATTCCACCCTCGCCAATTCGAGATTGGTGATTTAGTCCTAAAAGAAAATCAGTGGAATCAGTAAGATCAAGAGAAGAAAGGTAAGTTTGAAGCAAACTAGTTGGGCCCTTATGTCATCACCTCCAAGTATGGTTCTGGTGTCTACAGGCTCTCTACCCTTGAAGGTGAGCCTTTGGAGGAACCCATCAACATCATGCATCTGAAGAAGTTCTACACTTAGATCAGCTGGGGTATCCTTCCTGGTAAAAGTCAAAAATAAAAATACAAAAAAATTAAAAAAATCCAAAAATCCAAAATAGTAAAGAGAAATAATTCATCCTATGGTGAAAACCACCCCTGCGAGGCGCCTTGGATATGTGCGATTGGTAAAAACCTAGCAACGGGCGCCTCTCGTATAGGGCTGAATCATTATCTACCTCGCATCTTGGTTACTCTATGGCTTACCCACCGATTCCTCAATCCCCATATCCTCCCATCTGCTTACATCACCTCGTCACTTGGTATATTTTGGTTGAGCATTGAACGACCATCATCCGCTATCCAACACCTTAAGCTTATTATCCTAATATGAGCTTGTGTCATCTCTTCTTGGTCTCATTATGTCTCCTTGTGAACTACGTTGCCCCTGCGCTTGCACGTAGGCAAGGTTGATCTTTTGATCTACCCCCGGGGCTTCTCCGTGTCTTCATCCTCCATCTTCTGTCATCATCACCCTCTTTTCGCTTTTCTCATCATCCCCTCTTAAACTACAACGCCTCTGCGCTTACACGTAGGCAAGGCTAATCTTTGGATCAGCCCCCGAGGCATTTTGTCCTTCATCACCTATCCTCATGGTCCGCTTTCCGATCTTATCAATCTTTGATCTTTTGTCATATCTGAACTACGTTGCCCCTATGCTTGCACGTAGGAAAGGTTGATCTTTTGATCTGCCCCCAGGGCTTGTGTCTGTCTTGGTCTTCCATCGGTTTCCATCAGTCCACTTTCCACTCTTTTATCATGAACTACGAGGGCTCTGCACTTTCACGTAGGCAAGGTTGATCTTTGATCAACCCTCGAGCCCCTAGTTCTTTAGGTTGTGTCTCATCCTCTCGTTGTCAGGTATGTCCCTATCGTCGCTGATTTTTCACAAACAAGGTCTCCTTGTATCAAGAAATCTATCCAATGGCAATTATCGTGTGTCATATAGGTCACCTTAGCTTAGTATCCATCATCGGTCTTAACAGGATGCATCCTTCCTAATAGACCACATCAACCCCATCCATCCTTGGGATCTTATGGAAAAAGACGCTTGTAATTGATTACTATCTTTTGGTACTTTTGGATTATTGTTTATCATTTGAGCTCCCTATAATCACTAGTCAAGATCGCCATGATCCTTCATATTGTGGTGTGTTTTGCCTAGTTAACATAGGGATATCTCTTGACTTTTGTTTTTGTCTGCTGGGATGCCTCACATGGTACCCATCGGGATTCTTTTCAGACCCCGTGTTATGTGGGGGCATCTCTTTGTGCTTGTGGTTATTCCAATACCTGGCCCGACCAACGTCATCACGACTTTGGTGTATTGGGATATCCTTCTTGTTTGTCGTGTTTATTTTATGCATTTGACATTAATCTGTCTTGGTTTGCATACCCTAACGTCCGATGTCTTGTGCTATAGCAAAAATTAGTGCTCTAAAGGATGGCAAATTGCATTCATGTTGCATTTCATCTCATGTTGCATATTCCCTCTTCATCCTATCTTGCCCCTACGTCTATGACTTGTGGTTTTGGTTGTGCAAACTCTTATTCACTCTTACTAACTTTCCTTCTCGGTATCCTTACGGTCTTTGACAGGTACTGCAACCCCCACATCCTACACCTATCATCTACCCATTGATACTTATGTCCACAATCATTAGGTCTATTTATCCATTTACATTAAACATTCGTTCATTTATCCATTTGCATTAACATCAATTCATTAATTACATTAACATCCATTTTACATTCATTCATTACATTCATTTAAATTTACATCCATTTATTTATCCATTTGCATTCACATCAATTCATTAAGTTCATTAACATCCATTTATTTATCTATTTGCATTCATGTCAATTCATTAGGTCCATATTACTCACATCAGTAACACAATTGCATTACCCTTCATAAATCATTTGACATAATCACACATGCATAAGTAAAACATCAACATCACATAAAACATCATATACATATGCATAGCATACATCCACTATCATAGGAACATCACATAAAATACCATATGCATACCATCCATCACCAAAATGTGTGGCATACTATCAATGGGACCATCACATATCATCATCATAATAATACAATGTACATATCTAAAATATGGTCATCACATAATCACCTCCATATCATGCTCAAAATAAGGTGCATCTAAAGATATGCACTACTACCATCTGGTACCTATCAAAAGCACCTGCATCCTATCATCTATCCTCTGCATGCCCTAAACTGCCCACATCTGACCTCTGCGGAGACTCAGGTACTAGTCCCCTATATGTCGGAGTCCCCTAAGACTCACGCCCTGGAGTCACAAACTGAGGAGGGGCTGGCTGGAAATCACTGAACCCTCTGGTCCGTGTACCTAACGACTGTGATGGTACCGGCATTTGAGGTGTCTGCCTAACATATCGCATTGTACGTTGTGCTAGATCTGGCACTGCCTACTCGTACGCACACCTCCACTACGTTGCCTCCTACATATAGTCATCTCTCTGCCCGGCCTGGTACCAAGCGGCATTCCACTCATGCCTGTACCTATCCCTCTCTCTGCTCATGGCCCGTCGCTCCTACTCCCATGCCTCCTGTGCCGCTGTCAGAAGTCGTATCTACTCTGCAGACCTCTCTCTTTCTGCCTGCATAGTCTCCAACACTGCCTCATCACCCTGCCCTCGCCGTGCCTACATCTGTGCTATATCCCCCTCAGCGTTCTCTGCCTAACCCACTGCTGCATCTCTCTGAAACTGTAGAATCTAGACCTGTCTCCATAAACTATCCCTGTCTCCCTGGAGTGCCTGCATCTATCCTTGTAAACTATCCCTATCTCCTTGGAGTGCCTGCATCTATCCCTGTAAACTATCCCTCTCTCCCTGTAAAGCCTGCACCTGTCCCTGTGCACTCTCTCTCTCCCGCTGCACCGTCTCCAGTCTAACCTCTGCCGCCTCAGCCCTCACCCTCATCTTCTCTGCAGATTCCTCTACCATATATGCCCTCTCCTGCAGTTTCGTCCTCTCATCATGAAAACCTGCCACCTGAAGTCTCAATATCTCCATCTCCCCCCTCCTGCTGACTCCGACTGCCCCTGCATCTATGCAACTGTCATCGTTGCCTCTTGCCTATCTCAGTCCCATGTCACCTGAGCTAGCTCCCCCTGTGCTCTCTCCCTCTCTAATTGCATCTCATCTCTCTCTCTCTCTACAGCCAATGCATTTGTCATGAGCCGGCTCACCACACGATCAAACACTATATCCTCTCTATCCTGTATCCTTCGTACCTCGGTCTCTGCCCTCCTCACCTCCTCCTCTAGCACCCATATCCTCACCTGGGCCCCTCTCAGTAAAACCACTGAATCATCAACTGCGGCTGTTGGTACTATGGCTAATGGCTCCATCACTAGTACACCCGGGTCCATCGCCTCTCCCTCTCTCTCCTCCTGCACCGGCTCTATCTGGCGCGTCAACCGAATCCTCCGTGGCTGTCCATTCCTCCCCACCCTCATCAGTCTCCTACCCTCTAACTCAACTGGCTAGACTCTCCCCTGACGACTGCTCTCAAGCCTCTCCCTGGGTTGTCCTCTAACATCTACCACCCTCTCTACCTCCTCCTATGGATCTCTGGCTCTCCCCTCCACCGACGGCTCTGAGACTCTCCCCTCCTCCTGTTCAACCCTCACCTGCACTTGCCTCCATCGAACTCTAACGCCAATCCCTGGCTGAGCAGCTTTCCCCTCCACCACCCGAAGCATCTCCACCTCTGGCTCACTCTCTAATCTCACCACCTCTATCTCCTCCCCCCATCGGCTCCTACCATCTCTATCTCCTCCCATCCATTAGCTACTCTGCCTCCATCGCCTTTACCACAGCTCTCATCGGTCTCCTCGCCCTCCTCGGCCTCTTCCTGACTCTCCCCCTCCTCGCCGGCTGATCTCCAGCAACACCCTCCTCCGCATCACCACTCTCAAGTGCCTCATCCTCCTATCCACCCTGCTCCGCCTCCTCCTCCTGTCCCCCCTCCTGCTCCTCCCCTGGCCCCCCCTTTACGGCCCCCATAGCCAGCATCTCCGGTGTAACCCTATCCCATCGATGGTTACGAAACCACCGACCATATTGATCTGTCACTCCAGCATCCTCTGGACCCTACCACCTCCCTGGATAGGGCACCCCACCTGCCACCACCCATGACGCCCTCACGTCTCTCGCTGCCAACGTCGCCCTCCAAGGTACCTCCCTGGTAAGCTGACAAAACATCACCGGTGCTCCTGGAATGTCCTGCACCAGTCCAAACTATCGTCCCACTCGGTCGAGACGATGTAGCTCCACTATGTACCCTAAACTCCCAATCAGGTAACATCTACACAGGAAGAACCCTCGCTGTCTCTCCTCCTCGGTCCTCCATCCTCTAAACTGCCAAAACATATATGGCCACCATATAATATCCTCTCTCCGTAAATCATCAAATGCCCTCCTCCACCGCTCCACCTCTCCCTATGTCTCATACCAAAGGATACAACCCCTGGCTGCCCCGAACTGCCATGCCACTGGATCTCAATCATCCAAATCCCCTCCCTTGATCACTAAGGGCCTCGTCACCGCAATGTGCGTCCATCCCCATACCTGCAGTAGCGTCTGGTGTGTCAAGCCCTGCCCTCCCTGATAGCAGATCACATGCATATCTCGATATAACTGAGCCAATACGCATGACCCCCAAGAGAACTGCCCATCCCCCCACTCGACAATATGTCGAATCACCCCCATATACCGTAAGCTGCAGAAATGCCTACTCCGGTCTGGCAACAGAATCCTGCTGATCAAACAACATAGAAACAATGGTAACGCCGACACTCCCAGATCCAGGCATCTGTCCACATCTAACCCCCTCTCTGTATCGGCAGGTCATCACGCCCAAACAACACCAGAACGGTCTCATCCAACTGCTCTCCTCTCAACTCCCCCTCACACACTAACCGTTCTGCTATCGGTAGCCTTAGGATACGCCACACATCCTCCAGTGTAACCGTCATCTCTCTAGTCGGCAAATGGAACATTGATGTAGCCGAGCTCCACCTCTCTATCAGGGCGGTCAGCGTCGCCCGATGAGCCCTCATCTCCAGAAACTGCACCAAGTACAATAACCCCGCTCGCTCCAGAGTTGCATGGTCTGCTCCGTTCATCGCCACAATCGACGACGCCAACATCTCTGACCTCCGTTCGTGAGTCCGCACTCTGCCGAAATCCTGCAAAAATTTCATCCCCTTATCAAAAACTTTTTTTCGTCTCCAAATCTCATCTCCCCTCTCTTTCTTTTCTTTCCTCTCCCTCTTTTTCATTGTCTTCCCTTCCCCCTCCCCTTGCAGCGAGGCAAACCCCACGGCCTGGGCAAACTCATTCTACAAGCACTGACCTACATGCTGAGAGATCCGCCTCGGAATGCCTCGTGACTTATTCAAGCTCATATGCCAGCCATGCCCCTAAGACGTACTCGTTACTCATTGTAATCTGGGGGATATCTCACTAACGCAGTTACTGGGCGCCGCCTTGTGGCTTAATTGGCTTCAACTGTGGGGGAACTGGGGCACTCGCGGCGCGCTCCCCGGGGCGGCCGCTGGGGATAGAGGCTCGTTTCGATGACCTAAAAAAAAATATTTTTTAAAATCAATTTTTTTTAATTCCGTCTTCTACCCATTTTTTCATTTTTTCCCGCCCACAAAATCCATATTTTATTTTTTTAGTAACTTATTTGAAAATGCGGTAAAATTTCAATTTAATGCATGGGTGGTTTTGTCGCTTACCTAGCGGAGCCCATCCTACTATCAGTACACCCGTCGAACCTCATCTATTCGGTGGACGATCTCGGTGTCATTATCTCCCGGCATCTTCACTTCTTTCTGCTTGCTCTTTCTCTTCTTCTCTCAACTGCTATAGTGAAAATGAGGTGAGGTAATTTTCAAAATTACCTTATATTAACTTTTAAAAGGTATTTTTTTTACTTTTTATTTACCCTTTTATTCCTCTGATTAATCTATTTTCTTCCCGGGGCTGCCATTTGCACTTCGTTTGTTCGATTGACTTCATTCAAAAGGCAAACTTGCCTAATTTTTTACCTTCTTTCCAACCATATCATCCATTTCTTCCTACCGAGATGTTGCCCGAGACCCTTCTTTTTCCCCCGTCACCCTCTCGAGGGGGCATACCCTTCGCATTTACCAATTTTTCTAACCATAATCAACACCTTCCACGATTGGGGCATTTTCATCCATTCCTCATTAATTGAAGGACTCGGATGCTCTTTCCCACGCTGGGGCATCTTCTTTCGGTCACTTCTTCTAGTCATCTGCACTTTCTTTTCTTCGAAGCACTATTATTCTAACGATACTTCGAAGAGGGGCAAAATGTAGACATCCAAATTTGATCACTTCCATATGATTAAAATCGTCTATTATATTCATCTATTCCATTAACAGTGATTAAATAATTTATTTAATCATTATTTCATTTTCTGCCTAAGGTTCTTAAAATATCTAATTAAATAAATTAAATACTTTACCTTACACCCTGTTCTTGTCTAAATTAAATAAATATGACAAATTATTTAATTTAGTCTTTTAACCTATTTGGATTAAAATCAATTTTTAATTCCTCTTTTCTCTCTTCTTGTCACATTCTCCATAACCCTCTTCTAATCCGGATTAAATTAATTAATCTATGATTAGGATGTGCACCATTTAATCTTGATTAAGTGTCACATCCTCCATAATCTCCCACTTGCCTCTAATCTCCCATTAATTACCTTAATCCTGTGTTTGCACAACCTTAATCAAAATCATTAGCCACATTTGGCTTACCTTTTCTGGTCAACCTTCCCACTTACCATTTTTTATATAGACTCCCTTCCCCATGTGAATTTTTAATTCACATTTATTCAACCAAAGTTCCTCTCTTCCCCATGTGAATTTTTAATTCACTTTTATCTTTCCAAGGTCTTTCTCATCCCCATGCAAGATTCTAGAAGCCTTGCCTTGTCACTTCACATGTGTCAAGGGCTTCTAAAACCTTGGACTTGTCACATCTCCCACATGTGACAAATCTCCAGCTTTTTGGAGACCTCCTTTTATCCAATGAATCCTCCATTAAATTTAAATTTTTAATTTACATTTATTCTTCCCACACATTTCCCCTTTTCCCATGGAGATTTTTGAGGAATTCTAAAATTCCTCAAAAGTCTCTTTCATCCTCATTTGGGGACAAGAAGTTCTTTTTTGAGGAAATCTTCTCATTCCCCAAGGTACCTCAAAGGTACTTGTCATTCATCCACCTCATGTACTTCTCTTCCACCTCATTTCCACATCACTCCACCTTAGGACATCTCACCCTCCACATGTCAAGATGTGAGGGCTTGTGAGTCCTCAACTCACCATAGCCCTTCATCTTGATCTTTGTTGGATCAATCCCAACCATTGAATTCTCTAGAGAATTCAATTTGGCTTATAAATACCTCTTCAATTCCTTCATTTTGGGGAATCAAGTCTTTTGCAACAAAACTTTTGCAAAATTGTCATTCAAGCTCTCATCCATTTTAGCATCCATATTGCATCAATTCATCTTGCATTCATTCAAATCCATTGCCATCCAAGGAGCACACAATTCTTGAAGCATCAAAGGGCCAACCAAAGAGGAGACAACAACATGAAGGTATAACAACAACCTATTTGTTTATCTTGCTTTCATATTGTTCATTTTCTTAGGCTAATCATTGAGGTGCCCTATTATCTTGTTGCTTCTTCCCATTTGCATTATTAGTTTCTTATTTAACATCTCACATTTAGAAGTAGCATTTTATTAGGATCACAATATATAGCATGCATCACTCCATATTCATCTTTTTTCCCAAGAACTAGTCCAATTCCAAAGTCGGAGGCAACTATATTAATGTGAAATGGTTCACCCCAAACTGGACCAGCAATAACGGGCGAAGTTGTTAAATCTTGTTTGATTTGATCACATGACAACTGACATGATGAAGTCCACAAAAATTCAGAGTCTTTCATGATCAACAAAGTAAAGAGTGGACCCACAATTTTACTGAATCCCTCAATAAACCTTTTGTAATAACTAGAGTGGCCTAAAAAACTCCTTACATCCATTTGACTCTAAGGTATGGTTATTTGCAAAATTATTTCAACTTTCTTTAGGTCTATTTTAATTCCTTCTTTTGATACGTGATGACCTAAGATAATTCCTTTTGTCATCATTAGCAAACTCTTCTCATGGTTTAAAGACATCCTATGTTCTTTACATCTATTTAGGACTTTGTCCAAACTTTCCAAAGACTCGGGCTCATAGTTTTTTTCATGGAACATGAAATCGTCTATATAAACTTCCACATATGTTGTTGTTAGGTCTTCAAAAATAGCAAGGACAACACGTTGAAAGGTTGCAAGAGCATTAGATAATCCAAAAGGTAACACCCTATAAGTGAAGGTACCCCATGAATATGTAAATGTCATTTTATATTGATCCTCTAAAGCTACCTGAATCTGGTTGTAGCCACTAAACCCATCAAGAAAGGAAAAATAACTACTTCCAAATAAATTGTCCAATACTTGATCTATGAAGGGTAATGGAAAATAATCCCACTTTTTAGCCTTATTTAGTTCTCTGTAGTCCACACATACCATCCATTTCCCATTTTTCTTATGTACAATGACAAATGGAGAAACCCATTTGCTATCTGAAATAGGATAAATAAATCCTACTTGGAGTAATTCTTTTATCTCTAATTTCACAAAATCTCTTAGAGTAGGGTTGATTCTTCTCTGAGATTGTCTTATGGGTTTGACATCCTCAGTATAGATTTGGTGTGTGCATATTTCTAGATGGATTACTCTCATATCTTTACATTCCCAAGCGAAGGCTTCTGTATTTTTCTCCAAAATTCCTTTTAAACCTTCTTCTTACTTCACTATTAGGGAACTGTTGACAAGTAGAGGTTTATTTTCTTGTACTAGAATTTGTTTTGTCTTTTCTTGAAGATTTGAGGGATCACCAATTAAAGTGTTTAAAGGAGAAGGATGTGGTATAAGTTGATGAAGTAACTGATTCTCATCAAAAATTTTTTTTTTTGCAAAAGTGCAACATGGTAGAGTTTCAGAATCACAAAATCCTTCTAGGTATTCCTCTTTTATGTCCATAGATTCTTGATATTCCTCGGCATGCTCTGCCAAGGTCATCATTGCAAGGACCCTTATTTCCTCATCTTCAAAATTAGGATCATCAATCCATATTTTATTATCAGATGTTAAAGAAGGTTTTATTGGTGGGTACAAAGTCAATTCCTTTTGTTTAATCCCATTAGAAATAGTCATACTACCATATCTAAAATCAATGTGGCAGTAATTGCTAACCAGGGTCTTCCTAAAATAATAGGATAACTTGTCTTTCTCTGTTTAGTTAGTAAAGCAAGGAGGTCAACAAGATAATCCTAGATGTCAATAGTGATAATGACATCCTCAATAATTCCTTCAAGTTTTTCAGTTGATTGGTCAGCTAATTGTAGAATTGTATTTGTTGGCTTAACATTCATAATTCCTAAATTTTCAATTGTTTCAGTAGTAATAACATTAATGGCGACTCCCAAATCAATAACAACGTTCTGAATTTCCACACCATTAATGCAAAGGGTAACCACAGGACTCCTTGGATCACCATACTTATGTGGAATTAACTTCCCTAATAAGACATCATACAACTTCCCTCCAACTTGAATTGTAGGGGGTAATCTATTTTTCCTCCCTGGTGTCTTAACACACAGAGTTTTGATTATCTGGTTGATTTCTGGTATATTACAAATAGCCCTTAAAAGGGGAATTTCAATTTTTATTTTTTTTAAGCTCAACAATAATTTGGGGATCAACCAGATCATTATGTTTATTAGCTTGTTCAACCAATGGTTACTGGTGAAATCATGAAGGAAATGGTGCTTATTTAAAATGATCATCCTTGATTCCTTGTTCTATCTCCTTCACTAAATCTTGTTATTGATCTTCCTTAGTCTCATCAAGTTTTGATGGTACAACTCTATTCCTTAAATGAATATCCCCTATTTCAATGTTATTCAAATTAACTGTGTTAGGGTCAGCATTATAGGCAGGTTGTTGAGGTTTAACATTCTTAGGATTAGGAATTGGCTGAGTAGGTATCTAAGGTTGATTGACTTGTTTAGAGCTTGATGGTTGGTTTGGTTTGGTTATCTGATTCTGATTCCAGGGTCTCTTTGGCCCTTGATTCTTCCATTGGTTATTTGCTTGATTAGGTTGCCAATGGTTCTACTGCCATTGAGATTGGTTTGGTTGCCACTGAGGCTGGTTCCATTGTGGATAATTAGGTTGTCCCCATGGTGGTACCCAAGAGATCATCATGGATGGAGGTGGAATTTTCATTTGCTAAGGATTTCACTATGATTGGGGGTTCCATTGGCCAAGATAATTCCGTTGGTTACTCCATTTATTTGAACCCCAACTAGGATTATTTCTAGGCTGACCAAAGGTGGATTTAAACTGTCTTTGTCCTACAGAATTCAGTTCCTCTTCTACTGGTGCTATTTTTTTCAACTGGTTCCTAATTTTTGAGAGGAAACTGTATTTACCAGTAAAGTTTTTTTTTTCACATATCTCGCATAGATCTACTTGTTTAAGAGGATATTCCCTCAATGGATTTTTATCCCTACATTTAGGACAGAAAATGGAGAAAGGTTCAACTATTCTTTTATCTGGCTAAGAACTAAGGTGAAGGATAATATATGTTTTTTAAGTTTGCAAGTTCTTCCATAAATTTGGAGACATCAACTGAGGAATCCTTGTTCCTTCTCTTATAACTTGGTCTTGTTTTGGAGTAACTCCTACAAATCTCAATGATTTCCTCAAAGGTCTGTTTATTAATATCTCCTTTTCCTATCAAATTCAGGGCATCTCTGCAATTGTCATCAATGCCTTTTGGAAAGATAGATTTATTGATTTCTCGAACTAATCCATTTCCACACCTTTGCAAAATAAATTGATACCTATCTGCATAGTCCTCTAGACTCTCATCTTCCAACTGCCTCATTTTAAACAGTTCTTCCTTCCTATCCCAGACTCTACAATAATCCTGATATTTATCTAGGAAAATTGTTTCCATTTCATCCCAAGTGTTTATTGAATTTGCATTCAATCCCATAAACCATCGTAAAGTTGATTCCTTAAGAGTGGATGGAAATAATTTCAATTTTTGATTGTTAGATGTATAATCATAAGTTTGACACAACACTTTGAACTCGAATAAAAACTAATCAGGATCTTCCAAAGTTTTCCCACGAAACGTAGGCAAAATAGAGGGTGAGATATTTTTCATTGGTGGTTCATCTGCCTCCACATTTAGGGTAATGGGAAAGGAAAAAGTTATGTTAAAAATATCCTCCTCCTCCTCATCTTTGTCCCCCATATTTTATGACTAGGTGGAAATTGTCCTAGCAGAGGATGAACTCATAGTGCTAGACTGGGATCCTTCCTGAGGAAACTCTAAATCTCTTCTTAGAAATCTTCCAAACTGGTCTCTTTGTTTGTTCATCAACTGACAAAGAGATTCTTACTGACACTTAAGGCTTATATTTTCTTTTGAAGCCAAATCTTCCCCGGCAATAGCGCCAAAAATGATGGTAGGATTTCGATGTTGTCACAATTCCTACTCATTTAATCTCTTGAATGTCAACCCAGGGGTGTTTGAAGCTATTTGCAATAAGAGTTGGATTGGTTTTGGGGGATTTTTTGTTGGTTTCGGCTCGATTAGGAGTGTTTCAAAGTTATTTTTGCTCTATCAGGAGTGTTTTTGTGCTATACCTATTTAATCAGAAGTGGTTTGATACTATCCTTCTATTTCCTGATCTATTCTAAATAACCTTCAAAATGGAATTTAAATAGAGAGGTTTTGTTTCAAGATAATTTAGATTATGAAAGAATGGAAGATTAACTTTGTCTACTTTACTGAATCTTGAAATCTATTTAAAACTTAATTAATTGCTTTAGAAATAAATTATTACATTCCTCACTTCACTAAATTGACAAGTAATTGTTCCTCTTTGCACATAATCCATTAAAATGATGATTTAGACTATTTCATATCTACAAATTACTTTTAACTAAGAAATAAACCATAGAAAACTTAAACAATAAAATGTAACTCTGATCTAAGATTCTTTCTAATGCACATTAAATGATATGATTCTAATCTTAAGATAGAACAGAAAACAGAACATAGCAATAACAAATGAACTTAACAATTAAAGGATCACCTTCCTTAAAAAAGTGGATTGTTCTTCTTCTGGAAAAATGAAGCACAGAGTTGAGATCAACTTCTTTTTATTTTCATAGAATGTACCCAGATAGGGACGAAGTACAAAGAAAATGATTCTAACTTAAAATAGAAAAATAAATTGCATGAGAAAGTTCAAAAACTTGATACAATCTACCCTCCAACTATGTTTGGGTTGGATATAAATATCTAGCTTTATTTCAAAAATAAAAGATAAGAGGGAAACTAATTTAATCCTAGTCTAAGAGATATCTTAGTGTGTAGGAGCATAATTTATGTAGATCCTCATAACTGTCTTTAGCTGGTATTGAATTCCAGATTTCTGAATTGGATGTGCTCTACTGGAACTATGGTTGTGGTTGGTAGATCCTTCATTCGAAATTATGATTCAAAAGGAGATCAGTGAATAAACAACTCATTTATGGATGAGTCAAACAATCCAATCATTCATCACTTTTAAACAGAAAACAGTTAGCATTCGGCTGAGAAATAAATATCAGTCATGTTGCATAATAAAGGTGCACTTATCATGAAACGGTCATAGGTTAATCACCACATCAATCATGCATTTAACAGAAATAAGCATTCACATTGACCATTCACATTCTAAGTCTTTATACCTCATTAAGTTCATAAATGTATACATAAAGGAAAATATTATGAGTTCTAAAGCCAAAATATAAAGTATTAAAAAGGTATAAACTTAGTAATTATGAGGTCTTTACTGGGCCTCGTCAATTTTCTATTCTTTTTCTTATAAATTTTGAATACTTTTTTGCATATATTTCTCTATTTGGGTTATGTGGAAATTATCTTAGGCGGATGCATAACTAATTTCACCTTTTAGGGGTTCCTTTCATCATGGGCATGAGGAGAGGTACTAGGGATCACATTAGGAGTATTCACTAGAGGATAACAAGGAGGAGAAAATAAATTAGATGTTAATATCATAGGAGGGGACAATTAGAATCAAGCTCCAAAAGGTAGCTCAATTTCTAATTGTAGCATGATAGTGGTGCTTGTGATCTCTCAGAAGCTACTTATACCTACTATGGGCCTAAGAAATGTTTGTTCAACTAAGGGGGAGATTCTACCAATATTGATCACTTTCTATTCCCCATCTTATGGATGGAAGGAGGGAAAATAGAAACCACCATCAAATGGAAGACTCTAAGAGTATGAGGTGAATATCTTAGTGTTAGTCAATTTCCTTATATTGGTAAAGGGGTAGGAAGAGGAATAGGACTGACCATTAGAAGGTGAGGTTCTTCAGGCACATGGAGGTTTTTTGCACCATGAGTTTCTTTTCATTTATTGTAGAAGAGGCAAGTGAGGGAACTAAAACATTCATAAAAGAGAAATAAATTAGATGGAGAGGTCTACACAATATGGGTGACCTTCCTCTTATAACCACCATTGAAGGCTTCCTCTTATAACCACCATTGAAGGCTATGAGACTAGGGGAGGAATATGAGGGAATCCTAGTAAAGAAGGATCTTCCTTTGCCATTAAAGGGTGAACAAGGGAACAATAGGAAGATGTGAAAGCTAGAAAGCTAAGGGGGATGGAACCAAGGAGGACGATGAGGCAAGACGAAAAATTAAGGACACCAAATGAGTTGCTTTGAATATCTAATATGATTTGAATAAGAAATTCATGTGGGGACATAAAATTCATATTAAGGTTAGCCAAAAATAGTCTAAAGAGAACTTCCCATGCAATGCAAGTGGCTAGAATGCACTGTGGTGGATTGTGTGCACAACTCCATCATGAAGGATCTTATAGAATTTATACGTAATAAAGGTGGATACCTTCATGGAAGTAATCCATGGGCTACCCAAATTTTCATAGAAGTAGTTAGAGCTCTAAATAATAGAAAAAGTATATCTAGGCACTTAGGTCATAATTGAACTAAAAGGGCAACTAGACCTAGAGTGGGAAGAGATAAGCCATCATGGGCCCATAAAAATAATTTTCATTTATCATATTCATCTCTATACAACTAATGCACATATAATATTCCATCTATTATAACAATCACCATGTTGGTAAGATCAACTATTACTAACTTAATGGGTTTCCCATTGAAATTAAATAACAAATGAACAAAGAAGCATCATAAATACCATCAAGGATGTTGGAAGGGGAGAACGATGTGGTGGGTTCAAGAATAGATCGTTCTCAAGATGATCAAGGATGAGCACTCACCATCCCTACCAATTCAAAGAAAGAGGATGAGGGCCCATCAATATTAGTCTCCAACATAGGAGAAGTAAGTGTAAAGTCAATGAAATTTGAAGAATGCAACTGAAAAGAGGGATTGATGTATATCTATATTTTTTAATTTGGTTTAGTTGTTAGTTCCCTCACTTCCATTAGATACTTGGATGACACCAAAGTTAGCATGGTTATAGAAAATATGTCAAAAATGCAAACATGCCTCAATTTCATGACCGTACACCTTATGAAATTGATATTATGTTTTTCCAGCCATAAGAAGATGGAAAAGGTTATTAGTACAAATGAATGAAATGAAAATTTGAATTTAAACCTTAGAAATAAATGCAAATAAAATCAATTTCAAATTAAATTTTTATCAATTTCCAAATAAAATAAAAATCATTTTACACACTAATCATTGATAACAAATTAATCAAAATAACTCTTAATAATATACCATTTTCTCTCTCACATATCGATATATACTCCTATTATAACCATGGATGAATGGCCTCTAATTTTTAAAATAATCCATTTGAAATAATGGTGTCAACGCCAACAAGTTTGTTTCTGACTTCGTTAAGATAGATCTAATATGTGATAACCTTTTTATGCGTGAACCGTATCCTCCCTTACTTGTAGCTCTACACTAACTCACCATAATTTTGTATAGGAATCCGAAAAAGTGGGCTCATTCAGCTTTACTGTATACTACTCAACTTACACAATTGCGACGACTTTGAATATCCTAAAGCACTGCGAGATAATCGCCGATTGCCTAATCTGTTTTAAGCCGATAGTCTGCTCTTTTGGTTGACTTCTTGAAAATTAGATGTTTCAAACTCTGTCATGCAACTTATCATGATAAAAAATATATAATGAAAATCCTTCACGAGCACGTAAAGGATTGAAAGCCAGCTCGTGAATGTACATATCCGCAACCGTTTCTATATTTTTAAATTGCTTGGCTTTTCTATATATGCAGACCAGCCAATCTTCTTCATTCACTACAAGTTAATTTATATCTTGGATTCCATGGGCCGTGTGAAGCAGCTCCTGACGTTCTTTTCAATATATGCTCTGTATTTAAGCGGAGTCGCAGCAGATGTGCAATGCAACGAAGCAGACAGAAAAGCCCTGCTGAAAATCAAAGCAGGCATAACGGAAGACCCGACGGGCGTCCTGAGCTCGTGGGGGGCAGTACCCGAATGCTGCAATGGCAACTGGGACGGAGTGGGTTGTGACCAAAACACGGGCAGAGTAATAATGATCGATCTGCGCTCCTTCGATCCATGGAACTCCACCTTCTACATGGCCGGCACGCTCTCCAACTCCATCGGCGACCTCACCGAGCTTCTCTACATCCGTCTTCCCGCGTGGAAAAGAATCACTGGAAAAATCCCCAATTCAATCGCCCGCCTGCAACATCTCGACTCGCTCGATCTATCGCAGAACGATTTCATCGGCAAAATGCCGTCATGGATACCCGGGCTGAGAAAGCTGAGGATACTGAGGCTGGGTGGAAACAGGCTACGCGGGCTCATTCCGCCGGCCATTACAACGCTGAGCATTCTGGACACGCTGGAAATCCAAGAAAACAGCATAACCGGCACAATCCCCCGGGCAATGGGGAATCTGAGCGCGCTAACGTCGCTCAGACTGAACAACAACCTCCTCTACGGTTCTCTGCCCGAGTCCATCGGCTCCATCCAAACGCTCTTTATGCTCGACGCTTCAAATAACGCACTGGTGGGCAGCATTCCGTCGTCTTACGGAAACCTGGTGGGTCTTTCTTTCCTGATTTTGAACAACAACAAGCTGGCCTACACAATTCCCTCCTCGCTCGGTCGTTTGAGCAGACTGGCGGAGCTGCATTTGGAGGATAACCTGCTGACCGGCTGCATTCCGGCATCCCTGGGCAACATTTCAGGATTGGGCGAACTGGATCTTTCCAGAAATTATCTGGAAGGCCCCATCCCGACCTCTTTTTCTCTCTTCGCCCAACTGGGCACATTCAAGGTCTCTGGAAACAGGCTAACGAACCCACTTCCGTCTCTGTCTTTACTTCCTAGCTTCCTGGACTTGTCTTACAATAAATTCAAGCTGGGTAATTCTATTCCCAGCTGGATCACGAATTCAAGCTTCGGGTTCGAGATCAATTTGGCCGGGTGTGGGATCGACATGCGGTTGGAAGACTGGAAGCCCAGGGCCGCCCAGTTTTTCACTTCGGTCGATCTCTCTGCCAACAACATCAGCGGCAGTGCAGTGGAGTTTTTTGAGACCATGACGTTCTTGAGCCACGCCAACTTGTCAAACAATAAACTCAGGTATGACTTCTCCAGCGGAGTGAATTACTCCCGCCTGTTGCAGACACTTGATATCCATTCCAATCAGCTGTATGGAAGCATTCCGTCGTCTATTGGCACGTTGACTGATTTGAACACTTTGGATCTGTCAAAGAATGGGCTTACTGGAAAAATTCCCAGGGAGATGTTAAAGCTAACGAATCTGAGGCAGCTGAACTTGAGCAACAATCATCTGTGCGGAGAGATTCCTCAAGGAAAGCCGTTGAACGAGTTTCCTGTGTCTTCCTATTCCCAAAATAAATGTCTCTGTGGATTGCCTCTCGGGCCTTGTTAGTAATTTTTATGGCTTCCCATAATAAAGAACCCTATGCCAAATTTCCACGTGTGGCGAACCTTTTTTAGTATTACATAAGAATAAATGCAAAGAAATATTTCAAGCGTCTTTGCCCGGGTAGTGTCTTGATAATAGCAATAACAATAATAAAGGTATTACTATAGATATTAATATTTTGAAAAGCTAAAATCTAGTTTGTATTTTAAGGAAAAATATATGAAAATATCTATAATTTGTAAATATTGTGTAAAAGAAGTGAATATTCAAGCATAAATAGTGTGGAAGTAAATTTTTTGGCAAAATATTTGTGAAAATCAAATAATCTCGAAAAAGAAAAGATTCAAGTATATATGATCTTCATAAGTCATGAAAGTTTCAATTAAGCTATGCAAGTTTCTAAAGAGACAAAAGTATCATTCCTAATCTTGTACTAACTAGAGCATCTAAAAATAAAATGATCTTTAATTTTATACTCAATTGAACAAATCTAACAAATACAATGCACATAAGGATTATGGTGACCAATCTCCATACAAAGGATTGTGAACAAACTCTAATATGTGCCAAAGGGGCCCTCCAAGTGTGGGACATTTAGAGCTTGGTGTAACTTGAAGGTTGGATGATCACATCCTCAAAGTGAAGGTATGTATTGTAGAGCTACTGAAGCTTCAAGGGAAGAGTTTCCCCAAGTTCTAATCATTTGGATCATAAGTAGCCTCTGTATATATCATCCCTAATACTTGTATTTATCTCCCTTTTAGAAATATTCAATGCATGAAAATTTTAAAAATATGTAAATGGAGTTTGTCCATATTAATGCCTACAAGGCCCACTCGAGAATAACCCTTTGCATACAAACCAAAGTAGATCCATGTATAAATTACATGGAGAGTTTGAATATTTAATATGGACATACCAAAAAATATATTAAAATATTAGTCATCTATCTAGAAACCTACATATCATAGTTACCACTTGAAAGATTGCAATAATAATGGATGGTGTAGTAAAAAATTTAACAAGAATAATATCTTGAGGAATTAATCTTTTAGGATGAAAATGCTTACATAACATGGAAGCTCTTTTAAAAAAAACAAATTGTTAGTTTTCCTAAAGTAAGCCCCAAATTTTAACCCCACATAGAAGAGTAGATGTAACTATAAGTGGTTAAATTTGAATGAGACTGCATGGAAATTTTAATGATGACACAAAAATTTAGCACACCACTTTTCATGACATGAAACATAAAAATACAAAATTCAACTAATATATCAAAGATAAATTCAACATTCCAACCTTATTTGGACTATTATCAACCACTCTTATATTTTGGTAGTGTTATAACTTAATTTGCATCTTGCATGTAAAATTAATGTAAGCGATGATTAATTATTGTGCCTACTTGTAAGCAATAATTGAATCCATTTGTAAGTGAAAACTATATTATGCATGAAGTGTGTCAAGTTTTGTGCTAGAATCAGTTAGTATGAGCTTTGAGTGATAGGTTAAAGCATCTATGAGACCCCACATTGTAATACTAAATTTAAACATGATTTGAGCTTTGTTCTTAATACAAAGTATTCTACTTTTTTTTAATAGAATAGATACAACATTTGATCACATCGATGAATATTTCTTTCTTTTATATCTATTTGTATGTTTATCTTTCATGTGTGTTTAATTTATAATATTACTTAGGTAATTGGTTTATTTGGCTTCTAGTTCAATGCATAAATTTTTAATGAAGATTTAGATCCCTCCTTGCACTTTATGTGAGACTTATGATTGTAATCTAGTACACATATAAGCTACAATAATGTGGTAACATTAGTATACTATAAGAATTCTAGTAATGGATGAAATAGTTAATGTTTTGGCTTTTCTTATAAATAATTGCAAAATTATGTAAAATAGTAGACCACTTCAAGGGGGTAACCTCCAATAATTAGATAATAATTTATGAATTCAATATTTGATGATATGATTATTTGAGAGGAACCAATCCTTCTTATTTATAGGCTTAACTATGTAGGGACACACCCCCTCATCTTAATTAAGAATCATTAGTGTCTTAACTAAACTTAATGTTAAGGTTAGGCATGCCACAAGTACTTCACATTATTATATTTAGAAATATAGAATATTAAGAACCTAACATTCCTCTCTCCTTCAAAAAAGCATTGCCCTCAATTCTTAGCAACTTTGGATGCTTTAGTATGAACTTTTCATCTTCCCATATTGCATTTTAATTGGAATATTCTTTCACTTGATTAGGAACTCAGAGATAGCTCTATTTCACAACTATTTCACTCTTTTCTCAATAATTTCCTCATGTTCTAATTTATAAACTTGTCTTCTTCATCTAACTCTAGTAGTTCTAACTGGATTGGAATATTGTTACCTATCACTTTCTCTAAATAAGATACATGGAAGGCAAGATGAATTTTGTAAGAGGGTGGAAATTCTAGCTTATAAGCTACACTTATTGTTTGATGGATAACTTTATAAGGATTATAAAATTTAGGTGCAAACTTCATGTTCTTATTTTTCTTAAGGGATTTTTTTTATAAGGTTGTAACCATATAAATACCCAATCTCCCTCTTCAAAATGATTCTCAATATGATGTTTATTTTCATGCTTTTTCATTTGATTTTGAGCCATGTCTAAATTATCCTTAAGGATTCGTAGCATTTATTATTTTTAATATTAAAAGAAAGAGGAGGGTCCTTGAACCCAAGAGTTCAAGAGAAACAGAGGCCAACCAAATCTAACAACCAAAAAACATCAAAAGGAGGCACACAAACCTCATAAAAATATACTCAAAAAGTAGCAAAAGGAAAGGCACACAAACCAAAAAGATGCCAAAACAACAAAACATAAATAATTACTTTTTAGATGAGGTAATTAGATCTCAATTTGTCTTCAACATGTCAATAGTCATCTTCTAGTCCTTTTCCTTAACACTGTCAATAATTGAAGTCCTTTGAGTCATCTCCCCCTTCTCTTTCCTAATTTTCCTCTCAATTTTCTTTATCTTGGACTTACCAAACACAATACCAAAAATTGCATGTTTCATGATCCCATCCACGATGGCAGTTATATTTCCAACAACTTCCTTGAGGGAAAAAACCCTATTTCTTATGTTATTTCCATCTCCTTTAGGCACTCATTTAGGGAGAAACTAGGCATTTCCTTTGGTTTGTATTCCATATTTTTCTCAAGCTCATTGCAGATTCCTACTTATTTTTCTATTTCTTCTAACTCCTCATTAAGGTTTTCCTTACCAAATTCCTACTCCCATTCAAGTCCTTCAGAATCCTCTTTCATTATTTTCAACAGAAAAATCCTCTTCAACACTATTATCCTTCCCCTCCTCAACGTTGATTTCCTCTTCTTCATCCAATTTAGTGTTATCTTGACTATCATCCTCAAATTCAGGGATGAAATATTCATCTAATTCGACCAAATCCTTGTCATCAAAAACTAACTTTTTCCCTTTAATATATTTACCTTTTAATTTTGGCTTGCACTAGCCAGTCTAGCAAACTATCTTTCACCTGACCCAATACTGTTCAAGCCCTTCTAACAAGGCTCTACCCCAGGTCATCCCTAATTTCAATGGTTATAGAGCTTGAGGGATTCACCTTCTTCTTTTTAGAATTCTAGAGAGAAAGAGGGGCAATCCTTTTCTAAGGGGTAACAACCTTTGTGAGCAACATGGAGGAGAGATTTGGGGATGCGGCAGAAGGGGGAAACCCTTTTTTTGGATTTGGACCTTGAACTCAAAAGAGGGGCTTTAGGGGAAGACAATGGGTTATTTTCTAGGAGCTTGATATCCACAAGGGCAATAATGGGGGTAGGGTTTGGTTGGGGGTAGCATCATGCACAAATTTGTAGAGGACATATATTAGACCTTGATGCAAGGGTGATGAGGCTCATTTTTCAATGCAAGATGTTAGGGATGAAAGTGGGTAAAAAGGAACATTAATCCACTCCTTTTGAAAAACATGATTTAATAGAGGAAAATGATAACAATGTATTGTAGCATATCTTCCCTCAAGGGTGAAATAATGAATTAAGTGAATTCTTACCAAGCTATCTAGGGGGACGTAGCTTCTCCCGATCATAGCCATTCTCCAGATGAATAGGTTTTTCACCTTTCTCAAAGAATTTATCCTTGAATTTATGTTCTTTCCAATTACGAATCTCCACCACCTTGAGACCTTTGCATTGGAGGCTTGTAGGTTTTTCAATAAGACTAACAATAACCTCAAACTGAATTCCACCGATGATGTAACATGCTAACCCTCTATGAAGTAAAATTTGCTAAATTTAAACCTTGCGAGTAAATAAACTTAGTAACAAGCCATTACAATAAAAAAAATCCTTTTCTTATTGATAATATACAAACAAGATGACATTAAGTAAAATAATAAGATTCCTTTACAATTTAATAAATTAACAAGTTACAAGAAATACAAGAATGAATACATTTACAAACATAGCTCAAAATCTTTAGAACAAATAGCTTGGAGACGGTCCAAGATCCTTCCTTTCAAAACTTGGTTCTTCTATCGCCTGCTATGGAGGAGAAGCATCACTCAAGCACTTTTCCACCAACCATAGACTCATATGTGGTCCCATGTACATCTATCATTCGATAGACAACCCTTCCCTTCAATGAAGAGATTGGTAGAGTAATCGAATGACGACAACCAACTACACTTATAGTGTTGTGTCCTACATAACTAGAACTTGTAATCCCACAATTTGGAACTAGCATGTAATACTGGATCATAGCGAACTAATAGTAGAGTCTCAAAAATCTCACTATCTACAGTGGAGTCTCAGACATTCCCACTACTTTGGCCAAAGTGTTTTCAAGCGGTAATCCGAATGAAGGTCATCTATCACATACACTACTCAAGGCCGATTTGACTTAAGGCCATCTTAAACTACGCATAGGTATTTCCTTCAATGGATAATCTATCATCCCAGAGATAACCTATCACCATTTAACATACTTGGAATAAATCTACTTTTACAAATTAAATACGCAAGCCCCCTCCCATACTAGATAATCAATCCTAGGAGTAAACTCAAGCTACCCTAGTTAAACCAATAACCTAGCTATGAGTAACTCATATGCCACTCTAGTTTAATAATATCTAGTATTCCATAACTATGATAAACACCAACCTCCTATTATGGAGTACATACAAGAACATCATATAAATAGCACAAAATCTTCAATTTCCTTTTCAAAGACATTCCAATTTCTCAAAATGCAAATACTTTAGAAGCATACATGGAGAACACATCATTCATAAATGAAATAACAAAGAATATCCCCATGCCTGTTAGTGCTTTATCCAATCTATTGGTAGAAATATAGCTTCTCCAAACAACAAAAATCTTGATTATAACTTCTCAAGAAGTTACGGGTGATCCCACAATACTAGTTTACAATTTTTGGCCAAACTGGACACTGAAATATTTTTTTCTAACTAAATCTTCACTTTCGGGCACCTATAGCGGCTAAACCATGAGGAATTTGCAGATGATGCAAACTAGTGATTTGTGACATTTTGTCTATAGATTCTAAATGTATTTTTTTCAAAAAAATTGGAATCAAATTGCACTTCTTTTCCATCTCCTTCGAAAACTGGTTTTTTTCAGCAAACAACATTTTTAAGGAGTGACGCTCACCGTATACAACATAACTTTTTTCCATGAAGGATAAAATTCTAATTCTTTTGAATTTATATTTTTAACTTCGATGTCTAGAGCTTTCAATTGGTCTCATAGTTTTTTATTGAATATTTTCTCCATAATCAAGTTTCGAAGTCAACCCAATTACAATTCAGACATAGGCGAACCGTATACAACGTAACTTTTTTTGTATGTATCAAAATTCAATTTTATTTTTTTTGGATCAAGGACTTCAATATCTGGTGCACTCATATTTTTCAAAAAAAAAATTAATAATCTAATATTTTTCCACATGTGTAGAACAAAGAGCTTGATTTTTGGTGAAAAACCTATGTTTAATAAAACTAAAAAAATGAATACATAATGAAACCAAAACATATTAAAATTATATTCGTTGGATAGCTTGTTATGAGGACTATCATCAACTAGTTGGGTGTGTGAAGTCTCCTCCATTTTCATCCTCAACCTGAGCTTCAAAGCGTAAAATTTTGGACTTTTTTGGTGCTTGAGGGGGAGAAGGGGGGAAAATGGGGGTTTGAGCGAACCCCTAGGGGTTCACTCAAACCAAGGTTCATTCGAACCCTATTCATTCAAACCCCCTCTCCATAATTGGATTTTTACCGAGAATGGTGGGCCCCATCATTAAATGGGTTTGCTCAAACCCAGGTTCTAGTGAACCCTATTTTAGTTCACTCGAACCAAATAGTTCATTTGAACCCCTAAAAGCAAAAAAATTTGCATGGGGTCATTTTTTTCAACTTTTCCTTACTCACTCGAATTATAAACCACTTTTGTGGGTTTACCCAAACATCACAAAGAAACTCTATCTCTCAAGTTGATAGCTTACTTCTCTCAAACATCAATCTTCCTCATAAACAAAATAGAATTCTCTCTCTTTCTCACTCACAAATTAAAATAGAGTATAGCTAGAAATAATGCAAAATAAAGGTTTGCAAAGAATAAGGCATTGCAAAGATGTGTCCACTCAAATGAGAAAACACCTCTATTTATAAAGCAACTTGGAAACTTCATAGCCTACACTTTAGGCATGATAATCGACAACAAACACCATGCAAGGCAACACATGAAATACAACAAAAAGGTGGCGATAAAACAAGCTCATTCTCAAAAAAATTCAACAGATCAACTTGAAAATTTGATAGCAAACAAATATTTATTCAAATTTGCATATGCTCAATTCGAATTATCTTATGCAATAGACATCTACAACAATTGGGTTTCTAGAGGTGGTGCCAAATCCATCCACACTCCTCACTGTTGGCGCGGTTTTCCTTGCCATCAAAAACAGTCAACTACCAATTTGTAACACCAAGCATCCATCAACTTGGTTTGCAGATGAGTCGACTAAGATATAATATATGTTTGACAAAGTCATCGACATATGTATAAAACATGGCAGATATGTTTACCAAGTCAAATTTAATCTTTATCAAAGGCGTCAACTAAGTCCATGCTTTGCATCAACATAGGACAACAACTAAAAATGTAATACAAATGTTTCATATCGTGTGATAGTATGAGTGAGACTCAACTTCACAAAACATTCATAAGAAACTTTCATTCGGCCTCCAATATTATAGTCATTAACATCTATTATCAGCCTATATTATCATAGTCATTAACATCTATAATTAGCCTTTATAAATTGGCTTTGATCAAGGCAAATGATAGTTAATATATAATATATATAATATGTTTAAATATATATTATTATATATATAATATATATAATATACATATTTATAAATACCATCATATATTTATATATATATATATGTATATGTATATGTATATATATACACATATATAACATTAATATATATTTACATATATATATATATATATATATATATATATATATCATAAGCCATCAATGTAAATATTCAATCAATATTTAGACAAATATAACCACTATAGTATTCACATACAATTACAATATATTGAATGCATGCATATATATGTATATAAGTATATACCTATATGTACACGTATGTGTATGTATACCTATATCGATGCATTTGTATGGCATATCCATTCGCCAGTGTATGCATGTATCAGTATAGATATACATATAGATATGTGTATATACTATACATATATATATATATATGTTCACATTCGATTCACATGTAAACATTCATAAATTTCACTATATCAATAAGTATTTGTGTGTGGTAGATCTATACATCTCCATATGCATATCATTAAATCCTATTAACATGTGTGTGCACACATATACACATACTCCATGAATGACCCTCATATAATCGTAATGTAACAACAAAGAACTAAAAATCTTAAATAGATAAATATCACCCAATAATACATACGGTAGTAATCAAGACTCTACTAATTCAAACTCATCAGCTAAGGATGACCTAACAACTTCCCACAAACTAACTCAACTCAAACATTCTACTATGGTGTCTGTATGCTCAAATAGTTTACATTACCAGTTAGTCAACCAAGATCCTCTCTTGAGTGATACTTCCCCTCTGCCTAGAGGAATTGAACATATACCTACAACCACTAACACATGCACTCGGCAGTCAATTGTTCATAACATATGCAGTATATGTAAACCTCTCCGAAGTTAGAATAATTATTCAATAACCATCCTTTCACATGCATGTAGTACTTTTCTATAAGATAACATCAAATGAGATAGCATTCACATATTATGCATTGATAACAAAGTACAATCATAATTTATTCACTTCTAGAATTATCATTACATTCATATTTACCCTACTAATATTAGTAAATAGTAGTTACACAATTTGGGGTGTAACAAATGATGACCTTGCTAGCATTCCAAGAGTTACAAAATTTTGAGGTTGGGTTATCGTCATGCCTTTGCATGACTTGGAAGGAGGGAGTGAGTCCCACCTCCTTGAAAATTCTCCACAAATTGATATTTTGTTTCAATGGGAAGCAAGAAAGAGGATCAGGCCTTTTCCTTGGGCCACCCATTCTAGTGCTAGAGAACTTACTCAAAGATTGAAGAGAAACCTTCACAATTATCTTAATATAAAAAGTGAGAGGGATGGAGTTTGAAATACACAGGTAATTCTTGAAGAATGAGCAACTAATTAAAAGGGATGAAATATGGCTTGTGTCAAGCTTTCAATTAATTATGGCCCTAGCCTACGAAGTAAGCCACCAGTTGAAGGTACTATACTTAGGGGGAAAATCATGCAAATTAAAATTTGATAAAATGGACTGTAGAGGTTCTCGACTTGTGTTTCCACTCTGAAAATCCCTCATTTCCATAATTACTCCAATTTCCAAAAAATCAATAAGATTTGGAGCTTGAAAAGATATTATTTCCAAATCTAAGTTGAAAATGATGATATTACCTTTCATATGATGAGGGATTAAGTCCTTGTGATTAAATTTTATATTGAATTGTTTAGTTTTCTGGATTGAAACTGTGTGCATTTTTGTGAATCAACGTTTCGGATCAAACTCCATGATCCATGATCTTGAGGATGGATCATGGAGTTTGATCCGAAACGTTGATTCACAAAAATGCACACAGTTTCAATCCAAAAAACTAAACAATTCATGATCATGGACTGTGGAAACTTGATGTTGTTAAATTTTATACTGTTAAAATCTAATTTCATCCTTTTCCTACATGCCAGTAAGTAATCCTTGTCAACATAATACTTATTATGGATTTTCCCACACACCTAATGGGGACAAATGATAAGTAAAATTATAAATTCAAGAAGAATCAAGGAACTTATCAACTTAGGAGCTCGAAGCATTATGGACCTTGTAGTACATGTTAGGCAACCACCTATGGTCAAGTATCTCATTTGAAATTATATCCTTAATATTAAAAGGGATATTTTAAAATCCCTAGCAGACCCAATCAAGGCAAGAGATTCTAGCAAATTAGCCATCATGTCAACTACCATATTTCCCTCCCTATAGGAGTGGAAGATCTTATTTTTGACATGGAAGTGTGTACCCTATTGAATAATTTTCCTCACTCATCCACCCTGTGTAACATGGGATAACTCCCCTGATTGTGGGCTCGGGATGTGGGATTCAACCTCTAGAGTGATCTAATTCTCTTGATGTTTTCACCTACAACTAAATACTTGGACCTGTTGGACTAATCCTTTGCTAATGGAAAGGAGTTAGAATGCTTAAAAATTCAACCTAAACTACTTAGTGGTGATGCACCTAATGATACAAGATTAGTTTCTTCAATTTTTACATACTTATTTTCTCTAAAACAATTATTTGTTTGTGCACAGCTACGCTGCCTATCCAATAACTCAACTTGGTTTGTTGATTCATTCACCTAGCTCTTTGCATTTTAGAAGGAAACTATGACTAGTTTTCACAAGTTACAGCAGTGTTTTGATGTCTTTTTCATCTTACAAAGTGTGTATGAATGAGACTTTACAAGTTTAAGGGTAATATTTGTATGCATATTTCATAAGGTTCGGTTTTAAACACAAAATAAATCATGAACATAATTTATACACAATAAACTTTTGCAAGTATAAAAGGCAATGCAACTGATTTTATTGAAATTTTATACCTTCTACATAAGAGAACGACCTGAAAATTCTCTTTTCACTTGAACAATTGAGTTACAATGATAATATTTTAACATTTATAGGACAAAAATGATCTTACAATGTTGTATTTCAAAGAATTCTCTTCAAAATCAGAGAGAAAGTGCTCATAATTGATAAAGAACTACCTAGAATGGACCTAGACCAATCCTATATCTCATTAATAACATCTTGGAGATAATATAGGTTACAATACATGCAAAAAAATATAGTAAAAATTTGGGTCAAACCTCTTGGACATCCAAGATGAAGTCTTCAATATCTTTGGCTCTTGTAGAAATCTTGTAGTTGCCTCTTGGTGATTGAAAAAGTGAGTCTCCAACTCCTAAATCCTTTGGAGATGTTTTCTAATTGTTGCTACATTCATGGGCAGTTTTCAAACAACCTCCTCTCAGTCAACAACCATCTACTAAATACTTGCAACTTGCTGCTCCAACTCACCCAATTGCCCCTAGATGCTCGGGAAGTGGTCAAAAGTGCTCCAACCAGCTCCTTGAAGCCCTCCAACTATTTCCTACTCACCCAAACAGTTGTTCAACCTCCTCAAATACCTTATAAATGCTCTTAAATCCTCCAAACAACCACTTAAAATTATAAGAAACATATCATTTGATTCCTTCAACTCTAGCAATCACTCCTAGGCATGGGATTTTGAGGCTCTAAGCCTTACCAAATCATTTCAAGAAAACAATATATTTCATCCTCTACTTAACCCTAGGCATGAGAATTTATTTTGAAGACTCAACATGTCTCTTTCCTTTATATTCCATGCCTTCATCTCTCTTGATAGTGCCATCTCCGCCCATTACAATCCTTCAACTTATATTCCAATCAGTCACCTATCTCCTTTCCTGAGACTTTCCACATGATTTTCATACTCATGACTGTTCTCCAAGTGTTGTGCAAGACTATGATATATGAGAAACATATCTACCATTGTTTATGAGTTTTTCTTGTAACTCATTTGGATGATTCCATGAAGCTATATTTCATGATTATCCTAGAGTTTCCATCTACTATGAGTAGTTACCTTTGACTACCCCTAGTTGATACCAAAAGGTTGTTATGATTGATCTCTCATATGGAGGCCAAACTCCTTAGTGACTATCATCCCATGCCATTGACACTTTTAGGACTTCTTATAGTTTTCTTCCTTGATGGATTATCTTCATGATTGTCATTTTCTTGACTCTTCACTATACACTATTAGCGTAACAGAAATATTTAGCATGCTTCTCTTCTATAGTCTTGCATAGGGTAGTGACTCTCATGCTTCCTATACTATATGTTTGGCTATGAGTTTTCCTTCTTTTGGTTCTTTTTATTTTTTATAGACAATCACCTTTTCATCCACCTTAATGGGTTGTTCTATAATAGTATCTCCTAGACTACTAGCCTTTGTAAAACTCTCCCTTCCTTATAGTCTTTGATCTTTGTGAAAATCTCACTGAAACCTCCCTACTCTACTCTTGACTGTCTGACAAGGGTCATATGCCAGTAGTTGTTTTTACAAGCCTCACAAGATTCACTATCAAATCATGATAGTCATAGCTCCTTAACCTCAATGAATTTGATTATTTCAACACTCATTTTTCACTATTATCTTTGACAATCCATTTAATGTGGCTGAGTAAGACCCTTTTGATTTCTCTTTTTCACTAGTCATCACAAGTTTGTTAGAGAGTGAACCCTCACCAAACCCTTTCATGAAAACTATCTTCATAACAATACCTTTGTCTTCTTGTATCCTATCAAGGCTCCTTCTAAGGTTCCTACTTTTTTTCATGGTAGTCTTGAAACATTCTTGACAGTGGATGACTACCAAAATTCCCTTACCTATTATGATATGGAACTGCCCTCTTACTTCCTTGTGGTTGTATGGAATCATCCAAGGACATTAGGTATGACTGCCCCTCTTCAACTTTGAATTCTTGAGAAGATTATCTAGAATGTTCCATGACTATCATGACAGCTAGATAAGTTCCTTTTCACCATGACTATCACGATATCCCTCACTATATCTATGTGTGCTTACTATCCCTAACTATTCTAAGTCTGTCATATCTAATAGAGTCCAATGAGTGACCTTTTCCATGTAAAACCTCCTACCTTAGTGATTATTGGACATCTTTATGGTTGTAACAACCTTCAAACAGTCCATCAATGCATCTACAAGTTTACATGCATGACTGAAGCCCTCCTCCACGGGCTAAGAGTTACAAACACCAAATTGAAACCCTGAACCTAAGGGAAAAAAAAATTCTTTAGAAAAGTCTTCTCTCCAAAAGGGGTGGATGTGGAAAGAATTTTTTAATGACTCTAACAAAGCACTATGTCATCTTCCAATGTGAAGACCCACTTTGACCCTTTCCTTTTGAAGATGGAACTCTAATCTCAAACAAAGACTTAAATAAAGCTAATAAATGAAGGGACTCATGACCATTGTAAAGATTCTAAAGCACAATCCTGAAAATTAAAGACCTCTAAACCAAATGACCTTAATTTAATAATGGCAGAAATGACCAACAATTTTTGTGACCTCTATGGAGTTTTTACCTACTAGAAACAAAATACCATCTAAATTAAAGCACCCATTAGATAGATTCAATAGAGACCATGTCAAACACAACTCAGACAAAAAGGACCAACAAAAACCCCTAAACTATGATAGAACTAAATGTGCAACTACACTTGGAGGAAAGCAAAACATGACAAACTGTGCACAACACTTATTAACCAAACAAAACTATCCTAGCTATGTATCATACAAAATAGTAATTTGTTGGCCCAAAACATACTTCACACCACAAATAAAACTTGAAACAAATCCAAATAGGTCGGCATGGACCTATAATATCTCCCACATAAAACATCAACATTTATTTAAACTTCGTAACACTCCAAATATATTAGGTCAATACCATTGGAGACCTAACACCAAAATTCACCAATAGATCATCCTCAAATTGAATATTTATAAAATGTAGGATCATGTGTACCCAAAAGCAAGAAAAATACTATCCATCTTCTCATACCAAGCCCAAGGGGCATGTTTGAGACCATACAGTGAACAAAAAAAACCTACAAATAAGAGAAGAATCTTGCAAAAAACCAAGTGGCTTCTTTATATAAATATCCTCATGAAGATCCCCATGCAAAAAGGCACTGTTCACATCCATTGATACACAGACCATCCATGGGAGGCAGCTAATGAAAGGATAAGACATATGGAATCCATCTTGGTAATAGGAGAAAAGGCCTCAGAATATTCAACTCCCTTAACATGTGAAAACCTCTTTGCTACAAGATGAGCCTTATACTTATCAATGGAACCATTTGCTACATATTTGGTACAATACACCCACTTGCATCAAACCAATTTATGATTCAACATCAAAGAGGAATAGTCCTCATCCATAACATGCTCCTGTTTAGGAATACTCAAAACATTTAAAATCTTCTCAACATGAACAAAAATAACATGACTAAAAAGATCGAGATTGAAAGTCTAAGAAAAAATGTGACATGTATCTTTAGGATCACCAACAAAAGTACTAGCTTCCTCAAGATTAGTATGATCCCATCGTGGCCTAGTTGGTAGATCTAGAGGAGGTGGATCAAGACCATCAACATAATATTCCTCAAGAAGAAAAACATCCTCAAATTAAGAAGTAGGTGATGGAGTATCCATTTGTGTGAAGGACTAAGAAAGCTAACATCACGATGAAAGTGAACCTCTTGTGTTTCACAATCAAATAATCTATAAGCATTCACATCCTCACAATAGCCAAAAAAAAATAACTATTGACTCTTCTTCTCCATTTCTTTATGCCAACCATCCAAAATGAGTGCCCAAGCCTCACTATAAAATACTCTGAAGAAGGATACATCAATCTTGTCATGGGACCAAGCCTCCTTGGGATTCATATTCCACAATGCCTTGTGAGGCATATAGTTCTAAATATAGTTGGCATAGTTGATAACTTCAGCCCAAAAGGTGGGAACCCTGGAAATAAACTAAATTATATAATTGGCCATCTCCCATAAAGTCTTATTCTTTTAGCCACACCATTTTTTTGAGGAGTGTAAGGAACGGTGTATTGATGAAGAATACCATGCTCATTACAAAAATCTTGAAATGTTTGATTGATATACTCCCCTAATTATTTGTGTGTATCCATCGAAGAGAGAAACTTGATTGCTTCTCCATAAATACTTTGAAGTTCTTGAAAGTGGTGAGAACCTCACTCTTGTACTTAAAAAAATAGACCAATGCGCATCGTGAAAAATCATCAACAAAAGTGAGCACATACTTAACCCCTAAAAAAGGATTCAAAAATGGCACAAGATCACTATGAATCAACTCTAGGGGTGTGATAGCACTTGTGGCATGTCCCTTAGGAAAATGGTTGTGATGATGTTTTCTAAGAACACAACCTCAAGAAATACCCTTTGTGCAAGAAATCTTAGGAATACTAACCACTATGTTATGTGTGTGCATATATTGAATATATTTTTAGTTCAAATTCCCAAACCTTTCATGATAAATTTTTCTCACTGAATTTTCATGAACAACAAAGGATGAACCTGATGAAGACTCAAATCCATCAAATCGATATAAAATGGTTGCCATGTTCTATTGTCCCTGTAGCAACAATATTCTCAAGATCTTGTAATTTTTTAATATTCACATTATATAGAAAACTCAATGGTATTTCCATCCATAGAATGAAAAATTTGATATATGGAGAGTAGATTCATTGAAATATTAGGAACAAGAAGAACATACTCAATGAAACCATCTAGCATTTGAATGGAGAATATCCCCAAAATAGGAATTTGTGAAGAGTTCCCAATTGCAACCTAAGAGTATGGCTATGAGAAATGGAATCAAGGGGATCATGTGAATTGGTCATGTGATGTGAAGTAGATGAATCAAGAATCCAACTATCAGTAGATGAATGTAAGGCATGTGCAGAAAAGAGCTTACCCTTTGCCCATGGAAGAAGACTTAGGCACTGAAATATTATGTCTCCCTTGTATACATGTAAAAATTCCTTAACGCATATCACACATCCTGAATCGCATTTTTCCATTATCAACATCATTTTCATTCATCATCCTTGCATTTCACTTCATTTACATGATTAATCCCCTATTAACATCATTTTCACTAATTAAACCTATTTCTCTCTATTAATTAAATGGTCATGAATTGCTTAATTAATTCATCCTTTTCATCATTAATATTCCCCTTTATCACCCTAATTGAATAATTCCAATTATTTAATTAGTATCTTATTTATTCCTTTAATCCTATCATGATTAAATAATCCTTGGTTGTTTAATTATCCTATCCTTTTTAATCTTCTTGTCACATGAATTAAATAATTCCTAATTATTTAATTATCCCTATTTTCCCTCCACAAAGCATATTCTTTTGGAATATTCCATTTCAAAATATCTCAACCAACTTGTCTCAACTATTTATGACCCTTGATCTTGAAATCAATCCTCATCAATTGATCTTAAATATCTCAACCATTTTCCTAAAATGGTGGAGCAAGCTTGAGTTCTAACTAATCTCTTCCATCCATCCTCCTTGATTCACTCTCCTTTGTGGGTGTTCTTGATCAATCTCAACCCTTCTTTGTGGGGTTTCTAACTCAATCTCATCCATTGATCTAATTTCTCCAAATCTATAAAAAAACCCTCACCCCTCTCGTAATTTATCTAGATAATTTGTGAATAGATCATATCCAAATGAGTTGTAAGAAAATTTGAGCATTCACCATTGCATTCTAGGTCATTATCAAGCTTTTGCAATCATGGAGGCTTTGTGTTGAAAAGTAATCCAACATATCAAATCAACACAAACACACTCCACCATGGGATGGTAATATTGTTATGTTTTGAATTCATTTTTGTTTCAATTTGATTGTCTAACCCTTGTTGTTTGAATTCATAGCTATGCAATTGCATTTCATGAGTAGACGGGTTCTAATCCTTGTTTTGGTTTCATTTTGATTAAATTCATTGATATAATCCATGTACATTTTCTCCCCTTACATTAATTGGCACGCTCAGTGAGATCGAGGTCCTTTGATCTAACATTTTCATCAAATTTTGTGAGCAATTACAGGTTTTGGGTCGCTATCATTTTTTGTAGGGGTCACTTCCGGTCAACTGGGTCACTACCATACCAAAATTTGAGCATGGTCATCCCATTTTTTAGTCGCTATTGCATCAATCTGGTCACTATCATTCTAGGTTTTTGATATTTAACAGAGGTTTTCTTTTTTGTCTAGGAACAGAGTTGTTATCATTTGGAAGAGAGCCATAGTTGTCCTATTTTTCAATCACCATCATCCTATTTCCCAACCGTTATCGTCAAAACTGGTCACTAACATTCTTTTTGTTTTGTAGGTTTATGACTATGTGTTGTTTGACTTTCAAGGAAAAACTACTATCATCCTATTAAGAGCTACTATTGACCTAAAATTCAGCCACTATTGTCTAACAGAGGTGCGGTCATCTCAAGAGCAAAATAAATGTTGTAGGTAACAAGGTTGATATCGTACTTCTTTTTTCTTATGTTTTGGTCTTTCAATATTTTTTGGATTTGGATTTATCTAACCCTAACCCTAACTCAATTATTGTTTGTTGTGACATGATTTAACCTTACTTGTTTGGTGTAGCTCTTGTAGGGTGAAGACAATATTTCATAAAACTTCTAATCATTTTCTTGTAGGGGTGATGAACGGTCCAAGACATTCAAGATCAAACTACTAAAAAGTTACTTGCAGATCCTTCTTCAAGATTTATTTTCATTTCAATCATTTGTATGTGTGTTTGATGTCTTAAACATTTGGTTTTGATGCTTTAAAACTTGAATTACCTAGATAGAGAAAATTTTGTTTTAGGCTTAATAACTAAATTGCAAGGAATTGTTCATTGTGTTTTCTATGATTGGAAAACCAGATGTGTATCCTCTCCCCTCACATCATTTGATGATCTTGGGTGTAAGAGAAAAATCTTGGGTTTCTCACTTTTTGGTAATCAAAGGTGTTTTGATATGTATCCTCTCCTCTTGCATCAATCAACAATCTTGGGTGTAAGAGAAATATCAAAACACTAAGCTCCTTTCTTTTTTATTAGATATGGGTTTGCTAAATAAGACACATCTCACAATGGAAAACTCAAAGCAACCCTAGTAACACGTTTACGGGTGGGATATATTAAAGTGTGTGAAATCGAAAGAAAGTAGTAGAAATCTGGGGCCTGATACCTTGCGTGCAAAAATCCTCGTGCGAACGTAATGAGTTGCATAGGCTAGGGTGGAGACTTTAGTGTCTCAGTATGATGTATACCCTTGGTGTTCACCATTTTCATTATAGACCTTTGTTTTAGAATCCTATCCAAGTTTTCCAAAATGATTCTTCAAAGTAGTGCATTGGAATAGCACCATTCCAAGAAGTTACTTGCCATGTCTAGTATATAGTTGAGGTGAAAGGCTTAAGAGTTAAATCTCTTTTATGAAGCCAGGTGTATCAAGGTAGCCCATGACCTTGGTATGGCCTATTCAACCCCTCTATAAGATACAAATATAACATCACTCCTTCGGTGGTGAGGTAAGCCTACGTGAAGGATCATACCTTTATTCCTTATGGTGTGATTGATTGTCTTGTTAAGCCATACTAGTGGATCTTATGGAAGAAGGCGCATGAAATATCCCCTTTTCCCATTAAGTCAATTATTTGCATACATTTGACTACTATATTGTATCACTTGCTATCAAATGTATCCCCCAAAACATCAAATCAAACACATTCAACTTGGAAACTTTTTGAAAATGGTCACAAACTTAACACTATCAAAATTGGGTCGCTACTATTAATTTTACCACTATTTTCCATAATCTTACTATAGTCATCCTAATTTATAACTGTTATTGTGTAAACAACCACTATTTTCATTTATTTTTTACCAGTCGTTGAATTACACAAAGACTTCTATTGTCAGAATTATCTCAGTCATTCCTTAAATAGAACTACTATTGTCAAAATTCTACCACAATTGTCCTAGATAGCAGCTATTATCATCTTGGTTTTTAGTCTATCTTATAATTGGTCAAAAAATTGGTTTCAAAACATTAGCATTAAACCTTACTCAATTTTCATTAAACGTTTATCACCGTTGGACTTATACCTTCCCACATCCATCTTGCACAATCAAACATTTACCATTTCACATTTCAAACTTGCCTTATACCTAGGGTTGGTAACTATCACCTTTTGGACAAAATAACAAAATCAAACTTGCATCATACCTTATCAGAAATCTTGGAAATATTTTATACCACCATCATCAAAACAACCCTACTTAGCCTCTAGACTTACATTGAAAACACAATATCCAACTCAATCACCTTGCTAGCATTCTCATCAACACCCCATACCACCTAGTATTCTTGTCATAATTTAGTGGTTTGCATCCTTTCCCTAAGATCTATACTATTAGCATCCACCTTTTCTTGCAACTCCATAGCTAGTTCAAGTACAACAATCAACATATATCCTCCATCACCATCCTTTAGACATAGAAAACATCAAGTAAATATTGTTCATCCTTGTGTTCCTAGGCTACCATCATATAAAGATTATCTAAAATTCACTCACACTCTCATTGTATCGTTGAGAATCCATAAACATATTGTCATTTATCAAAAATTATCCAAAATCTACTCATCTCGTTATCATAGAATTGGGCACCGAAATCTCATCGTTCCTAAACATCCAAGAATCCCACATCAAACTTGATCATCAAGCAATCCCAACATCCACATAAATTCATTTCAATCAATCAAAATCCTTTGTCCAAAAGGTTTACAAACTTTCCCTTTGTACGTCATTTTACCAATCAGATTTCCAAATCACAACATCATCATCCCTTCATAAATTGTAATTTCCCATTCACCAAGGTCTATTGGGCTCATTTATGACAAAAATATCTCAACTTTGAAAGAAAATAGAAGGTAAAAAAATTAGCTCAAGAAAACCTAATACCACCGATTTGGAAGCTTCAATTTCTCAACCATGGGGCTTTGATCCTAATGCAACTACAACTTTTTCAACCCCTCAAGCACAACAACCCGTGTTTAGAGCTCAACCTCCAAGTGAATGATATCTACAACTTCAACATCAAGAAATGCTTGCTAGAAATCAAGATCAACCTCCTAGTCTTCATGATGTGGTCATTGAATAGCATGATAGTGACGAAGAAATCAGTGATGAAAAACTTTTAGAGTACTCTCAAGATCCTAAATTGAAAAAAGTAATGGACAAAGTACTCGGTTTATATCCTAACACATACTTTTTGGAACTTGCACAACATGGTGCTAAGTTACCTACGGACTTTAACGTTGATTCTCTTAGAGACCCATCCCTTATCTACATGGGTGATTAATCAATTGTTAGACAAGTACCACAACAAACAGTGGAACCAAGGATACCCCCTATCTTTTCAAAATAAAAAACACCTCTCAAAGATCAACCTTGTAAATAACAAGGGGAAATTTTTTATATAGACCTCCTTCACAACTAGAACAATCATTGGTCGCCCAACAAGGTCAAGGGAGTCTAAACACCATGGCAACTCAAAATCTGCCTCCACAATCAAACCCCTTTTTCACACCACTTGCAACATAAAGTGTGGCAACTAAGACATGCAGACCAAATGTTTCAAGAACTTTGTATGACTCATCTTTAAAATTAAATCCATGACAACAAGACCTTAATGTCAACACACAAATTTTGGGTAACTTACCACCTACACAACAACAATATGCAGCAAATCAACAAACCAACATCCCCCCAGAACAACATCTTCATGCCAATATTTTACCTCAATAACAATTCATGGCTTCACCAATTTACACAACACAACCACCCACATATCAACAACAACAAACTAGTGTGCCACAAGACAAAATCATGTACCAAGCAAATATACAAGAACAACAACAAACACAATACATGTAGTAGTAAACATCATGTACTATGATCCTTCAACCTAGCAATATCAATATGGATCTTCATCAAATCAAAACCCTCCAAATCAAACTTTCATTCCACAACCACAAAACACTCATCCTCAAAATCAAACACCTCATCCACCATCACAAAACATTGTTACACAACAAAATACTAATCAAAACAATAAACATATGTACATCAACAAACACCACAACAAAATGTACCTCAACAAAAAATTCCTCCACAACATCAAACCTTCACCCAACAACATCAAACTTACACGTCACAACAACAAAATCCTAATCCACAATATCAAAATATTAATCCACAAGGCCAAAATATCAATCAGCAATACACACATACCATTCCACAAGGATCGTATCCTTCATCATACATGGCCCAAGGACCTTCTTACACACAAACCCCGCAATATAACACACAATATACGTTGATACATCAAGGTTATGGAGTCCCTAATCTTCAAATAAACACGCCTATTGGTGACTTAACCTTACAAATTCAAAGTCTTAACTGAAGGATATCGAATATTCAACATGGAAAACAAAACAAAAGGTATGCACTACAAGATATATGTCCATATCCCTTTGATTGTACCATACCAATGATACCTTTTCCCAAGAACTTCAAAATTCCTAAATTTGATAAATATAAAGGGAGAGGTGATCCAATCAAACATGCAAGAGAATTTTTGGTGGCTTGTATAGATGTTACAAATAATGACTCCTACCTATTGAGACTCCTTCCGAGAATTCTTGGGGGTGTGTCTATTGAATAGTTCTCATTTACCACCCGATATCAAAATCTTTGATGAGTTATCAGAAAAAATCATAAACCACTTCTCTTACAATATTGAACAAGACATAACAATCCCCGATCTATATAAAATCAAACAAAACCAAGGGGATTCCTTCACTTCTTACTTGCAAAGGTGGAGGCACAATGCTAGCAAAACTAAATGGCCCGTCCTAGAAAAGCAACTAGTTGAAATCTTCATCTCTAACCTTCAAGGGGACATTAGCTATGTCCTAACAATTTTAAAGAAATTATTGAGAAAGGTCTAGTCATTGAGAGAGCTCTTATAGCCAAAGGTACCATAAAAATTTACAACAATAACAACCAAGACCAAGCATCGAGATCCAATGACAAACCACGAATTCAAGAAAAGAACAAGAATATTACAAATGATGGAGTGGTAGATGCCAAGTTTGTGCGAAATGTGCAACAACCTTACCAACCACCTCCTAATAGTCCCCAACAAAATGTCAAAACAAATTCAAACAAACTATCCTAGAAATAATGTGCAAAACACTCAACTCACGTACCCTCAAAACAACCAACAAACGTACCAGAATTAAAGCAATCAAAAAAGGCCACCAAGGTAGAAATTTATAAAAAACAGGAAGTACACACCATTGGGGGAACCCATAGAGGTTATCATGCATATGCTAATCCAAAATAACCTCATCAAACTACCTGATCAAATGAACTATGAGGAGCCAAACTTTAAACTCCAATGGTATAATGAAATTGATCAATGCGAGTTTCATTGAATTAAAGGTCACAAGAAAAAAAATTGCATGAGGTTAAAGAATATCATTCAAGACTTGATAGACAAAGGAGAGGTTGATATTGAAAACTGTCTTGGACCCTCCAAAAATAGTGACATGGGTATTTAAAAGGATTCACTCCCCGATCACTCTAAGGGAAATGATAAAGGTAAGGGATAAGATTACTTAAGAGTCACTTATACCTATGGCAATGCTGTAGGAACCGTGTATCAAGCTGATAACAATATCAATGTAGTAATCATACTTGGTAAAAACTCCAAATGTAATGTCACTACAAGAAGATGAAATTTCACGATCAAAGGAGCCCCATCTCAACCAAGAGTTACCATTAAAGCTTCAAGTGACTACAATATTGTTGACCAGTTAAAGAAAACTCCAGCCTTAATCTCTATCCTTGAGCTTCTCAAGTTATCTCCTACATACAAAGAGATCTTGGAGAAAGCCCTCCTTGAAGATTTTGTCCCTAACGATATCAACACAGATTGGTTTCAAGCTATGGTTGGTACCATCACTTTTACCCATCATTTGGTATTTTCCAAAAAAGACTTACCCCAAAGATCCTTTCATAATCAAGCCCTATATCTCAAAGTTTGCATACATAAACACAAGATCAAATGAGTCCTAATATATGGAGGTGTTGAATTGAAAATATGTACCTTGAAATTAGTAAAACGGTTGGGATATTTTGATGGTGTTATCAACAAGAACAAAAGCCTCACCATAAGGGCTTATGACGATAACGAAAGAAACTTTGAAGGCATAAACAAGCTTCTAGTTCAAGTGGGACCAGCTATAGCCAAAACAACTTTCTAGGTACTAGATCTTGAGTTGTTGTATAGCCTACTCTTAGGACACCCATGGATTCACGCAATGTAAGCAGTTCCCTCAACCTTCCATCAATTCTTAAAATTTCCTTATAATGATAAGGAGGTTACAATATATACTGATCCTAAACCATTTCACTACTACAAGAGCCTAGAGGAAAATTATAAGCTTTTTCAAATACCTAGCAATGACATATCCTTCCATTCATTCTCGTATGCCGATACATCATCACTAGCATCATCCTTAACTCCATCTATATCATTTGATCCACCTAAGTTTGACCTTAAGATCTAGGCACTTGACAATGGCTACAAAGAATACCACTTTAATCAATCCTTCTGCATTGGAAAGCTACCCCCATCACCAAGATCTTATGGGAGACCAAAGAAAATCAAGTGCAAAAAAGCTGGCAAGATGGAAGTCAAACCTACCATATTCACTAATTGGGGAGACATGAAGGATGAAGTGGTATGTGAAGATGATATTTCTACATGGATTATCAAAGAAGAACAAGAGAAGCAACTACCTCTCATTCCCGTTGATCCTAAAATCAAAGGTTACCAGCTAGCAAAAGGCATGGGTTTCACTGGAAAAGGTGGCCTTGGTCCAAATGAACAAGGAATAATAGATCCTATCATCATGGAGAAACGAAAGAAGAATCTAGATTTAGGCTATAGTTCAATAGACATTGTGACTCCAAACACTGAAGATATTGTAAGGAAGCTAAGGTAGCAGAATAACTTCCTACACTAATCTTGAGAGGAGAATAATGCAAAACTTTTACAGATCTTTAACAGTTACAAAAACTTAAATAGAAACAAACATAAATATCATGCATACCATGACACAGTGATTTACGTGGGAAAAACCCTTTAGGGAGAAAAAACCCACACTCCAAAAGTTGCCCAATATATTATTCAGTAAATCAGAAAGATTACAATATAATTGTAGAGAAAGCTTCTCACAGGAGTATCACCACTCAAAGATCAAGAGACAACATGAGTGCTATTAAAATCTCAGAATACATCATCATCTCTAGGTCACATTTGTAACAATACCCTCATAAAATAGGATTCCATTCTAGGGCAAGATAGGCCAACAAAATATCCACCATTAGATCTAAAACCTAATAATTAATGGTCCAGATTTACAATGTATCATTTATCTAATGTATGTTGGTCATTTTAGTAGTTTCTTGAAAATGTTAACAAATTTTTTTTACATGCATCCCACTCCTCCCCTTGATGCCATTGTATATTACACCTATCAATGTAACTAGGAAATATATATATATATATATATATATATATATATATATATATATATATATTCATGTATATACCCTATCAACAATATCTTTTATATAATTGCAAGTTTGAGACAAATTTTCCCAAAAAAATCCCCACTTGTTGAAAACCTTGCAAGAGCAACGAGAGGGAGTAAACATTGTCTCTTAATTGTTAGGGGTTGAAAGGCCTGTAATCTTTGAACACCATATGAACTTCTTTGTGCTCATAGGCTTAGTTAAAGAATCAACAAATTTCATCAAAGTCTCTACCTTAAATGACTTCACCCTACCATATTTGACCATATCTCCAACAAAATGATACTATACATTAATGTGCTTGGTCCTAGCATGAAATTTCAGGTTCTTGGCTAGACATATCGCACTTTGTCACAATAAATTTTCACTCCACCTTGTTTTATTCCAATATCTAAACACAGTATCTTAAGCGAAATGGACTTTTTACAAGCATGAGTAGCTACCATATACTTTGCTTCAATAGTGGAAAAAGCAACTACAACATGTCGCTTACTCATCCAATGAATTGCACCACCAAATAAAGTAAACACAGGTACTGGTGGATCATTTGCTATCAATATCACATGCCCAGTTTGAATCCACATAACTATGAATATCAAGGGAAATCTCATCTTCAATCAATTTACTATGATAACACAAGGAATAATCTGAGGTACCACTCAAATATTTGAAGACTCTTTTAACTACATCCCAATGAACTCTACCAATATTAGACATATATCTGGAAATAACTCCCACTACTTGGGAAATGTTTGGTCTTGTACAAACCATATCATACATAAAACTTCCAACTGCACACTGGTAAGACACTTTTCTCATGTCTTCCATCTCTAATGGAGATGTCGGACAATCTGAAATAGATAACTTTGTTCCCAGAAAAATAGGAACACACAATGGTTGACAATCATGCATGTTAAATCTCTAGAAAATTGAATTGGCATACTTACTTTGGCCATGCCATAGCTTTCTATTCACTCTATCTCTTATAATTTCCATCCCAAGAATGTGTCTAGCTACACCAAGATCTTTCATTTCGAATTTAGTAGAAAGTTGAGATTTCAATTCTGAAATCATATCTTTCCCTTTTCCAATAAATAATATATCATCAACATATAATGCAATAAACAGGAAATGATCACCGTGATTTTTATAATAAACAAAATGATTTGATTTAGAATGCTCAAATCCCAAACTCAACACATATGTATCAAATTTTTGGTACCACATCCTAGGACTCTATTTTAAGCCATACAAAGATTTCTTCAATTTGCAAACCAACTTAATTTTACCTTTCACCATGTAGTTCTCTGGCTGTGTTATATAAATATCCTCCTCCAAGTCACCATGAAGGAAAGAAATTTTCACATCCATTTGCTCAACCTCTAAATCATAAGCAACGACAATAGAAAGCAAAAATATAATGGATGTCATTTTTGTAACAAGAGAGAATATCTCACCATAATCAACACCCTCGACTTGAGAGTAACCTTTCACAACCAACCTTGCTTTGTAATTCTCAACACCTCCATCTGAACCAATCTTTTTCTTGAACACCCATTTACAACCAACAAGTTTTTTTCCTTTGAGAAATGGTACAAGATCCCATGTATCATTCTTTTTCAAAGATTCCATTTCTTCATCCATAGCAATCTTCTAGGATTTTGCATCATTCATACCTAATGCCTCTACTACAGATTTGGGATCATCCATATTAGTATTCAAAGAAAAAATGCATCTCTAATCATTAGGTGTATACCTTTCAGGTGGTTGTCTATTCCTTGTAGACCTACGAACAAGTTGAGTTGGAGGTTCTTCATCCTCTTCCAAAGATCCAGAGCTAGATGAGCTCTCCTCAATTTCTTGTCTATCCTTGGGCCTCAATTCAACTTTCTCAGGTGTAGAAGGAAATTGAACATCTTCTTATTTACTTTGTTCTAGCTGCAATGTAACAGAAGAAGGCTTAATTTCTCTAAAAATAACACTTCTACTATATATTACCTTTTGTTCAAGAGGATCCCAAATCTTGTATCCTTTCACACCATAACTATATCTGATGAAGATACATTTCACAGCCTTGTTCTTCAACTTTGTTCGCTTCTCCTTTGGTATATGTGCATATTCCTCACAACCAAAAACTCTAAGATGTCTTAATGAAGGCTTGCAACCTGACCATGCCTCTATAAGCATCTTGTCAACAAGAGTTGATGTACAAGACTTACTAGTTAGGTAACAACCAGTGGTGATAGCTTCAACCTAAAACTTTGTTCTAGGCTAGCACCACTTAACATACTCCTAGCCTTCTCCATCAGTGTCTTGTTCATTCTTTCTGCAACTCCATTATATTGTGGAGAATACAGAGTTGTCTTTTGTCTATGAATACTACAATATTTACATAATCTATCAAAATAATTAAAGCAAATTTACCACCATTATCAGTCCTCAAACATTTTATTTTCTTTCCAATCTACAACTCAATCATTGCTTTAAATTCTTTAAACGACTGAAAACTTCAGATTTTTTTTTTTGTAAATATCCCATGTCCTACTATAATCATCAATAAATGAAATATAATATGTGGATTTACCAATCGAAGGGACATCTGCAAGACCAAACACATCAGAATGAATAATATCCAATACACCACGAGATTTATAAGAACTCGAGTAAAACTAAATATGTTTTTATTTTCCATAAATGCAATGCTCGCATAAATAGAATTCAAGATTACAATCAAACAAACCTTCAACAAGGTTTCTATTTTTCAAGGTCCTTAGACCCTTTTCTCCAATGTGGCCAAGTATTTGGTGCCATAACATAGTTTTCTCTATAGGTAACTTTGTTTCAGAAGAAAGAGCACCCTTGGGTACCCAAAATCCATGACCATCTATTGAAGGTGAAACTCTCACTTCTTCCACAAACTTTCTTTTCACAAAATTACTACTGTACTCAATAGTGCATGCATCAAGCTTATACAATGTTCCATATCTAACACCTCTATAAATCACCATATAACCTCTGACCATCTTGCATCCTACATTATAAAATACTACATGCACACCCGCATCTATTAGTTTGCTTATAGATAACAAATTTCGTGTTAATCCAAGGATATACAACAAACCATTAATCCTTTTATTCTACCATCACGAAATATGATTTTAACTTTACCATGACCAAAAATGTCTAAATGAGAATCATCACCCAAGTACACCTTACCTCCATCAAATTCTTCATATTCAAAAAACCAATCTTATTAAAGGTCATATGGAAAGATGCACTTGGGTCAATTAACCATGCATCATTACCTACACGAGTTTCCAAAGATGCAATGAATGTGTCGCCATCTTCCTTCTCAGACTCAAAATCATAATCAAATTTCTTCTTTTTCTTCTTCTTTTCTTCTTTACATTCCTTACGAACATGTCCAGGATTACCACAGTTCCAACAAATAACTTTGGAATTTCCAAGAGATTTAGATTTCCCCCTGTACTTGGATTTGTCATGCTTCTCATTCTTCTTTCATTTTTCCTTAGGTGTTCCATGAACATTTAGGGCCTCCTTGGTAGTTATGGATACCTTCCTCCCCATCTCTTCAAAAAATAAAGAACCAACCACATCTTCAATCTTTAAAATAACATAAGTACTCCCAATAGCCATAACAAGAGAATCCCACGAGTTAGGTAAAGAACAAAGCAAGATTTGACATTTCTCCTCCTCATCCATTTTGACACCAAAAAATGCCAATTGAGCCACCAGCATATTGAATTCGTCTAGGTGGTATTTGATTCATCCACCCTCTTCCATTCTCAAGGAATATAATTTCTTCCTCAAGAAAATATTGTTCACTAAAGATTTGGCTTGATACATCTCACCAAGCTTTTTCCATAGTTTTTGTGTAGAGGTCTCCTCATGGAAATTAATTAAAATAGAGTCCGCCAAACACAATCTGATTAGACCCTTGGCTTTACGGTCCATAACATAATATTGAGCAACCTAAGTAGGATCTACAGGCCTTGAAACATTCTCGTCAACAACATCCCATAGATCTCGATCTATCAACAAATCCTCCATCTTCAACTTCCACATTTCAAAATTATTTCCAAAAAAAATCTCCACCTCTATTCTCCTTGATGAACTTTCCATCTGAAAATTCTTGCTACAAGATCACAAAGTATCTTCTACACAATCTCCCACTCAAATCTAGATTAGTTCAAAAAACCCAATAACCCACAATTGAAACCAAAGGTGATCAAGCTCCCATACCACTTGTAAGGAAGCTAAGGTAGTGGAATGACTTCCTACACTAATCTTGAGAGGAGAATAATGCAATTTTTTTACAGATCTTTAACAATTACAAAAACTTAAACATAAATATCATGCATACCATGACACAGTGATTTATGTGGGGAAAACCCTTTCAAGAGAAAACCCCAAACTCTAAAAGCAACCCAATATAATATCCAATAAATCATAAAGATTACAATATACTTGCAGAGCAAGCTTCTCACAAGAGTATCACCACTTAGAGATCAAAAGACAACACAGCTGCTATTAGACTTTCAGAATGCATCATCGTCTCTACCGCAATCGTAATACAACGCCCTCATAAAATAGGATTACATTCAAGGGAAAGACAAGCCAACAAAATATCCACCATTAGATCTAAAACCTAATTATTAATGGTCTAGATTTATAGTGTATTGATCATTTATTTAATGTATGTCGGCCATTTTAGTAATTTCCTAAAAAAGTTAACAAAAAATTCTTTACACGCATCCCACTCCTCCCCCTTGATGCCATTGTATATTACACCTATCAGTATAACTAGGAGATATATATATATATATATGTATGTAAATCCTATCAATAATATCCTTTATATAATTGCAAGGTTGAGACACATTTTCCCAAAATATACCATTTGCAAGGAAAAATCTCCTTCTATCACGATTGAGACATCAAATGAGTATGATCTTATCAATGGTGATTTATACATAGCATAATTATTTCAAGACCACCCATTCCTTTAAACCTACATCCCAAACAAAATAACTCCAAATCATTTACCCACAGTTAATCGATTGAGATCAACAACATCACCCACCTATTGTGGATATATTCCAGAATGATGAAGCTATAGCTGTTTTTGGGACTTCACACTTGTATACGATATGGGGACCACAAGGTAGGATTTGAAAATGAACTTGAACAAGGAGCATGCTTTGGAGGGGAGATTGTATCCTCTAGTCGTAAAAAAGAAATTAAAAATCTAAACATAAAAATAAGATCCAATGGTGAAAACCGTAATGTGGCACAATTGGATCAAGAAAAGGTAAAACAAAGGATACATCTAACAATGAAAACCTATTTGAGGCTCCTAAATATGGAGGATTCAATCTCCTAATCACAAAGTATCAAGAGAAATCAACTGTTTTGGTTGAAGGTTCTAAACCTATTAATGTGGGAATGATAGATGCACCAAAAATAACATATCATACAACTACTTTAGATCCTAATGAAACTATCAACTTCTCAGCATTCACAAATGAGTGAAAGACCAACTTCACATGGAATTATGCAGATATGCCAGGGTTGGACCCAAATCTAGTAGTCCATCATCTAACAGTTTACCTAGGAACAAAACCGATCAAACAAAAGCTCTATAAGATGCACTCGTAGATCATGCTTCTAGTCAAAGTGGAGCTCCAAAAACTGCTTCACATTGGATTCATAAGGCCTATAGATTATCTTGAATGGATATCTAATCTTGTACCAATGTTGAAGCCCACTCGGGACATATAGATTTGTATAGATTTCAGAGATCTCGATAAGGCATGCCCTAAAGATGACTTCCACCTTCCTAACTGTGATCCTAATAAAATGTTGCTTCCTAAATGAGAGATTTTAAATAAGAAACTAATAGTGCAATAAAGAGAAACAACAAGATAATAGGGCACCTCAATGATTAGCCTAAGAAAATGAACAATATGAAAGCAAGATGAACAAGTAAATTGTTGTTATACCTTCATATTATTGCTCCCTTGGTTGGCCCTTGATGTTGAAGTCTTGTGTGCTCCTTGGATGGCAATGAAAATGAAGTGGATGCAAGATGAATTGATGCAATATGGGTGCTAAAATGGATGAGAGATTGAATGACAATTTTGCAAGAGTTTATTTGCAAAAGACTTGATCCCCTAAAATGAAGGAATTGAAGGGGTATTTATAGGCCAAATTGAATTCTCTAGAGAATTCAACGGTTGGGATTGATCCAACAAAGATCAAGATGAAGGGCTATGGTGAGTTGAGGACTCACAAGCCCTCACATCTTGACATGTGGAGGGTGAGATGTCCTAGGGTGGAGTGATGTGGAGATGAGGTGGATCTTGGGGGATGAGAAGATTCCTTGGAGGAATAAAAGTGAATTTAAAATTCACAATGATTGGAAGAATCTAGTGGATAAGAGAGTGTCTCCAAAAAGCTGGAGATTTGTCACATGTGGGTGATGTGACAAGTCCAAGGTTCTAGAAGCCCTTGGCACATGTGAAGTGACAAGTCAAGGCTTCTAGAATCTTGCATGGGGGATGGGGAAGACCTTGGAAAGATAAAAGTGAATTAAAAATTCACATGGGGAAGAGGGGAACCTTGGTTGAATAAATGTGAATTAAAAATTCACATGGGGAAGGGAGTCCATACCAAAAATGGTAAGTGGGAAGGTTGACCAGAAAAGGTAAGCCAAATGTGGCTAATGATTCTGATTAAGGTTGTGCAAACACATGATTAAGGTAATTAATGAGAGATTAGAGGCAAGTGGGAGATTATGGAGGATGTGACACTTAATCTTGATTAAGTGGTGCACATCCTAATCACAAATTAATTAATTTAATCCGAATTAGGAGAGGGTTATGGAGAATATGACAAGGAGAGAGAAAAAAGGAATTAAAAATTGATTTTAATCCAAATGGGTTAAATGATTAAATTAAATAATTTGTCATGTTTATTTAATTTAGAGAAGAGAAGACAAGGGGGTAAGGTAAAGTATTTAATTTATTTAATTAGATACTTTAGGAACCTTAGGCAGAAAATGAAATAATGATTAAATAAATTATTTAATCACTATTAATGAAATAGATGAATAAAGTAGACAATTTTGATCATATGGAAGTGATCAAATTTGGATGTCTACACTAACATCAACATTATAGTGGACTTAACAGCTAGCCATGAGATGCTATCTCTTATGGATGATTTTTTCGACTACAACCAGATCAAAATAACACTTGATGATCAACACAAAAAAATATTTGCTTGCCCTTGGGGATCATTTTACTTCAATGTTATGCCATCCGACTTGAAGAACGCAAGAGATACATACCAAAGAGCACTAACCACCATATTCCATGATATGCTTTACAATACCATGGAAGACTATGTCGATGATCTCTTAGTGAAATCCATCACCAAGAAAGGACATTTAGATAACTTGGCTAAGATATTTGACAAGATTGAAGAGTACAACTTGCATCTAAATCCAAAGAAACGTGTATTTGGTGTAACATTAGGAAAACTATTAGGCTACATTGTATCAAGAAGAGGTATCAAGGTAGATCCAACGAAGGTCAAATCTATTCTAGAAATGCCTCCCTCAAAGACATTGAAACAACTATGCAACTTACAAGGAAAACTTAAATCTATTTAGAGGTTCATAGCACAACTAGCAGATAAATCTCATCCTTATACATATTTTCTCCATAAAGATGTAATTTTCAAGTGGGACAGTAGGTGCGAATAGGATTTTCAACTAGTTAAAGACTATTTGGAAAATCCTCCTATATTGATGTCACCCATATAGGACAAATCCATGATATTGTACATGTCAGCAACTTCCACAACTTTAGGAGCTCTATTGGCACAACTTAATGAGAAAAACAAGGAACAAGCCATATACTACATCAGTCGCACCCTAGTTGGTTACAAGCTTAATTACACACCTATTGAAAGGGCATGTTTAGCAATTATCTTTGTGATCCAAAAGCTTAGACATTACATGTTAAATCGAAAAATCCAACTAATATCCAAAGTGGATCCCCTCAAATATCTCATGGAAAAGAAGATTTAACAAGATGAATGAAAAAGTGGATCATGATACTGAGCGATTTCAATATGGAGTATGTTGACATGAAATACATCAAAGGGCAAGTGATAGTTGACTAACTAGTGGAAGCACCGATAGAATACCATCAACCACTAATAGCAAAAATTCTAGATAAAAGCATCCTTGTTGTAGCTCCACCAACTTGTTGGACTCTATACTTTGATTGATCATGTACCCAACATGGATCAGGGGCTAGCATCTTGTTACTCATGCCTCAAGGAGACAATACACCCAAAGCATACAAATTTTCCTTCCCTTGTGCAAACAACATCATCGAGTATGAAGCATTAATCACAAGGAATGATAATAGAATGGAAGATCAAATAACTACAAGTCTATGGAGACTCCCAGCTAGTTATAAGGCAAGTGAATGATGAGTATTAGACCAAAGATGATAAGTTAACTTTGTATAAGAGAATGGTAGATAATTTTAAGCAATAATTCTTGGTCATACTCTTTGAACAGATCCCTAGAGTTAACAATAAAGTTGTTAATGCTATGGCCACTATTGGTTCACTTCTTGACATTCTGCGAAACATTCCTAGTTATGAAATCCTCATGGAATAATTGCTTATACCAGTGTTCGATATCCCAAATTTCGAACTCGCATGTGATATTGTTGGTCTCGATTTTCCTTGGTACCAAGACACATTTGCTTATATCCAACATGGAATCATACCCCTTCACCTAGCGAGAAATCAAAATAAAATGTTTATTCGTCGAACTGAATGCTTTATCATCCTTAGAGATACCCTATATCGTCAAAGTTTAGATGGCAGTTTACTTCGATGTCTCAATCTAAAAGAAGCACAAACTTCCTTGCAAGAGGTACATGAAGGTTTTTGTGGGTCCCATGCTAGCGGGCCTAACTTAGTCGAGAAGTTGCTACGAACTAGATACTACTATCCATCAATAGAGAAATAAGCCATACATTATTCCAAGAAGTATCATCAATGCCAACAACACAGTGATCTTGTGCATGTACCTGCACAAGAGTTGCATCCCATCACTACCCCGTGGCCTTTCTCTCGATGGGGACTTGACCTAATAGGAAATATATCACCAACTTCATCCAATAGACACAAATATATCATAACTACCATGGAGTATTTTACAAAGTGGATATAATTTATTCCTTTAACTTATATCATAGGAAAACAAATAGCCAAGTTCATTCTTAACTATTTGATTTTTCGATATAGAATCCCTCAAACTAAAAAACAATGGAACTCCATTTAAGAACCAAGATGTCTGTGAGATTTTCTCAATATTCTCTATCCAACATCATTTCTTAACCCCATATTAACCCCAGGGAAATGACCAGACCGAAGCATCTAATAAGACCATCCTAAAAATCCTAAAGAAGACTATTAATAACGTCAACTATGATTGACACCTATAGCTAAACCCAACCTTATGGGCTTACAAAACAAGTATCTGCACACCTATAGGTGCAACTCCCTTTTCCTTGGTATATGGATCCGAAGTAATACTACCTACAAAGGTAGTAATTCCATCATTGAGAGTGTCATTGAAGGATCTTGTTAGCAATGAATAATATCGGGTATCCAGACTCAACAAGCTTGAACTCCTAAATGAAAGGAGAGTGAATGCTTTGAACCATCTCCAGGATTATCAAAATTATCTCAAGTGAAGCTATAATAAGAGAATCATAAATAGGAACTTTCAGGTTGGTGACTTGGTCTTGAAGGAAAATCAAAAAATCCAATTGAATCAATATGGGAAGGGTAAGTTTGAATCGAATTGGCTAGGTCCCTATGCCGTCACAGCGAGCTACGGTTCTGGTGCCTATTAGTTAGCTACCCTAGAAGGAGAACCCATTTTGAAACCACTTAACAGAAGCCATTAAATAATTTCTACACCTAAAATATTGGAATATCCCAGGAAAAAGGGAAAAAAATAAAAAACAATAAAAAAGGCAAAAAAATAAAAAAATCAAGAAGGTAAGATTGTTTTCAAGAGATTTAGAAACCAAGAGGGGGACCTAAGGGGATTGACCTAGTGCCTTAGGGGATCATTGATTGGTGGCCTTGCCTACATTCAAGCTCAAAGACAACATAGTTCGACTGACCACGACTAACACTATTTTTGACTTTTTGAATGTTTTGGAGTTTTCGAGGATATTTGGATGTTTTTGGATTTTTGATTGAAAAAGATACCTAAAGGGACTGACCTAGTGCCTCGGGGGCTCATCAATTAATGGCCTTGCCTACGTTATGCATGCAGAGACAATGTAGTACAATTATTTGACTCAAAGCATACAATATTTTTGGGATTTTGATGTTTTACAAATGTTTTTGGATTTTGACAACTTTTCAACAACAAAAAAGGATTTTGAAAAATTTTCAATTTTTTTTTTGGATTTTGAATGTTTTACATGATTGATGGGATGAACAAGGATCCAATCCACCTACCAAGTTTAGGAAGTTTCCCCAAGTTCATAACAAGATTATATTTATTAGGGATATATGGATAAAAATAGATAAAAGATAAGGATGGTGTAGCAAGGTTCAACACTTGATCAGTTATCAAGCCATGGTTGGATACACATTTTTTTATGTGGTGGATGGAGTGAAATGGATGTGGTGGTAGGATGGATAATATGGATAAGTTAAAGGAATGGCTTCTATCCAATTTTTAAAATACTCAACACAAAACCTCTATCTTATCCATAACAGACAATGGAACTACATTTAAGAACCAAGATGTTTGTGAGCTTTGCTTGATATTCTCTATTCAACATCATTTCTCAACCCCATATTACCCCCAAGCAAACATCCAAGCCAAAGCATCTAATAAGACCATCCTAAAAATACTAAATAAGACTGTTAATAACGTTGGCCATGACTGAAACCTACAACTAAACCCAACCTTATGGGCTTACAGAACAAGCATCTACACACCTACAAGTATGACTCCCTTTTCCTTGGTATACATATCCGAAGCAATATTTCCTATAGAGGTAGAAATTACATCCTTGAGAGTGTCATTGAAGGATATTGTTAGCCATGAAGAATATCAGGCATCTAGACTCAACAAGATTTAAATCTTAGATGAAAGGTGATTGAGTTATTTGAACCATCTCCAAGGTTATCAAAATCATCTCAAGTGAAGCTATAATAAGAGAATAAAAAATAGGAACTTTTAGGTTGGTGACTTGGTCCTGAAGGAAAATCAAAAAATCTAATTAAATCAAGATGGGAAGGGTAAGTTTGAATCAAACTAGCCAGGTCCCTTTGTCATCACAGTGAGCTATGGTTCTAGCACCTATTAGTTAGCTACCCCAGAAGGAAAACCCCTACCAAAACCGCTTAACAACAACTGTCTAAAGAAGTTCTACACCTGACGTATCGGAATAACCTAGGAAAAAGGGAAAAAATCCAAAACTAATCAGAAATAAATAAATAATCAAGAAAAAAGTAAAGAGAAATAAATCATCCTTTAAGTGAAAACCACCTTGTGGTGCTTCTAAGACAAGTATCGTAGTGAAAACCTAGTAAACAAACGCTAAGTTTGAATAAGTTTGGCATCCCCAACTATCCAAACTTTTTATCCTTCCATCACATCTGCTCCATCTTATCCATCCTACCATCGCATTTGTTTCATTCCATCCACCGCATAATAAAATTTGTATCCAACCATGGCTCGATAATTGATCAAGTGTTGAACCTTGGTGCACCATCCTTATTTGTTATCTTTTTTATCCATCTATCCCTAATAAACCTAATCCTATTCTGAATTGGGGGAAACTTTTCAAACTTGGTAGGTAGATTGGATCATTTTTCATCCCATCATTCATGTAAAACCATCGAAATCCAAAAAAAAATTAAAAAGTTGTCAAAATCCAAAAAAAACATTTGAAAAGTTGTCAAAATCCAAAAACATTTGTAAAACATTAAGATCCCAAAATCATTGTACACTTTAAGTCAAATAATCAAACTATGTTGTCTCTACATGTATAATGTAGGCAAGGCCATCAATCGATGAGCCCTTGAGGCACTAGGTTAGTCCCTTTAGGTCTCTTTGTCAATCAAAAATTAAAAATATCTAAATATCCTTGAAAACTCCTAAACATTCAAAAAGTCAAAAAAGTCAAAAATAGTGTCAATCATGGTCAATTGAACCACATTGTCTATGAGCTTGAACATAGGCAAGGTCATCAATCGATGAGCCCCTAAAGCACTAGGTCACTCCACTTAGGTCCCCCTCTTGGTCTCTAAATCTCTCAAAAACACCACAAAAAATTGAATATCTAGAAAACGTGAAAAATAGCATAAAAAAACCTTAAAAGCACAAAAATATTCAAAAAACCTCAAAAAATCCTATCTCCATCATCGTTTATCTACAATAGACTATCTATCCCTAATATACGAATCATCATCCTCACCCTTCAATAAAGTAATCAAGTAAAGCAAACATCAAAATCCAAAATCCAAAATCCTTTTGGCAAAAATTGTGAAGACTTTATCATGATCAGAATAAAGCAATGCCTAAGTGTTAAACTACCTACCTATTTGAATCATTATCAACATCCTGACATATGTATTAATAGATAAATCATTCCTACAATAGACATCATTGATTAATAACATCCTAAAACATCAAAACATCTATGGCAAGTGATATAGTAGCATTGTTTTTATCTTTTGTGATCTTATCTTTTGATTTATCTTATTTGTCTCATTCCTAAGATCTCTCAAGGATGTCCATAAGGATTTAGAGAGGAATGAATGGGGAATTATTTATCTATTTTGTTTTCTCTATTTGTTGGATATTTTTGCAACACTGCCATGGTGAATACTCACTTTGTTGTTTGTGTGGAAGTCATTTTTGGGGTATTTTCATGTAGCGGTGGTATGTTAGGTTCTTCATACCTCTCATGCAATTGGTCTGAGATATTTAAAAACCTCTCATCTATACACTCTAATAGGTTTTCCATATGTCTGGTATGAGCAAGAATACTCTTTGTTTGCAAATTCAAAGTCCACACAATGAATACAAAGCCACCTTGGTCATTAATACCCTAATGCATTGTGTCTATTTGCTACATTAATAAGGATGGCTAAAAAACACTACTTAGTTCTCTATGAAAGGAAAATCAAACTCATCATGTTTCTCATCATTATCATACATCATCAATCACTCGACATGCATATCATCAATCAATCATAATCTATGGTTTTTTATAAATTAGATCAAATCATCTAAAATTTCTTTTATCTAATCCTACTAACATTTCTTTTGGCTAATATCTCCATCCTACATCACAAAATCATTAGTACCACATGCATCATGTATCCACAAAATCGTTACCATATCATGTCCATCTTATCATATAAAATCATACATCATAACATCATCCATTGCATACATGCATTATCATAACATCATTCATATCATCTTAAAGCATATATCCATCAACATATAATCATCATGCATATCATGAAACTTAACCATCGTATAAATACATCAAATTCCATGATAAAAATGTTGCATCACATATCATCAAAATGGAAAATGTTAAGTACATCACCAATGTCATGTGTGATAAATCATATCAAAATATATACAAGGCCTCAAATTGGTCGATGAATGTATATACAAAAAATAGTTATGTCTACATCAACGTCTGTAATGAAATAACATAAATAAAAGATCATGAAATCATAGATCATCCCTGTTATCCATCCTCTCTTAGGAGCAGGTTGCTCCCCATCATGTTATTCTCCGTGGTTGTGTGTAGGAGACTGGTGAGGCTACAAGATCAAACAAGAAGGTCATCTCAAAGGTCTTCTCACTAATTGGCCACTTGAGTACTCTACACCTATACCTGAGCTCAAAATGCCAAAGCAAGGACATCTATGACTTATAGGAACCTGTGACTCATATAGATTCTTATAATAGATAGTCTCTATAATAAACTAATCCCTCTCAGACTGATATTGTTCTCAAGGAATCGAGGAAGCCAATGTAATCTCTCCTACAATTTATTGTTGCATGTTAGTGACTAGATCCTATCTCAATGATTCCCTCTCTTGTCAAAAAGCATCTCTCTCACCTCTAAGGGTGTCTCAATCAATAGTAACTATAACCATATGTGCATCTAAGGCCTGTCGCCAAACAATCTCACCATCCCTCTCCCTATCCCTGACATCTCAATACTAGATGGCTTGATCTCTCTTGATCATGATCTATGTAATCCTCATAGCCAAATCTCCTCGTGGGGGAGGTTCCTATGGAACTTGTTGTTACTACTTTTGTTGGTCCCCATGATCATGTAGTACCTATTCATCCTACTGCTATTGAACGCCATCATGCTTCCCATCCTAGACTCTTTGGTGCTACTCATGTGCTATACATAATCATTTTCTATCTCCTCTTTGTCCAAAAAGACCAACCATCCTCTATACCTACCCAATAACTGGCCCAACACCAACAAGAACTGTAAATCACAAGGTCGTATATGGACCCACCACTGAGCATAATCTTTGGTTTTCCTTAGATTAGGAAGACCAATTGCCCAACCCTAGCCAATAAGAGCAAGTGCTCTGAACTCTATGACTACCCTACTTGATTCTGCCCTCAGTTCCCATGCATTGGCCTCTCGGGTTGTGCATCCATAGCGGGCATGGTAATCATCTATCAACCTGCCTCTCTCCAAATTGATAAAGAACCTTGTTTGGAAGGTATCTCTCAAGAATAATGTCTACTCTCCCTATCAACCATTTATTTTGTTTATAATATTTCAAATGATCATGGTCATCGTCCCATGCCTCGCATGCTAGATAGGGTCACCAAATGAACTTTGTCATATCGTCAAATATGGCTCTTCGGTATGACAATCTTCCTGGCTGTGTATAATCCAAATAGTCTAAATACCTATAAGCATAGGGATCACCAATATCCCATTGATTAATGCCATCTAACCTAATAATCACTATCCTCTCCCATTCCATACATGGAGGAGATTCGTCCCAGCAAAAATGTTGCTCCCACTATGATATATTGCCTCATGCATATCCTTGTATAAATGAGCCAACACACATGGACCCCAGGTATACACAATAGTGTACTCCATCATCTTCTTAATGTAAATACCCCAGCCAATTAGGAATCCTCTAGCTCTATGATCAAGCATCAATGGCCTGATGATTAGTCCAGCTAACAACATGAACATCGAGTTGACATCATCAATGAACAAAGTCAAATCAATCACCTGTAGCTGTTGCACACTGAGTAATCATTGCATAGCCTAGGTACCCATCCTAACATTGTATGTCACAAGCTCTCCATGAATTAGGATCCTCAAGATCCTCCATACATCCTCAAGAGTGATCGTGCACTCTTTTGTAGGTAAATGAAAGGTCACAGCCTTTGACCTCCATCTCTCAACCAAGACAGTCATCATCATCCTGTGTGCTTTGATCTCTAGCATTTATGTAATATATTTGATACGAACTGCATCCAAGAATTCTATCTCTAGCTCTTGGAAGCTAGCTATTCCATCCAACAAATGTCAAGATCGCTCTTTGGAATACAACGATTTAAGAATCGCCTACAAAAATTTAACCCACAATGTCAACATTTTTCTAGAAATCAAGTTAGGAACTTAAATTTGAAATCAAACTAGCTTAAATAGTATTTTTTAACAATAGCGATCCTTTTCTAGGATGATATCAAGCTTATTTTATGATAGCTATCCTATTTTACTACGATAGCGACTCTGTATCACAATAGCAAGCCTATCACCACTATGATAGCAATAGAGTTAAGCGATAGTAGCAATTTTCCTAAGTTTTCAATTGTGTGATCATTTTCAATGACTCTGATCAAACAATAGTGGTAGATTTTTACTATAGCAGTCTATTCTAACATTAGCGGTGAGTTTTAACAAAAGTGGTTATCCTATATACTATGATAGTGATCATATCATGTCAATAGTGGCCTTCCTAAGAAATTACCACTATCATCCTAATTAAATTTGAACATTAACTACAAGAACATAAAAAGATGAAAACAAGAACAAAAAGTGTACGTACCGCAATCCCTGCACCAGTTGTTTCCTAGTATTGATGAACCACGTCTTCTCAATATGGTGCACTCGAAACTTGTGCCATCATGAATTGACAATTGCAGCTAAAGATTACTATAGCTCTAAATTTTCCTAAGGTTGAGGGGGTAAACCAACACTAATTAACTATTTAACCCCCCAAACGCTAATTTTTACCTTGGGAAACCTTCCTAGATTAAATTTTGAGCACCCTAGATCATCTTGAACCTTAAACACAACCCTTAAGGCCTAATGTTTTGTCCTCTATGCATCTAAACTACTCCTGAACCTTGTCGTGAGCCCGACCTAAAAAAGTAACTTTTCTAGTCAGCATCTTGAGGGGGTAGCCTAGCATCTTATCATCCTTCCCCTGATCGTCGGAGCATAGTGGAGCATCATTAAATTTTATTTTTTTATCTTGATCTAAGCATCGGATTCTTTGAAACAACACAACAGGTACATTGTGTCAAAGAGGGGAAAAATGTAGACATGTCAAAATTCCTTAACACGTATCACACATCTTTAATCGCATTTTTCCATCATCGATGTCATTTTCATTCATCATCCCTACATTTCACTTCATTTGCATCATTAATCCCTTTTAACATCATTTTCACTAATTAAACGTATTTCTCTTTATTAATTAAATGACCTTGAATTATTTAATTAATTCATCCTTTTCATCACTAATATTCTCTTTATCACCCTGATTGAATAGTTCCAATTATTTAATTAGTATCATATTTATTCCTTTAATCCTGTCATGATTAAATAATCCTTGATTGTTTAATTATCCTATCCTTTAATCTTCTTGTCACATGAATTAAATAATTCCTAGTTATTTAATTATCCTTATTTTCCCTCCACAAAGTATATTCTTTTGGAATATTCCATTTCAAAATATCTCAACCAGCTTATCTCAACCATTTATGACCCTTGATCTTGAAATCAATCCTCATCCATTGATCTTAAATATCTCAACCATTTTCCTAAAATGGTGGAGAAAGCTTGATATCTAACTAATCTCTTCCATCCATTCTAGATTCACTCTCCTTTGTGGGTGTTCTTGATCAATCTCAACCCTTCTTTGTGGGGTTTCTAACTCAATCTCATCCATTGATCCAATTTCTCCAAATCTATAAAATAACCCCCATCCATCTCATAATTCATCTAGAGAATTTTTGAAGAGATCATGTCCAAATGAGTCTTGAGCAAATTTGAGCATTCGCCATTGCATTCTAGGTCATTATCAAGCTTTTGCAATCATGGAGGCCTTGTGTTGAAAATCAATCCAATGTATCAAATCAACACAAATACACTCCACTTGGGATGGTAAGATTGTTATGTTTTGAATTCATTTGTGTTTCAATTTGATCGTCTAACCCTTGTTGTTTAAATTCATGTCTATGGAAATTGCATTTCATCAGTAGGTGGGTTCTAATCCTTGTTTTGGTTTCATTTTGATTGAATTAATTGATATAATCCATCTACATTTTCTCCCCTTACATCCTTATAGATTCCTCTAAGGCCTTTAGTTTCTTGAAATAATGAGGCTCATCATATTCCCACATTTTCCACAAAAAGAACAAGGATCTCCTTTCTTTTTCTTAGACTTCGAGGAAGAGTCTCCAGAGTTAGAAGTGGGAGGTGGAGTGGACTTCTAAGTATTCTTATACTTTGGTTTAGAGGGAGACTCACTACCTAAGGGAGATTCTATCTTAGGCTTCTTCTTATTCTTTCCTTTACCTTTGGAAGATTGAGCCATTAAATCTTGGTTCTTAGAACTAGGAAGTGCATCCATTTGAATCAACTTAGCCTTCTCCCTAGTAAGATTCTCACAACAACTCAAAAGTAGGCATCTTATGATCTTTCCCCATGGCATCTATATTAGAGTATAAAGTAAAGGAAAATACTTGATAAGGACCTCTTAACTTAGAAATAATTAATAGGATGCATTCGTCATCAAATCTATCATTCCCACAACCTTTCGATTATGACAAATGACTTTTGAATTGTGCAAGGAAATCTTGAATAGTAGGAAAATAATCTAGGGAGAGTGATGTTAGATCTACTTCTAGCTATAAGATTTAAAATTGATTGAATTGACCATACAATTCCTCAATTTGTCCCAAAATTCTTTATGTTTTTGACACTTTTCAATATGAAACAAAAAATTACCAGGTACATGTAAGTCTACAAGCCCCTTCTCTTCATCTAGCTTATTTCTATGAGCATTTTTTTCAAATTATCTCGCGAATTCAAGTTGTTCATCTAACATTTGTCATAGGCCTTTAAATTGTAGTAATTTGGATATTTTAACTTCCATGTATGATGGTTGTGTGGGGTGAGGAGCTCAATTATCCTTAGATATTTCATGTTGAGCAAAAGAAAACCAAGAGATCAAAGAAAATTAGGCACTTAATTGTGCCTTTCACCCCCAAAATAACTAATGGTTGTTAATAGGAAGTTATAATTGTAGCAAAATACAAGAAGAAACCTAGATGATGGAAACCAAAATAAGCACCCAAATTGATGTCGAATACAACACAACCCACTAATCCAAAATCTGAAACCCAAAGCAGAAATATTACTTTCAAATATGTCTTTGGAAATAAGGTATTTTCTGCTAACAACAACAAACCAAACTGATATAATAAATTGCACCTAAAACACTCTAAAAATGTATGAACACCTTATAAACACACATAAACTACACATGCAACACTCCTGACATCAAACCAACAATACCCGGCTGGTCACAGCTGATCGAAACCTTTGAAATGGATGAAATATGCTTACTCCATTAATATGCAATGACCTGAAACAACACAAATGCTCCAAAACCACCAAAAATCAACTCTAACACACAAAACAGTGAAACTACCAAAATCTCCAAATTCCTTCAGCTTTGATGCAACCTCTGGATGAGATTGCCTCTGGAGGCCTGTAAACACACTACTTACAAGTCTCTTTCTCATTGGTTTATCAGCTTGGAATATCACTCCTTTAGTGGTTTCCCAACCTCTGAAGAAGAACAACATAAGCTTGTAAAATTGGTAAAGTAGAGTAAATGAACTTGCAATACAAAATAAACATATAATAAAAAAATTTCCCAACCAAACTTTGGCACCAAAATCCCACGCCCAAAATGAGGATGCTTGTATGCCAAGAAAGAAACCCCTTGTTTCCAAGTGTGCTTTCACATAACTCCACTCCAAACTTGATTTCCAAATTCAACTATTGGTATGCACCCAATCAAAGCTAATTTCCATAACAAATGCACTTTCCAACTTGGTCCCACAAACATTTTATAAATATTTATAATTTTAATATTGATTTTCCCAAATGTAAATGTGATAAGGACAATATAAATATTAAATGTATACTTTTTCCCAATATCCCTTGTGATCCTTCTTGACTTACTATTTTGGGATGGTGGAAACTTAATATTTTTAGTAAGTTCTATTTTTGAAAAAAGGGACATGATAGTTTGCACATAATGTGAGCATGTTATAACATGAGCACATTATAACATGTTATGTTTTGGTTTGAAAATGTTTGTTTTTGTTTCTCTTCCAAAGAATCTATATACATGAAATGAAAATTTAAGTATAAGAAAGTAAATGTCCATATATAAATTTTGTTTCAAGATGTTTGAGAGTGGTTTCAAATATCTAGGAGTTATAATGCAAATTTTAGTTTTGGGAAGATCTTATAATTTTTCAAACTTAATCAAATTTTTGTAATCAACATGTCAAATTTTAGTAATCAAGAGGTCAAATTTTGGTAATCAAAAAGTTGTATCATCTTTCGCTCTCTCTCTCTCTCTCTCTCTATCTCTATCTCACTCATTATTTATCCCTTATTCTTTATACCTCTCTCTCTCTCTCTCACTATCTTCATCCCTTTATCCGACTCTCTCTCCCTTGAGCTCAATAACTACCTCTCTACTTGTCCATTATTTTCTCTCTCCCCCTTCCCTCTCTCTCTTCCTTCCACCTACCTTCCCTCTCTACTTCTCTCTATCTCACATATCCCTCTCTCAATATCTCTATATCACCTCTCTCTCACACAAATATCCCTCTCTACCTCTCCCTCCCTCTATTTGACTCTCTCCTTCCTTCTCTACTTCTCTCTATCCCACCTCTCTCCCCCTACATACCTATATCTCACCTATCCCTCTCTACCTCCCTCCATCCTCTCTCTCTTGCTCTATCCTTCCCTCTCTACATCTTTGTATCTTTCTCCCTCCCTCCTTCCCTCTCTCTCTCAAGCTCTTTCCCTTTCTCCTTCCTTATCTACCTCTCTTTCTCTTTCTCTCTCTCTCCTCCCCTTTTAATTTTGTCTATCTCACCTCTCTCTCCCCCCTCTATTTTTTTTTTATCTCACCTCTCTCCCTCCCTCTCTACATCTTCCTCCCTCCTTCCCTCTCTATTTATCTCTCTTTCTCTCTTCCTCCCTCAATCCTCTCTCTACTTGTCTATATTACCCTCTCCTCTCTCTCTCTCCTTCCTTATCTACTCTCTATCTCCACTCTCCCTCTTTAGCTACCTCTCCCCATCTCTCTCACTCACTACCTCTCTCTCTATACTTACCTCTTCCTACATGAAGAGAGAGAGATGGATGGAGGGATGAAGAATGGAGATAGAGAAAAGTGGAGATGGAGAGAGAGGGATGGAGGGAGGGAAAAAGAGGTGAGATAGAGAGGGGGGACAAGTGATATGGAGAGAAGAAGAGAGGGAGGGAGGGAGAGAGTGGTGAGATAGAGAGAAGTAGAGACAAAGAGAGAGAGAGGGAGAGAGAGAGGGAGAGAGAAATGTAGAGAGATAGGAGGTAAGTAGAGAGAATTCTAGGAAGTGATGGAGGGAGAGGTAGGTAGAGAGAGGGAGAGGGAAGGATAGGTAGAAAGAGAGAGACCTCTCTACCTACCTCTCCTCATCTCTTGCTCACTACCTCTCTCTCTCTACTTACCTCTTCCTACATGAAGAGAGAGAGACAGATAGATGGATGAAGTGTGGAGATAGAGATAAAGAGGGAAGGATGGAGGGACATAGATGTGAGATAGAGAGAAGTAGAGAGAGAGAGTGAGGATAAGTAAGATGGAGAGTGAAGAGGGAGGGAGAGAGAGTGGTGAGATAGAGAGAAGTAGAGACATAAAGAGAGGGATAGGTGAGATATAAAGAAGTCGAGAGAGAGGAGTGAAAAGAGAGAGGTGGAGAGAAAGGTGAGATAGAGAGAAGTAGAGAGGGAGAGAGAGAGAGAGAGGGGAGGGAGGGAGGGAGAGGAGATATAGAGAAGTAGAGAGGGAAGGAGGGAGAGGTAGGGAGGGAGACAAAGGTGAGATAGAGAGGTGTAGAGAGAGAGGAGGTAGGTAGAGAGGGTGGTAGTAAGTGATGGAGGGAGAGGTAGGTAGAGAGAGTGGTAAGAAGTGATGGAGGGAGAGGTAGGTAGAGAGAGTGGTAGGAAGTGATGGAGGCAGAGGTAGGTAGAGAGAGTGGCAGGAAATGATGGAGGGGAGGTACGTAGAGAGAGGGAGATGGGAGATAGAGATAAGTGGAGAGGGAAAGAGAGGTAGAGAGAGAGGGAGGGAGGGAGAGATAGGTAGAGAGAGGGAGAGGAGAAATAGTAAGAGGAGGGAGGGAGGAGTGGTAGAGAGAGAGACAAAGGCGAGAAAAAGAGTAGAGAGAGTGTGAGAGATTTTGAGCTTAAGGAGAGAGGTAGAGAAAGTGATGGAGATAGAGAGAGAATGAGAGCTTGTTGATTACTGAAGTTTGACCTATTGATTACTAAAATTTGAGTAAGTCCAAAATATTATAAGATCTTCCAAAAACTAGAATTTGTATCACAACTCTTAGAGATCTAAAACCACTCTCAAACACCCTAAAATTATATACATGAAATATAAATAAAATATAAGAAAGTAAGAGTCCATATGTAAATGTCAACTTATACTTAAATGTTTATTTTATGTATATAGTTTCACTGAAAGAGAAGGAGAAGGAGAAAGAGAAAGAGAAAGAGAAAGAGAAAGGAAAAAGAAAGAGAAAGAAAAAAATTCAAAGCAAAACATAACGTGAGCGTGTTATAATGTGCTCATGTTTTTGTTTTCTTTAGAAATTTTCAAGCCTTTGGCTTGGATTTTCCTTGGGCTTCCAACCCAAAGGATTGGAGTGGCTTCTCAATGTCCAAAGACATGTTTTTGTAAATTGTAAAAAAATGACATAATCTTGAGCATGCTCCCCATCAGGTTCACATGTGTTTCAATGTCAAATAAAAAATACCATGATAATATTAAGCTCTCTCTTAGCTATCTAACCATGTAATTTTTTTCACTTTTTGAGTATGTTAAGGTTTTCATTTTTAATTTCTTTTGTTAGTGTATTCATTTTTTTGTTAAAAACCAATGTGTGGTATTTTTGACTTTATTTTTAACTGCTCATCGAAATTTCAAATAATTTACATTTTTAGAAACTGAACTCCATTCTACACATATTAAAAAAATATTTTCGATCAGTATTCAAATTTTTTAGGGGGAGCATGCTCAATTTTTTTGTTTTTTAGGATTTGTCCACTTTAAAAATTAGTAAAAAAACATATATTAATTAAAAAATTAGCAGAAAAATCAGGGATAAACTACATGGTGTTAGCTAGTTTTTCATCGAAGCGATTTTTAAAATACTAAAAAAATTTAACATTTTAGGGAGGCACACCATACACTATATTTTTTTTGAAAAAAAAGACCAATTTGTGCGGCCCCCCTTTTTGAACCCCTTAATCTCCATCATTTAAAAAAATAGTTTAGAAAGTAGATTTGGAGCACTAAGACTCTTATTTTTGTTGCATCTTCATATTTTGAGTGTAACTATCTTTAATTTCTCATCCAAGGTCAATCTTTCCTAATTTTAGAAAAAAAGTAACGATTTTTTTATCGGTGAAGATAGGGATACCTTGCATGTTTTTTTATTTAAATATAAAAAGTAATACATTCATCAATTACATCCTTAAGAAGCTTCCAACTTGTAAGTCATATGTCTTTTGAGCCCCATACCACCCTTCAAATCTCCCCATCCCTAAATGAAACTCTACTTGCCTTCTACCCCCTTCATTTATAACTTAACACGCTTAAATATTTTCAGACATTACAAAACCTGTAACACAACTTTTCCTATTTCAGACCATTTGCTACTTTTTCCTTTTGACATGGGAGCAAAGAATCATGTTGAAAGCGATTCCCCTCTTCTTCTTTTTCCTTTGAAGCATGTGCCAAATCTCCCCTTGTTCATCTACCCATAAGGGCTCTCCCATATCCTCAACTGGGATGCTCTTTCCTTTTGAGGAAACCATACTTAAACAATCCAACCTTCCACCCAACACACCACTTGGAATGCTGCCCTGCTCCATCCCATATGAAATGCCTGCCACAAACACTCGCTCTTTCTATGGGGATTCACTAGTGGCATCAACAATAGGATCCTTATCCGGACCATTACCATCCAAGCCTTCTTTTTCCACTAAATAGTGATGGGGGAAACCTCTTTCCACCAAGATGCTTGATTAACCCTCTTTTGTTGAGAATAATGCTCAACAATATGACCAATGTTGAAGTAGCTACGACATTTGAAATGCAATCCTTTGTAATCAAGCATTTATTTCCATTCCCTGCTAGAAAATTTCAAGAGTGTAGCTATTGAAAGATCTTTTCTAATGTCTATTTCTACCAAGATGCATGCATAAATAGTGTGTAAAATTTTTAGAGAACCCTCATCAACCCCCCAAAATTTCCCCAACGTGTTACAAATGGCTTTGAAGCAAGATTCAAACCATAAATGTAAAGGAAAATTTGGAAGCCTTACCCAAAGTGGAACCAACCTAAATGATTCAGTGGTTGCATTGAAAGTTGGATGCCACAACTTCAAAAATAACAAGTGTTTGTCCTCCCAACTCCATTGGTAATCACAAAGAACATTATTCTTGTCCTTCACATTATCAAACACTACCATGAAAAACCCCTTCACATTGGGGTAAATTTTCCCATCACCATCCAATATTGAGCACCAAGTATCTGTGATCCATTGGTGCAAATCCACTAGGCATAACCAAAAACCCTAAAATCTACCTATCAACCCCTAGCTCTATAAAATACTATGCATTTTTAGCCACTTCATCTGTAGTGTCTCCATCAATGGAGACTGAGGGGGTTGCTCCAATGCATTACAAAGGCTTGGATTCCTTCACCATTCACATAGCCTTTGACCCCTCTCCCATACTCCTCATTTGTCCCCCTTTCTTCTTCCTATCACCATTTGACACAAAAGCTTGCCCAAAAGGAGCCCCCACAGTTTGAGTCTGGTAACGCCTCAAGCTCCCATGTTGCTCCACCGCTCCAAGCCCCCCATCCAGCTTTGAAAGAGGTCACCCATCCTTCACAAGCGTTGCATATGGATGAAACCTCAGACCAACAAACTGTTCAAACCCAAAAACTTCTACCCCACCCTGTCATAGGAAACCCTAGCCACGACAGTCAAGGTTGAGTGTAGAGACAACATTTTTTCCAACAAAAGTATTTTTTACCTAAAAAAAGAAAAAAAGTGGCGATTTAAGACCCCTTTTTGGTCCCCCATATTTTTGCACTTACCCCGGCCCATTCAACCACAGTTCTCCATTCACACTCATTACTATGCATTCACCTATATATTATCCATTTCTAAACACATTTCTATGCATTTGATATTTATTATGCCTAAATTATTGCCCACCATATACAAATATTCATTCCCCACTTCAATATATCAATGTTTCCTTATCTTAGGCTAATCTAGCAATAAATGATCAATGTGACATGATGTGGATTTGACCCCTAAAATAAAATAACATATTCAAAATTTGTTGATTCTTGCCATGAGCTAACTTGGTATACATTTCACATGGTTTATTGCTATGTAGTGGTACTTAAAGGTTTTCAATATGCATTCATTTATCATTTAATCATATCATGCATTCATTGAATAACCATTCACATACAAGGAACACTCATCATATGAGTGCTTTAATTAGAGCTATAATTTTTTTAATCTACATTAGAATGTGTCTCAAGTCATTCACATGCTTGCCTACTATTTACCAACATTTGAGAAGGTCATAACACCGACAATTTTAGGGGTTGACCTAGGAGAATTTGATCTTAGTGATTTGGTCACCTTCCCAAAATAATTTTAAATACCTCTAGTCCTTAGTTATCAACAAGGAGAAGATTTAAGAATGAATTAGAAAGTAGAAGTATGATATATATATATTAGGTCAAATCTATGGGTTATAAGATAAATCCACACCTATGAAAATGATAAAGAATTGAAGATTCAATCCAGAGATAATTAATTTTTTTATATAAAATTCTAAATTGAGGGCATACTTAGGTTGTCGCATGGAGGGGGGCTTCCTAAAAAAATTCAGTGGGTATTGCTAAGATTTTTTAGGATTATTTAAAGTGTGTGGCCCCAAGAATTTTATAGTTTAGCTTAAGCTCCTAAATTTATAGAAGCTTGTGGTCTCATGAATTTTATTATTTTGAATGTTCAATTCAATATAGTAGACAAATATAAAATAATAAAAAAATTAATTGGTGGAAATATTAAAACTCCATGTGATTGCAAGTGGCAGGAAAAAAACCTAAACTAGTGGGGCAATTTTTAGCCCCACCCCAATTGCACCTACTTAAATTTTTGAGTTAAAAAGTAGGGGCTGCTATTGTTGAGGAAAACATTTTTCTTTTTCTTTATGAGACCCCTAAACTCTCCATGAGACCTCACACTTAGATTACCTATTTTTCTTTGCCATAATAACATGTTCCAACACTACATCATAATTATACCATCATATTCCTAAAATTAATTACCTTTAATCTTTATATTTACTTTCACTAAAATAACATTAATTATTTAATTTATTATTTCCAATTATCACTTTACTTAATCTAAATTAGTTTATGCGATGTGCATACATTTGATTCGATAAGCTAAAATTAATTTAGGGCAAGTTTATATTTGTGTAGTTAAAAGATGGAGCTATCATACCTATGACCCATCAAAGAACATTCCCCACTGGAAACCTAGGACACTGGAATCAAGGTCATTTATGTCGGCCTTTTCGCGGGAGATTTGAAATTCATACAACCCCGAATTCTATTCTTATTGTCGCCCTCTTTCCTTTCAGCCCATCCTATCTAATCAAACACTGGTTTTTTCTGGTCTAGTCCTCGACTTCTATAGGTCATCTTGAGCAGCTTTTTCGTTTCATTGGAATAGGTTTTACTGAATGAACAAAGGAAGTCTTGGTCGTTGAGTAGAAATGGTGGGCACTGCTCCCAGAACCAGAAAAAGGGTGGGTGCCAGTCCCGTCCCGCTCAAACGAGGAAAAGATGGCAGTGGCTTTACAAATTGGTAAGTGCCCCTCCCGCCAAACCTACAGTTTACCTTCATCGGTCCTTCTGGTAATACAAATTATATAAGTTATGGAGGCTTATCTGAGAGGAGTTGCTGAATGTGTTATTCTTTGTGCAGTATGAAATGTGGGAAGGCTGTTCCTGTTGGAGCTGTAGATGTGCATGATTGCAAGCTGGATGCTAAGATAAAGTGGGCTTTGGGTAAGCCTAGATACTAATGCTGCCCATGTTTTTATTTTGGGAATCAAAAAGTAAATTTTATGTTTTTTCTCCGAATTTGATTCGATGTGGTCGTTACTGATGGATCTGTAATTTAGCATGTGTGTGGATATTATTGTCTCTTGCTTTGTATGTTGGCTGCTTATGCTACTGTCCCCGAATTTTTCGCTGTGGGGAGTCAACCTGCATGCAGCCCTGATACTTGAACCAGGGGAAGGGGAAGGGGAAGGGGCAGTAAACTCCTGCAGATTACCACTGGACCACAGCTTAACTGACTACTAGTGTCCCTAGAATTAGATTACAACCCCTTGGAGAACAACTTTATAACTTTTCATTTTTCTTTTCTCTTAGGCAAATAGGGAAGTGTGACATGCTAGAATAAAGTCAAAGAAAACCATTGGGACAGGAGATCATGTTCCAGGGTATATTTAACATAAACAATTTCCCTGGGATTTTATGGGGCCCGGTTTTGTGGTGGTCTGGGCAACCCTTCTCTTAAATTATCAGGGCACTAAGGATGAATCTGGGTCATCATCATGACACTCACATTTGCCATATCATTAGATCTGTGCTAAATAAGCAATCACTAAGGTAACTTATGCAAACTGGGATTTATGTATCCTTGATGAATTTAAATCTATACTATATATTCATTTGAGAAAACATAAGGAGTTGGGTATTGAATTCGTTGGCTTTAGCTAGATTGCAAGGTGTTCAATTATTATCAATTCAAGGCCTGCATTTTTCATGGCTATTTTACTGATATTTCAGCACGTGTAGTAAATTACTAAAGTTTTGTTTTTCTGACCCTGATTGCAGAATGCCATCATCCAATTAAGTCCACCGATAAGGACCTGTCTCAATTGTGATTTTCTGTGCCTCTTTTAAAGCTTTTTCTTAAAATATGTTAGTCTAGGTTTAGTTTCTTTATTATTTTTAACACTCTTACTGTCATGCAGGAGAAGCAAAAAAGGAAAAAACAAAGAAGAGGCAGAAGATGCCAAGACTTCAAGGATGACCAAAAAGCCGAGGGGTCCACAAGCTCCGAAAAAGCCTCCGTCAGCATTTGCCTATTTCATGTAAGGTGTAAAATTTCTAGTGTTTGTCAAAGTAAAATTAGGGTTTATGGTTGCTTACTTGGAAAGTCTCTCATGGCAGGGTGTACTTCAGAATAAATTTTAAGGAGGGTACTGATTCGAAAGAGGTGTGCTAAGCTTAACTCTGCTATTTGATTTGATTTTTTAGTTGTCACCATATTCCCTACCATACAAAAAAGGGCAACAAGTGTCTTTGTATGCTAAAACAAGGGAATTACTATTAGGGAACTCTGTAAAATGGGTAGTTAGCAATAAGGCCATCTAAAATCCAATAAAGGAAGGAATTCAGGCCGTGTCTTCAGTATGGAATAACAAGAAATGACTCAATGACATGAAAAATTCCAACAAGCATAATTCAAAATAACAGAGTCTGTACAAATGATGAAGCAAAATCTAGATTAGTATTTGTTATTCTGTAGTAGTTGCTCAACCTTTGGCGTTTGTTCTCTTTGTCCTTGTTTTCAAGGTATGGATAAGTGGAGAAAACTTTCTTAGGTTTTGGGGTTTTAAGCGTACTTGTCAAATCTGACTGTACTTGGTTCAAATCTGGTTTGCTTCAGTTTTTTTGGATCAGTTGTATTTGTCCAATTCGTTCTGGACTTTTTAATTGATGTTAGAAATTTTACCTTTTTTTTAAAGTTTTGGATTTCTAAATTTCTTTGGCCTCAAACAATTCCAATTTTTCAAATCTGGTAACTATGATTTTAAGATGTATGTTAGTACTATTGATAATAAGATAGGTCTTTTATTATGTGTTTTTGGGTATAAGTTTTTAGTAGATTAGTTTTCTCATTTAAGGTTTAGGGCTTTAGGTTAGATGGTGGGTTGAAGATGGTTTAATTTAGTGCAATGGCAACAAGGGTGACATTATTATTATGCCGTGTCTTTTCTGTAAATGAATATGTTTCTTCCTTATGGTCATTATTTCGCTACGTCGGTAGGTTGGGGATGAGTGAATCTGCTACAAAGAAAATATGGGTTAGTTGATATGATCGTGTGTCACTGGAACACATATTTAGCAGAAAAAAAATTAAGAGGCCACAAAATCAAACAAATTTAATGATACAGAAACATTCCCCTTGTCTATGCAAGGGGTTTAAAGCTACATACAAAGAATATAGAATCAACTAAGATAAAGAGGCTTTTGGACTAACTGTTTATTCAAGAGAAAATAGTGTTTTGAATTTTGTTGTTTTCCCTGCACAAACTGAAGTATGTACTCTCATGCAGGTAAGTAAACTAGGGACCGAGGAATGGAAGTCAATGACAGAAGAAGTAAGTTTAAATTTCAATTGAGTGGCAGTTGCTCTTGTTCTGGTGAACATCAAATATGTTAAGCCTAAAACTAAACGGATAGTATATTATGAAGCCAGAATTTTGGTAGTTGTGTAAGGTTTGAATTAGATCTTTGCCAATTGTATGGTTTTCTTAGACTATGGCCTCACAGAGGGACACTAACTAAATTTTTTAAGCTGGTGCTGATAAGAAAATTTAGGATTCATTTTTAAGAAAGTGATCTATGGATTGTTTAATTCTTTTCAATCTTTTGTGGTATGAAATTTGAAGTGAGAAATTATAGGAGCCATGTGAATACATACTGTCCAGATCTTTCAAAATTTAAGATCCCACTAAATATGTAATGTAATGTGCCACATAGACATAAAAGTTCTTACGCTCTCGAGGCAAATGTTAGATCCTTATCGAGCACCTGCTGAAACACTGTGGGCTAAAAATGCAGGGTTCCTATTTTGTAGGGAGATATTAGTTTTTTTGGTAGCTGTATTGTTTCAATTCCACGGGACTGGCCTTAGAGAAGCCAGGAGTTGTAGCCCCTTTCATGGAACTGCATCCTTAATAATTTTCAAGATCGCTTTTAGTTTGCAGTTTGCACAGTTGGTAGTACGTTTGTGGCATAGTGCACAGTTGGAAATTTTTCGCTCTTAGTAGGTTGTCTTGCTTGGTTAAATGAGATTTTCTAATGTCCTCAACATCCTGGTTGTAGGAGAAACAACCGTACATTAACATGGCTGAACCAGCACAGATGGAATATGAGCGTGCCCTGGCTACGTATCATGAAGAACTCCGTAAGGTTGGCTTGTTTTCTATGGTGAAATAACAATACTGCATCTATTTTAAGATGAATCAATGACCAATCATTTTGAATCTGCATCATTGTGATTCAGTTTAACGAAGAGGGTGACTCAGCAGAAGTTGGCATAATTGATATGGTTAGTTAACGTCTTAGTTTACCTTGTATATTTTAAGATTTTTCCCATTGATTTCAGAAGCTCAGTGAACTGAATGAATTACAGGCTTATTACGAATCACCATACGAGGATGATTATCTTTCCGATGGGCCAATAACTGATGAGGATTAGGCATCGAAGGGTGACTTGGGACTATCATCTTGCAAAATACTTTTTGCTGTGTATAATTTTTTGTTCATTCATGCGGGGTTCATTTTTTCACAATCAAGTATGGCTAAACGTGGCTTTTTTGTACATGAATCTATCGATGCTTTATTACTGTACATTGGACAAGACAAGAAAAGAAATGATCGTGAGTGTAAGTAGATGAATACACCAGCAGGTGCATGATTTCTGCCAGATATGTATGTATCAATTTTGGGGGCCATGAGCTGGTGTAAGGCTTTTAATTTGGATGGCATTTTGGTATTCTTAACAGGGAAATATTTGCAGTAACAGTGTAGAGGCATGCTCATGCACTTTGAACCCAACGAAAGAATGACTATATGATTAACTACCGTAAGTTTGGAGAATTTATATTACATGTGGTTGATATTGTGTCTTGGTCTTGCCGTATATTAATGATCTGCACTACCTTAAGTTTGGAGAATTATTAGCTAATTTGGTTTGCTTTGTAAAATGATTAGCACTTGCACTTTTAAGAGGCTTATAAGAGGTTTAAGGTTTAAGGTTTAAGGATTACATTTTTTTACTAAGATAAATCTAGTTTTTTTCTTTACAAATATTGGGTATTATTTGATTTTGGTTATTTGAAGATTTCACATGATATTTTGGAGGATTTTACTATTAAATGACAGCTGATTTACTAGCAGCTGAAACTTGTTTTCTGGCAACTCAACGGTGGTTTAATGGTGAGTAAATTTTGTTTTCAAGTGTGAGACAGGTTTATAGATCAATTTTGGATTTGCAAGTCCATAAAGAAAGCCTATCAACTAATTATAATTAGATCTGAAAAGATGTTTAAAATGATTCAATTTTTTTAAAAAATTATAGGTTAAATGAATATAGCAATGGTAAAATTAATTTAAGAATCATGATATGTTATATGATAGAATTTAGAAACATAGAAATTAAGAGGAGTGGAAGAACAGTTGAGTTAAAATATCGATAGCTAGATGTTTATTGTTTTGATTTTTTTTAAATTTTTTTTAGCTTAAAGTTGTTTAAAATTAGATGTGTTGGAAGTAAAATGATAAAATTTGAGATAATTTGTTCTAAGAATTTTGTTTTTTTAGACAGATTTGATCATGTGATTCTCATAATTGTGGTGCTTGTAGTAATGTTTTGCTTAGTGTTTGTGTTTGTTTTTGCAATTGGAAATTTGTTGGTGTTGAAAAACATCATTGAAACTTGTGATGGCAATGAGAATTCCTTGAGAGTTCTTTGATTTTAGTCAAGCTATGGTGAATGATTCAATGAATTTGATAAAATTGAAAGATAACAAGCAAATCTAACTAGTAATGGTGCAATTGTGATGATGTTAAATGCTTGAGACTTGAGACTTGAGATTTTGATGTAGTGGATGTTAAGAGTAACTTAATGCAAGAATTAGGATTTTTTTTTGATACACAAACTAATTTTGTGATTAATACAAGAGATTTGAATGTTTAATGATCTTCAATGCAAACAAATGTAGAGGGGTTGTGATAACATAAGGAATGATGGATTCCTTAAATGAATTGGGGTGATGTCCTTTTTATATATTTCCTAGGTGCATAATTTAAGAGTTTTGTTTTGGGAGTTGGTGAATAATGCTTAATTAGAATTAAATAAGTTTGGGCTAATTGTTAAATTGAATTTGAACAAAGTATGCCAAAATTGCACCTAAAACCTTAAATTGGGTCAAGGTTGCATGTGAGATCTTAAATCTCATAGAGAATAATAATTTGAGAGTTATAATTGTTCTCTCAAATATAAGGACCTCTATCCTTGCTCCATTTTACTATTTGAAAATATAAAAGTCTCATTTACCTTTGTATTGAGTAGATTGAATAGACATGTCACTAATAATATGTGGCCATATACAAGTTGCCCCAAGTTGGCCACTTAATAGTGATTGTGGCCTTAAACATATGCACATATTAGAATAAAAGCAGAAGACCCCACAAAACATGATAGCTAGAACCATGCTGCAACTAACTATTGGTTCATAGAATTTGGACTCACATTAGCTATTCACACATTCACTTGTTGATCAATTGGTTTGTGTCCCCAAATGAGCAAAAAATTAATGGTTTCACCTTTTGACAATATTATTGAGCCCATGTAATACCATAGATTAAATGACCTAGGATAATGTTGGTTATTAATGATCTATTATACTTGTAGAGCTCCCAAATAACTTTGAGACCTCTTGAGAATTTTAAATACACTCCAAAAGAACCATTCATTTTTCTTATGAAAATCTCAAGAGAACATTACGAATCATAGCAAATGCCTTTAAGAATCTAATAGACTTCCCCTCTAAGCCAATACTTCACTTCTTATGTGAACGTGTCATTAGTTCTTCTCATGAATGTGTTATGATTCTAAAGGAAGGGACTTAAAAATTTCATCCACATTAGATATTGTATTGAAATGACATCTCAATCATCATGTTTCCTTCCTAAAATAATCATATTGCATAATACACATTACCATCTCAATATATTGGTATGCATTTATTGAAGCTCTTAGAATCTACGATGAAAACATGTCCTACTTGTAGAATCATAACCCCTTAGCATTATAGATGGAGTGATTATTTTAGGACTAAGGATTCTCCTCAAGGGTGTGGGGTGGAGGAACTTACACCATGGTTTACTTCTACCTATTGCAAGCATCCTTCCCCTTGGGATAAAATGTAGTTGGATGGCCAAATCTAGGTTATTTTTAATTGGTTAGGTTACCATTGGATAAAGCTCTTGTAGAGGGAGAAGCTACCAACCATATAGCGTTGGGTGAGAATAAGAAGCAATAGCTAGAGCCAAGTGATTATCCAAGGTGTAGTGTATTTTAATCATGATGTTTGAAGCATTATGTCAATTCATGAGTGGTCTGTTTGAGCATTTGGATTGTTGTGTTCAAATATGGTGTCACAATCCTCCACTTCAATCCTTCGCTCATGTCTGGCATAAAAGATTCTCTGCCATTTGGTCTGCAAGTGTTGAGCCGAAGCTCGCCCACTTTGCTTGGTGTATTCTTTTCCAAGGCTTGCTTGTGGGGGCTTGACTTATGCATTTAGGGGTTTAGGACCCTCAGTGCCCTTTTTGTGGGCAAGTTGAGTCTTTTAAGTATCTCTTCTCATTCTGCACTAGAGCTCAGTAGTTTTGGATCCATGATTTCTTTCGGCCTTTCAAGCCGGAGCCCTTCTCCTGGCATATGGTTTTGCTGGGTGATTCACCCATACTTTTGATCAAGTATACCTAGTTTTGGCACACTTTCAGGGTGGAAATCCTCTTCAATATCTGGAAAGATAGAAATACCTACATTTTCACTCACTCAAATGGATAAAAATGTTCTTTGTATTCTAAAGCTATTATTTTCTCTAATGTGCTTCTACAGATTCAAGTTCAAGCGAACAAAGTTGCGCTTGAGGTTGCTCACCTCCAGATGCTCCTGGACCACTGGGGCAATGCCCTGTGTCCTGTTGCTTGGGTGCTTGGCTCACCCTCCTCTTCTCACGACCGGTTGCCTTCTCGGGGCCGACAGAGGAGTGGCTCTGCTCACCCCCGCTCTCAGTCTCCTTCTCGACGTGGCTACCACCCTCCTTGGCGCTCTCGCACTCCTCCCCCTTGGGTCAGCTAGGGGTGGCCCTTTGGAGGTGTCGCGGGGAGCAACGGTGGCGGCTCTTGGTGGCCCTCTGATACCACTCCTGGTGGCGGCTCTGGTTGGCCTGGTAGCGGCTCTGGTTGGCCAAGCTCTGATAAGACTTTTTCGTGCTTGGCGCTTGCAATCTCGCCACAACGCGAGGAAGATATAGATAAAGAAAAGGAAAATAATGATGGCTGGGGTCCTCCGCTTGACGTCACTCCCGACCCTGCTGATGTATGGGGAAAGAAGATTGACGACATAGATCCTCCTGGCACTGCTAGCACTTCTTTGGTCGTTTGATGGCCTTTTATTTTCTTGTTGTTGTTATGAACTTCTGGGCTAGGCCCATGTAATTCTTTTTTTAAAAATTTTCTGGGCTTGGCCCTTGTGACTCTCGAGGTGTGCCTTCTTACCACCCATCCTTTTTTTGTGAATATGTATCTTATCTTTTTAAATTAATATAGATATCTGCCTATTCATCAAAGAAAAAAGAGGGTGTCACATTGTTTTACAACACATAATTCATAACATTGATCTACTTTTTATGATCTTTAGAATCAAATGTGGTTGTGATGAATACCAAGTTTCTAAAGGCATTTAAATGTATCTTCTTTGTATGGATCCAACAACAATGTCATTCTATGAGACCACATTTATTCTAGGGTATTTTTTAAAGTATTATTGGGTGGTTGAGGGCCCCTCCTCTATCTAAAGATAGGGTGCCGTCTGATCTGGTAAAGAGTCTATTTGTTAGTTGTTACACATGAAAATCTACATTGCAACTACCTCTTTACAATCCATATGACAACACATGAATGAAATGTTACTTCTTAGAGACATGACCCTTAACGAAAGAGATTTAAATCCCTTAGAAATGGGGGATGTGTTCCTTTAGTGAAGGCTTGCAATTTATATACAAATGTTCAAAATTTAGTTCACCAAGCATTATGAATGGTGCATTGTCCATAGTAGTCTATAAGAAGATATCAATGACCGCATCAAATATATAATAAAGTATGAATAGGGAGTGGGATTGAATAGTTTAAAACATATATGAATAGCAAAGAAGATAGATGCTTCAATAGAGTGGGGGATAGGATTGAAATTTAGAATTAATGTATGTTTAAATGAATTCTATGTTTTATTAGTTTACTATAATCAAAGAAAGTTCTGATCTCATAGATCTATAGCTTACATGAATGCATACATAGAAATATTTTTGATTAGCTATAGACATGGTGTGAATTTGATGTATAAACAAGTTAAGATAAATCCTCAACAAAGGTAAGTTGAGACAATGTTCATAAAATTTCTAAACATGGTGATGTTAAAAACTTACTTTACAATCATGCTCAATGAGTTCTATGTGACTTCTAGTGTAACCTAGAAAAATAATCTTGAACCAAATGACATGGGTCAAGTACAAGATCTTTTTAACCTTAATAAACCCCAAGTCAAATAAGTATTAAATATTACAATTTCTTTAACTAAACCATTAAGGTAAAATCACATGAAGAAAATAATTAGTACAATCTAATTTGGCTCTAATACCATGCTAGAAATTAGGATCTTAGGTTACTAGTCATTACAAAAAAATATAAAATAAATCAAAGTTCAATAAGAAGAGCTAACAAAGAATTTTAGCTCTTGAAAAAGTGCAAAAAACCCTTTAAGGGGTGCATTATAATTTAGATTTGAGTTGTTAATAGTGATTTTGGGGTGTGATAGCAAATTCAATTTATGGATCACAACAACTTTTTTGGAACTTTCTTTTTCCTTTGCATCACTTTCCACTTAGAGGAGGGCAAAAAAGATTGATTATTAATTACATACCCACAACCCTCCCCAAGAAGAAAAGTGTCAATGATAGCTTTTGAAGGGACAACCATTTGTGATTTCTTGCTTTGAACAAGGCATAAAGACTCTTATATTTGAAGAAGATTTCTTTAGTGACAACGTAGGCACTATGTGTTGTTCAATTTTTCTATTTCAACTTGATCAATTGAAGAGGGAGATAGAGGATTCTCTAGAGGTCCATCCATAGTGTAATGTTGTGGGAGGGCATTTTTCCACCATGTAGCATGATTGCTAGAATAAAGCTTAGAACTGGGACAATCAACAACAATATGTCTTATTGCAAAATATCAACATCGAAAGGGAAAACCTTCATAATCTAGTGTCTAAGACCAACTATGATCTACAAATTTGAAAATTATGTCTACGTGAAGTGCTTTCGAAGTGTCAATATTAACAAGAATACATGCAAAAGTTGTGTGAAATCTGTAGAATCAAGGTCAATCGTTAAGAAGCCGCCAAGGGTGTTGCCAATAGCCTTAAAACATGCATGAAACCAAAATTGAAGTGGAAGGTTTGGAAGGAAAATCCACACTGATTTGACCTTGAAAGACTTAATAGAAGGATTAAATTTAGGATGCCATGCTTTGACCAAGCACATTTTGAAGGCGAATCCACACTGGTTTAACCTTGAAAGACTTAGTAGAAGGATTAAATTTAGGATGCCATGGTTTGAGCAAGCACATTTTGAAGGAAAATCCACACTGTTTTAACCTTGAAAGACTTAGTAGAAGGATTAAATTTAGGATGCTATGGTTTGAGCAAGCACATTTTGAAGGCAAATCCACATTGGTTTAACCTTGAAAGACTTAGTAGAAGGATTAAATTTAGGATGCCATGGTTTGAGCAAGCACATTTTGAAGGCGAATCCACACTGGTTTATCCTTGAAAGACTTAGTAGATGGATTAAATTTAGGATGCCATGGTTTGAGCAAGCACATTTTGAAGGCGAATCCACACTGGTTTAACCTTGAAAGACTTAGTAGAAGGATTAAATTTAGGATGCCATGGTTTGAGCAAGCACATTTTGAAGGCAAATCCACATTGGTTTAACCTTGAACGACTTAGTAGAAGGATTAAATTTAGGATGCCATGGTTTGAGCAAGCACATTTTGAAGACGAATCCACACTGGTTTAACCTTGAAAGACTTAGTAAAAGGATTAAATTTAGGATGCCATGGTTTGTGCAAGCACATTTTAGTCCCAGATCCAATATTTTCCACACAGAATAACATCCTGATCTCGCTTACAATCAAAGACCACAATAAAAAAAACCACAAACGTAGGTATACATTTCAAGGTTACCATTCAAGAACGACCATCAAGTATCAGTAATACATTGGTTTAGTGCTGGGAGAGAAGGCCATAGGTCATCGAATTGACTAATTAATCCATGTGCTGCAAAGTAAGCTTCACTTTCTGAAACTTCATTTTTTATTCCTTCCTCGAAGACAAGGACATGATATTTGGAATTACAGCAGAGGGGTTTCCTTTCCCCCCACAAGTGAGATCTGGAGCAGCCCGTGGGAGTGGGAGGTGAATAGTCTGATATGAAAATGCCACTGTATGTTTGAAACTAGGAAGCGTAAGAGGACGAAGATTGGAATGTGAGTTGTGAATAATAAGGCCCTGGATCTAGAGTAGGGCACAAAACAACGTGCAGGTCATTCTTGTCTTGGAAAATGCATGCCTTATCCTTTGCAGTATTGAAAGAGATGGAAGAATTGGAGATATTGGGACAAATCAGTTAGCAGAAGCCTTGATCACAAGAGAATTCTGCAATGTGAGGGTTCAGTAGCGACATCTTGATTTCTCTCTCTCTTTATATAAATAAAACCATTCTAGGTTAAAAAAAATCATATTTAGCATCATTTTATCATAAAACATTTAGAGATGATAACATATTTTCACAATCCATGAAGATAATTGTTAAATGTTTCTGGATTAGATTGTGTCACTATATTTTTGCATCAACGTTTCAGATCACACTTCGCGATCTATCATTAGGATGAAGAAGAGAGCATAAGGAGTAAAAAAAATACTGACACAATCTAATCCAGAAACATTTAACAATTATTTAGAGAATGGTCTATTAAAACATAGATCAAACCTAGGGAACCACTTATCCTTACTTCCACATGTTCAATAATATCTCTTATGCATAGTGATAGAATTCGCTATTCATTTCCAAATTTAATACTTCTCAATGAGAGAGAACCTCCCTAAGTATAGGAGAAGGCATGGCAAAATAAATGAAGGGATATTAGTCACACCTATTCAAAACTACCATTCATAAATAATTAATCATTTAATAGTTATTAGACTATTATTAATTTAAATGGGATATGTTTAATAACATACATAATATATAAGGTTTTATAACCCTATATTAGAACACATAAATGTTATAAGGGTATGATCCCTAATAACTTTATGCTCTAACAATGTTTATTCTTTTGAAACTATTATTTATTTATTTATTTTCTTGTTAACCTTTAGTTGAAATCAACTACATAACATCTTTGCTTCTCCAGACTCCCACATTATATTTTCTATTACCTACAAATCCATCTTATCTAATCCCTTTTGGATATTCCTTTGCATACCCTTCACATAATCATCTCTTAGTGATGTCGTTGAGTGAACCCCGATGGATGTTCCTCCATTGTGCTAGTGGGTGTATACCCAAATTAGATGGTGCGGCTAGCAACCATGTGTCCATTAGGGGGTTCACCTACGTGGCACTTTGGTGGGATGGAAACTTCACCCTTAGTGCCGATGGGTGCTACTCACTAATAGTTTGGGATTTTGGTGTAGTGGTCACTTAACTTGGTATCAAAGTTGAGGTTTCGGGGTCGAGCCTTGTAGAGTGGTGGCCCGGTGATGTCCTAGGTTGAACCTTGACAAATGTTCCTTCATCGTGCTGTTAGAAATGTGCCCAAACCAGATGGTGGGGTTAGTAGCCATGTGTCCATGAGGGGGTTCACTTGTGGTGACACTCTAGAGGGACAAAAGGGACAGAAACCTCACCCTTAACATCAGTGGGCACCATTCACTAATAGTTTCTAGACTTTTGGTACAGTGGTTGCTTCACTATTGTAATGCCCCCTCAATTTTATATGAAGGGGGGATTTTCCTTGTAGACTTTTGTTTTATTTTTCCTACAAGATCCCTAGATCTTAAGGTTCCATCTTACAACCGCCTTAAGATATTTTATGAAAGAAAGATAAAAATGTTGGAATGGGATGCTGTTGATTGTTGTCATTAATGGTTGTCATTTATGTCAACGTATCTTGGTTGATTGATTAAGGTTCGACTTTGTTGCTTTGGTGATCCAGATTGGCATACTCCGGATGTTGTGCTATAATGATCCATCTTTGGTCGTGCTTGTCCTGGTCCCATACATCTTGCAACACAATGAGATACACTCTTTTGGGTCCAGTCCTATCTGGAAAGTGGCTATCATGTCCCAGAACATTGCTTGCATTATAATATGTATATCCTATTCCTTGTTTCCTGATATCATGGTTAATATGTAGCATGTTGATTTGAGCAAGGAGGTTATGTGTTCTCCACATTTCATTCCCTTCCACTGTGAGAATGTTTTTGTGGTGACCTAATTCAAATTATGTTTAGTTGACTTAGCAGTTTATGGAAGCATGAAAAGAATTTGTGTTTGGCTAACTTGAGAAGATTATGAAGGCATTGATTGGTATAAGTAGAAGTTGATTTCATTCGATGGAAGCAAGTGTGATGAATGCGAATCTAAAAATATAGACATTGTGCGAAAGTATACTGGAGACAGTAGACAGTGAGTTTCTTCCGGTGTGACTGTTGGCGACAGTTATTTCTGCGGTGGATTCCCTTTTCATCATTCTTCTGGCAGTGAGCCATTTTATGTAGGCAGTGATCCTATCTATTTTGGAAATGAGCCTTTTTGTATCTTTGGCTATAATAGCCAGGTAGTGAGCCCAACAGACAGTGAGCAACTTGGCAGTGGGCCCTTGTAAAAATCACCTTAACCGGTGTTCTATAATTGAAAATTAGCATTCTCCATGGTTTTTCCCATCTTGGGCTTCCACGTAAATTTTGGTGTTCCTTGTGCATGGTGTTGTTAAGTGCTTTCATGTTCATATCTATTTAATTTCTATCTAATTGATTTGAGTTTGTTTCAGATTAATTAAGGATAAGAAAATTGTTTTATAATAACTGATTCACCCCCCTCTTAGTTATTCGAACTACTCTACAATTGGTATCAGAGCTTTGGTTCCTCGAAGGAGAGATTAACCACTTGGGGTAGATCTGATGACACACAAACTGACAATTTTGGTGTTTGATGGATTTGACTACAGTTTCTGGAAAGTGCCGATGAGAGGTTATCTGATTTCTTTAGGGTACAAAACTTGGAAAGCTATTGAGATAAAATATGTTGAACCGACAAGTGGTCCTTCTAGTGTGGATGAGATTTCAGCCTATGAAGAGAATGAGAAGGCAAGGTATGTAATCTTTAGTGTTTTATCTAAGATTGACTTAACAAAAGTTATTTCATTGGAAACTGCTTATGATGTTTTGGAAAAGTTGAAAGAAATCTATGAAGAAAATGATAGAGTCAAATTATTAAAGAAGTTGACAATTAAGCCATATATGAAACTTGAAAATGGAAGAAGGTGAGGATATAGCAAGCTTCTTTCAGAGAGTTGACAGTGCAGTAAATGAAGTCAAAACTCAAGGAGACACTCTGACAGATGAAGATGTTATGGAGAAGATTCTGATGACCCTACTAGAGAGCTACAGTGACAAGATCTCAGCTATTGAGGAAGTTTATGATCCAAAGAAATTCACCAGAGAGCAACTATTTGGAAACTTGACTACATTTGAGATGAGAAAAATTGGAAAAGAAAAGGAGAAATCTGAAACAACCTTCAAAGCCACAAAAATAGAAGATGATCCAGATAGTGAAAATTTAGATGAGTTGGAAGCAAACTTCACAAGAAAACTAAAGAAAGGTACTGGCAAGTACACAAGTATGCTACCTCTTAAATTATTTAGATGTGGAAAGATTGGTCATTTAGCAAATAAGTGTCTAGAGAAAAGAACAAGGATTTAAAAAAAAAGATCAATAAGAAGGCCTATTGTGTTAATGAGAATGCCAATAATTCAAATGATGAATCAGATCATGAGGATTGTTTATTTTTGGTAGAAAGGGATGAACCTACATTTGATATCTCTAATATTTGTCTAGAATCTAATGATAATACTGAAGCTGCATTATTTGTCAAAAGAAATCTAGAGATGAATGGTTGGTTAATAGTGGATTTTCAAATCATATGACCAGTGATGAAAGTAACTTTGTAAAGCTTGAGAAATATGATGGAGGTTCTGTTAGATTTGGAGATGATAAAATAACACAAATTGTTGGAATTGGTTTTATTACCTTTGATGGAAAATATAACACTGACAATGTTTATTATGTGAAGGATTTATATCACAATCTTTTGAGTGTTGGACAAATGTGCGAGAATGGCTATAATGTTGTATTTTAGGTTGATGGTTGTGAAATCCGGAAGAGTTCCAGAATTGTTATTGCAGAAGGAAAAAGAAAAAGTGGGAATATGTATCAACTGGAAGGAGCTACAAAGAGATGCCTATTTTCTCAGAGCAATGACAGCTGGCTCTAGCACCGGAGGATGTGTCATATCAGCTTCGACAACTTGGTAAGAATAAGTTCAACAAGGGCAGTCAAAGATTTTCCTAGACTAACCAAACCAGAAAGCATTATTTGTAAAGGATGTCAAGAAGGAAAATAGACCAAATGTACATTCTGAGGAAAAGAAGCACCATCTAGTGGATTGTTGGACCTTGTACACACTAACCTATGCGGTCCAACTAGAACAAGAATCCTGCAAGATGATAAATATTTCATGCTATTAGTAGATGATTATTCTAGACTAACTTGGGTCACATTTTTAAGAGAAAAATCAGAGGCTCTAGAAAAGTTCAAGATTTTCAAGGCAAGAGTTGAGAATGAAGTTGATAGGAGAATCAAGTGTTTAAGATATGATAGAGGAGGAGAGTTCACTTCTGATGAATTCAACAAGTTCTGTGAGAAACATGGCATTAAAAGACAATAATCAGCCCCTAGAACACCACATCAGAATGGTGTAGTGGAAATAATGAACCAAATAGTTCAAGAAGCCACTAGAACAATGATCATGGAAGCAAGTTTATCACAGGTCTACTGGAGAGAAGTGATACACACAAAAATAAACACTCTTAACATAGTACTGTTCTAGAGGAAATATGGAAATACATCATATGAGCTATGGCATGGAAGAGCTCCCACAATAAAGTACTTCAAAATTTTTGGAAGCAAATGCTACATCCAGAGAGATGAAGAAAATCTTGGAAAGTTCAACAACAGAGATGATGAAGGTATATTTTTGGGTTACTCTACAAGAAGAAAAGCGTACCGGTGTTACAACAAGAGACTGAACAAGATAGTTGAAAGTGCGAATGTGGAAGTAGATGAAGATGTTCAAAGAAATTCTGACAAGCATATTGAATATGAATTAGACAATTTAGATGAAAAAGAAGAAAAGGACAAGAAAGAAGAGGAAGAGACAAAGGATTCTCCGACAACTTCAACCAAAACTCCTCCAAGGTATGTACATAGAAACCATTCAGAAAATCAGATTATTGGAGATAAGAATAAAGGAATCATCACAAGAAGCAAAGTAGCCCAAGAGCAAGTGTTACTATGTCTACTCTCGGAAACTGAGCCGAAGACTGTGGAAGAAGCATGCAATGATCAAAATTGGGTAAAGGCAATGAAAGAAGAGCTTGATCAAATAGAGAAGAATCAGACCTGGGAACTTGTGCCCATACCAATAGACAAAAATGTAATTGGAACAAAGTGGGTATTCTAGAACAAGTTGGACGAAAATGGAAAGGTAATGAGAAACAAGGCAAGATTGGTTTGCAAAGGTTACAATCAGATCGAAGGTATTGACTTTGAAGAGACATATGCCCCTATTTCCTAGATGGAAGCAATTCATATATTCTTATCTTTTACAGATTTTAAGGGTTTCAAAGTCTATCAAATGGATGTAAAGTTTGCATTCTTGAATGGTGAACTGAAGGAAGAAGTCTACATTGAGAAACTAGAGGGATTTAAGTCTGAAAGTGACCCAAATGCTTTTTGGAGGTTGAAGAAAGCTTTATACGGATTGAAGTAGGCTCCTAGAGCCTGGTATGATAGATTAGACAAGTACTCGATTGGACAAGGATTTCAAAAGAGATCTATTGACAATAACTCATACTACAAAATTCATTCAGATCAAATATTGATTGTTGTGGTTTATGTTGATGACATAATTTTTGGAGGAAATGATGATATGTGAAAAAAATTTGAAGATGAAATGCATAAAGAATTTGAGATATCTATGATAGGTGAGTTGTTTTTTTTTCTTGGATTGAAAGTAAACCAGAACAACAAAGGAATCTTCATTTCCCAATCCAAGTATACCAAATAATTACTGAAGAAGTTTGGGTTGGAGAACTCCAAATCGGTTTGTACACCTATTGTTACTAGATGTAAGTTGACAAAACAAGATGATTCACCTAAAGCTGATGCAAGTATGTACAGGTCAATGATTGGAGGATTGTTATACATGACTGCTACTAGACCAGACATTATGTATGCTGTTTGTTTAGCAGCTAGATTTCAGCAAGAACCAAAGGAATCACATGTTGCAGCAAAAAGGATCTTTAGATATTTGAAGAGTACAAAAGATATGGGGTTATGGTATCCAAAGGATTCAAATTTCACTTTGACAGCCTATACTGATGTTGATTGGGCTGGGTGTGTTGATAACAAGTGAAGCACAAGTGGTGGAGCTTATTTCCTTGGCTCTCAGTTAGTTGCTTGGTCAAGCAAGAAACAAGATTCTATATCTCTATCTACTACTAAAGCTGAATACATTGCAACATCCTCATGTTGCACTCAGGTACCATGGATGAAACAAACGTTGAAGGACATTGGCATATCATTTGATGAACCAATCTCAATAATGTGTGATAATACCAGCGTAATAAACATTTCCAAGAATTAAGTACAACACTCTAGAACGAAGCATATATCCATCATATATCAGTTCTTGAGAGAGAAGGTATTGGAGAATGAGGTAATACTTGAATGTGTACCCACAAAAGAGCAGATTGTAGGTATTTTCACAAAAACATTGAGCAAAGATACTTTTGAGTATCTCCGACAGATGTTAGGGGTTCTGACCCCTTCGAGTCTACAATAATGTGCACCAGGGTGTGCATTGGTCCAGGGTATTATATGCTCACTCTTATCTGGATCAATTCTTGGTGGCTTCCTCATAGGGGGAGCGGAGTAAGTTTCTCAGGGGGAGTATTTTCCCTTTGTCCTTGATGTCAGAGGGGGAGAAGAAAATAGGTTCCTTGATGATGTTGATTCTATTGTTGAGTTGTTTGGTTTGTCATTGATGAATGTTGCCATCAATGACAAAGGGGGAGATTTTTGGAACGTGATGCTGTTAATTGTTGTCATTATGGTTGTCATTGATGTCAACATATCTTGGTTGATTGATTAAGGTTCAACTTTTTTTCTTTGGTGATTTGGATTGGCATACTCTGGATGTTGTACTGTAATGATCCATCTTCTATTGTGCTTGTCCTAGTCCCATACATCTTGCAACACAATGAGATACACTCTTTTGGGCCAAATCTATCTGGAAAGTGGCTAGCATGTCTCAGAACATTGCTTGCATTATAATATGTATATCCTATTCCTTGTTTTTGGGTATCATGGTTAATATGTAGCATGTTAATTTGAGCGAGGAGGTTATGTGTGGTCCACATTTCATTCCCTTCCATCGTGGGAATGTTTTTGTGGTGACCTAATTCAAATTGTGTTCGACCGAATTAGGAGTTTATGGAAGCATGAAAAGAAATTGTGTTTGACTGACTTGAGAAGATTATGAAGGCATTGATTGGTATAAGTAGAAGTTGATCCTGTTCGATGAAATCAGGTGTGGTGAATGCAAATCTAAAAATCCAAACATTGTGTGGAAGTATACCAGAGACATCAAACAGTGAGTTTCTTTTGGTGTGACTATTGGCAATAGTTATTTCTGCGATGGATTCCCTTTTCATCATTCTTTAGGCAGCGAGCCTCTCTCTTTTGGTAGTGAGCCTTTTTGTATCTTTGGCTATAATAGCTGGGCAGTGAACCCAACCAACAGTGAGCCACCTTGCAATGAACAACTTGGCAGTGAGCCCTTGTAAAAATCACCTTAACCGATGTCACCTTAACTAGTGTTCTATAATTGAGAATTAGCATTCTCCGTGGTTTTTCCCATCTTGGGTTTCTATGTAAATTCTAGTGTTCCTTGTGCATGATGTTGTTAAGTGCTTTCATGTTCATATCTTTTTAATTGCTATCTGATTGATTTGAGTTTGTTCCAGATTAATTAAGGATAAGAAAATTGTTTTATAATAACTGATTCACCCCCCTCTCAATTATCCAGATTGATCTACAAAAAAAAGACCAAATCATGAGTCTAGTTAAGAAGCAACACATTTTTTAAGGAAAGACAAAAGTTAATTACAAATTAATTTTATTGCTAAAAGAGAAAGGAATGTTATAAAATAATTCAAGCAAGGATAATGGATGGGAATCATTGATGACATTTTTATAGGTTTGATTTTATCTCACGTGGAGTAGAGGTTGTGTTCTAATAACCCTAGAGACCCCTATAGGCTTGAAAATTAAAGGAAGAAAACCCTTTTCCTTTCCTTGCAAAGTTGATGGATGAAATCCCTCGACTTAAGAAGATTGGAAGTTACTTTCCAAAGACATTTCAATGTGTTGAGTTGCTACAAACTTCAAGTAATTTAGTAATTATATAAGATAAAATATTTGACATAAATCTAAGTTGATTTTGAGTGTTCCAAACAAAAAAATTTAAATTTAACAATAACCATTAAGTTAGTAATTCATTCACAAAGTTCTTATTGATAATTAACTATGCAAGTTTTATTGAGTTGGATTTTATTATATTTAGGGAAAAATAAGAAAAAAATAAAAAAGGGACATTACAAATGGTACCTGAGCTAGATCTTACTAGCCAGTGAGTCTTCCTTTATATGTAATTTAGTGACAAAGTTAGCAGATATAATCGCAGAGAACTAAGAAAAAATCAAAATTCTAAGGACAAACCGATAAAAATATTTAGATTTTGAGATGAAAGATGTAAAAATGGTTAGGGAGAATGAAAGCTATGATTATGTGAATAAAATAAATAAAAAATTGACCTTATGATAGATATGATGAGGCAAATGGGGCGGGGGGCCTAGCTCGATTGGCTAAAAACATCCTGTTGCAGGCAAGAGGTCACGAGGTCTAGTCTCCCCCCAAACCCGTGGTACCGGAGGGCGTGTCGTGCCAGCGCCACCGGTCACGTGAAAAAGTTTATCAGGCGCACTGCAGTTTATAGGGGGACGGATAACCGACCGATTCCTGCAGTCTAATTAAAAAAAAAAAAGATATGATGAGGCAAATATTAGATAAGATGAATAATGCACAAAATTACAATAATCAAGATAGTAAGGAAAATTCTATTAGTAATAATAATGAGCATAAAAGTTACACACAAACAATCAAGCTTGGGCCTTCATCTTATTTTCATTCAAAGGGGAGAAGAAATTTCCATTGAAAAAACACAAAATTTAATGCAAGATGATCACCGTTTGTTATGTAGAATATCGAATTCTCCTTGGAGAAATTCAAGTAGCAATGCTCCTCAGAAATTACATAAATATGAAGAGAGGAAGAAATGGATCGAGAATGGATCCTAGATATCAACAAAGAGAAAATTAACATCAATAAGCTTTGGGTAAGTTAACATTATCTATGTTTGATGGATCTAATAAGTGTACTGCTCATGCATGTGTGCATAAATTAGATACATGCCTATTATTGAAACCAATGATCAAGGATGATGTCATCAAATTTTTGACCTCCTCTAAAAGAGTAGTAGGCTCATGAAAAAATAACTTGTAACGTACCCCGAATTTACCCCTAGAATTTACTTAAGTTTTTAACTTGGAAAAGTAAATAACACAAATGCCACAGATCATGCTCATAAATTTTTTCCTTTTCATTATCATAAATGCAGTTTGCACATATCCTTACATGAACATAATAATCATTACATAATATCCAATGAATGAAATACATCTTTCATATACAGTTTTCAAAATGATTTAACATCATAAACATCCACATTATCATATCTTCCAATAATACAATGGTTCAATGTGTGAAGTGTCCTCTTATGGATCTTCACTTTCTCTGTTTCACAAGACTCAATAGCCGAATGCATGAGGAGGAGCATCACCAAAGTGCTTTTCCGCCAAACACAGACTTACTGCGGTCCCCCACACATCTACCTAACTGGTAAGATGGCCCTACTCCTCAACGAAGAGATTGGTATGTAAATCATAATAACACACATCTAAGTAGATCTGGTGTTGTGTGTCCTACAAATCTAGTATGGCCATAAAGGGGATCCCTTCCAACAAGAATGACTCTACTAACTAGAATGTACTCCTAGACTATAGTGAATCGACAAGTGTAAGCAGTGGCTTTTACACTTACTCTGGCCAAAGATTCTAGATATAAATAATAATTCCACTTCCTATGAGCTGAGTCGTATATTCACCCACCCTTACTCGACTTGGAAACTACATTGACCATTGAACCTCTTGGTATATAAACTTAACAAAGTTTAACACAAAGCAATAACACTCCCATAAAAACTTCATAGAACCTAAGACTTGACATAACCACTGGTTATTTCCATTACATACTTGTAATGTCTAGGTTTAGGCTTCTGCCTTGATTCAATATGGGTATCCCAATCCTAGGGATTAATTAACCATAATCTCATAAGGTTTATATCCTTGCTAGAATATTTGTCCTCTATTCAAATAATCTTCCTATCATATAGATATAACTATCATAATGTTCTTTACCCAATTTCCCATCATGTCACTAATTCAACTTATTAAGATTATCAAGATCAATCAAGCAACAAATTCACAATAATCTAAAATGATATTATCAATAATCCATTAATATCTCATTTCCTAATACCCATGATCAATTCATATCACACTCAATATTGAAGTCCCAATTCAACTTCAAACAATAAAGAGCTCTAACATCCATCTCTATCTTTCCATAAGAAAATTCATAAAATAATTGCACACCAATATGCATCCAACACTCCTTTCAAAATTCAGAATTAAAAGAAAATTCATAAAATAATTGCACACCAATATGCATCCAACACTCTTTTCAAAATCCAAAATTAAAAGAAAGAATAGAAAAAGAAGAAAATAACAAGCATTCCTGAAAATAATACTTCCAATGAATGACTCTAGCAACTTTGTGAATAACTCTAATTGTATCCTCCTACGTAATCACCTTCACCTCAATCTAATTATGAAGAAAAACTCACTAAGTTCTATTACTCTCAAATCACTCAATTATCTGCTCTATATCTCACAAAATGAACACTCAAACTTGCTCTCACAGGAAATACAACTCAAACTGGCAACATATGATTTTGCTGAAGATTGAACAACAACAATGAAATGCAGCTCTCATTTTATAGAGAAATTTGAGAAATCTATTGCTACAGATTTGCTAACTTTTACACAACCTTTTCTTAATCTTTGCCACATCTCAAAATAGAAAAATAGAAAAATAGAACTCAAATTTTATTCTACTATTGGGAAGATTGATTGGCTACCTGGCAACCTGGACACCCATTTCTCTTATTGCTAGCAGCTAAACTCATGCATTAAAATGACACATATATAGTCCTTTACATAATCTATTTGTGCTTCTTTAGCTGATTCGACTTGCATCGATCCATTCACTTCTCTTTACCAAGTCAAAGCTTGGAAAACATGGCAACAAACTGGCAATGTAAATCCTATTCCTTTATGTCTTCTAGCCATAGCTTCCAAACTTCTAATTGGCGTCTAACATGGGTGACACCTCTTAACAACAACGATGGTATTAACGTATAAGAATTAGAGTTATATCATGACCCTCTTTATGCACTTTCTATCACCACCGTGTGGCTTGCCATATCGGACTATACGTGGCCTTTAATATGCTTAACTCATAATGTTATTTGCTACGCATATCTCATGGAAACTAATATATGTGATAGCCAAAGTAAATATATATATTTATATATATTATAATATATCTATTCACTATAATATAATATATATATTAAATACAATTATCAATTACAATATGTTTAATATATATATATATATATATATTTATTGATATACATACATACATTATCATTACTTTATTGTAATGACTTAAATAGATATCGATGTATATATAATTATATTTAACACACAAACGAACACACACACACAATGATCGATCATACATGCATGTTACATTTCCACGCATGGGTACACATAGGAATTTCTATTTACGCATGTTCATACGTGCATATGCTTGTATGTGTGTGTCGTTGACAATACATATGTATATACATACATACTCACACACACACACACATATATGTACGTACCCATATTCATATAAGTATCCATTCATAATCATTCAAATATCACAACTCATCAAAAAGGTATTTAACATCATAAGTCAAATTGACGAGACAATCACAAAGGAATCATAAGCAACAATCCCTAGTTCATATCTATCAATCAAAAAGATAACAATGTGACTCAACACATACCAACATCGACTTAACAAGGTTACTCTACCCAGTGCAATACGTGTGTGTAGATGCTCAAATGATCATGAAAATGGTTCCCATACCAATTCCTTCTCCTGGGTGATACTCTCCCTCTCCTATTGGAGGGTTTGATCATTTCCTACATCCAACTTAGTTCAACATGAATGAAGTTAGCTAATAACATGAAAATCATATCCATCATTTAAAAATTAATAAGAAATCACATCATATTACATATTCATACATCTCATTTATCCATTAAAATCTATCAAAAACATAATCATGCATTATAAGCTTATTCACCCATAAAAGTAATAGTATGTGGTAATAACAAGGTTTCAAACAATGGGGTGTAACATCACTCATCCCCCTAGTCATGTAATGTGCAATTCATATTTATGGGACTAGGAGTGTAGGGTTCAATATGATCTTTTGCAATTGATTCAACCTTGATGGCCACTTTTGTACCATACTTAGTCCAAAATAGCATATGGGACCATTCAGAAGATAGGTATCCACCTATCTTAGCAATTAATTCTCTAGACAAACATATGGAAAATGAAGTAAGGTGGTCGATGACTGAAATGTCTTGCAACACAATGCAACCGGGGCATGCATGCAAGGTCAATTTTAGGTCCTTAATCACTCCCACTATCTTGATAGTAGTACCATCCAATTGTACAACGCCGTTTGTCATAGGCTCATACTTGATGCCAAACATATCAACCACCTTCTTGGGCATAACAGAACTGCTAGCCCCTGAATCTATCATATAGTTATGCACTATATGATCTCTAATAATTAAAAATAAATACAAGGGAGGTGGCTTACTAGTTTTACTTGAATTCCCTTCTTCTTTGGGTTGCACTAGGCTAATTGATGGAATAGATAACTCCTTTTTTGGCACATCCTTTGGTTTCTTGAGCTTCTCTAAAGCTTGCTATAGTAGATCCCTTTGGGAGGGAATAGATAAAGCCTCTCACATGCTTACATTTAGGTTAGCCTTCTTCATCTGATCAACTATATTGAAGGGAGGTTGACTAACCTTAGAGGAAACCTTTGAAGTAGCAAGATCCAGCTTTGTTGATTGGATGACTTGAGGTTGTTCCAATAACTTGTTACCCTTACCTATAGGATGATCAGATTGTAGGATAGTTGTCCTACCTATTGTTCCAATAACTGAAGCCTCTTGAGATGGTTGGAGGATGGATGCTTGACTAGCAGTAGAATATGTATCACCCTCTATTGCTCTTTCCTTAGATCTTATGTTTTGAGCTATTATATCAACAACTATCTAGTTTACACTACACAAATATTCTTGATTCTACTTGACCAATGTAGAGTCACCTTGCACATGGTCTTGTTTGGTGGTAACTTCTTGGTTTGCATCAAATTATTGTCTCAAATTTGAGGTTTCATTTTGAACTAGTAGGGTTTGCACAAATTCTCCACTTTGAAAAGCATTCTGATTATGAGGCTGATTGCATGGGTAACACTGGTCATGCTCTTGAGCTAGGTTGTTCTAGATAGGAACCAAGGCATTTGAAGTGCTAGTAACAACTCAATTTACACTATTCAAGGGTTTGAAATAATTCCATTGATTTTTCCCTTGATAGGGTTGCTTATTCTATTGATAATTCTGATTTTGAGGCTGATAAGGTCTATTGTTTTAGGTTTTCCTCTTTACTATTACCAACTCATTATTTAAATCTCAAATTGAAGTTTGCATAGTATTCCATTGATCTGGAAGAGCAACAAGAGTAGATGATTGATTGGTAGAAGCCACTAGAATAGGAGCCAATATGGGATGCTGAGGAAGAAGCTCTAGAAATAAAGGCATTGGTGGCCTTGGAGCTTTTTGCCTAGCTTGTATTAAGTAATTTTCTGCCCTAATGGCAATGTCATATGCATTGAGAAAATTTACTCCACCCATAGACTGAATCATAACAACTATATCACTATCAAGAGCTCTTATATAGTACAAAAATTCATAGTTTAAAGAAGGTTTCACCAAGGTTGGGATTCTATCCCATCTTTTGAAATCTATAATTAAAATCTCTCATGAATTCATGGGGTTTCCTTTTGATTGTGGTCAACTACACTACCAGAGATAAATGATCACTCTTGTTTTCAAAGTGATTACATTGTTTTTTACCTAACTCATCCCAACTATAGTTTCTTCCCCTTTAAGGAGGTGGCTAAGAGTCTAACAACTATAAATTATCTTCTGCAACATTATGCACAAAACATATATTTTCCATATCTAGGATGTGTTCTACTGGAGTAGTTGATGTTTCACCAATGAAGTGGAATATTTTTCAAGGCATTAATAGGTATGCCATCTCTTTGGGCTAATACAAGAGGAATACTACCATTAAAGGACACAAAACCTTGATTTCCAGGGACAACCATATGGAATAATGGTTTGTTTATCTGAGTAGTCGGTGTCCTATTTTGAAATAACCTCTCAAATAGAGGTGTAGATTGAGCTCTAGGAGATGGGGTTACAACACCTCTACCTCTCCTTACTAATGATAAAGAATGTGTATTTCTTCTTCTAGATACAAAAAATGATAGCTCATTATATCAGATAATACCTCTAAAAGATACTCTTGTTTCAATACTTGGCATGAATTGTAGGTCTGATCTAGAACCAAGACTTTTGAGTTGCAACAAGATCACCAAAATAGATGGAGAGTCTCTTACTTGAATGTAGAGTCACCAGGTACTTTGTTGAATGCCTCTTCAAGGCTAAAAGTTTGGAAAGAAGTACCACTCTCTCAACAAAATGAGGTAAATTTCATCAAACTAGTCTACCCCTTGTTGCCAAGAACTGTGGTCACAACAATAGAGGAGAACTTGCACTTCTTAAACTTGAATAGGTCCCATTGGGCATGCCAAAAACTATTGTCATATAAAATTACACTCTTTTGAACATGAGATCTACATTCCAATGACACAATGGAAATGACCTCAAGGTGTGGGAACTTGCAAGATGAGGTCAAGTCTCCAAAGAAGGCCAACTTCCTCTTCTAAACTAAATGTAGATGTGTTGGTCCGAAACAAAACATAGATCCCTACCACTAACCCTACTCTAACAATTCACAGAGGAAAAGGGATATAAGGAAAATATTAAATAGAAAGGGGAGGTGATACACCAAGATAAAATTTGTTTCTTCCTTCTTTAGACAACACAATATATCAATGAGAAGGCCAAAAGGCTTACACGGTTCTTTGTTTTGTGAAATTCCAAGGATATTGTGAAGGTTAAAGGTTGTTCAAGTGCTGAAAGGAAGGATATTCATAATTCAACAACTATAAACATAATAACACATTCACACATGAATGAAAAGTGATAAAATACACTTAAACATGAAGGTAAGAAGAATTCACACAACACATTCAAGAGATAAGAGGTGAAAATAGGTCAATTTCATTAACATAAAGACATAGAAGCCAATTTTAAAATTATAGAATGCAAAAATTGCAGAGTCTGCTAGAAAATATTAGGAGGAGCTTGACGAAGAACCCTTAAAATGAGTACAATAGTTGCCTTTATAGTTTAGGCATTATTGGAGATATTTTGCAATCAAACCCTAACCTAGGGTAAGAAATTGATAGGAAATCTAATTTTTATTGGATGTAGAGGATATGAATCCTCAACTTCCATGCTAAAAATATGCTAGAACAACCTAGAAGTGCATGCCATGCCTCTGCATTGATGGCCTCTACAACTATAGAACAAATAATTCCCATGAAATCTACCATGAAATCCGACCATGAATGGGCTACAACAAAAATAATGTCTCTACAATATGCGAGAAGTATGGGCACCACTTTTGTATTGAATAAAGTGTGGAAATTTGGAAAAAAATTGGCTTTGCAATTAAAAATATGATCTGGTTGCTGGAATGTCGCTCAACCATGAATGCAAAACCCTCCTGCAAAAAAGGTGTGGCTAGCCATCGTCAAATTTGAATTCGAGCCATAGATCTAAAAAAATTAAAGCTCCAAGTACCTTGATTGAGTTTGAATTTCCTTGAAAATTCTTGGCCAATCAAAATGCGCCATGTTGAAGTCAAAGCATGTGTCATTAGAGCGGGCTTGCAGAGAAAATTTGTTGTCGAGGTTGTTGACGTCATCAAAGGACATGTGTTGGCATTTTAGTGCCTCTGTGGCCAAAAATTGGACCCACCATAAAGAACTTGCAAACTCATGAAATCCAACTAGATGCCACCATGTGCCAACATTCCACACTTCCACACCTGCATTTGTATTTAGTGAATTTTCTCTTGCAGATCCAAGGAACCAATGAGAAGGTGATAGATGTCACAATTTCCACACTTACACATCCTAAAATGAGACCCACATCAAGAATTTCATAGGCTCATAGAAATCATAACACTTGTCACCATTTCATGCTTCCATGACAAAAACTGGGCACCCTTCAAAAAGCTTATAGGCTCGCAAAAAAATTACTAAGAGGTCATGATTTTTGCCCTTCCACGCTTGAAATTAGGTATTCTTTTAAAGGCTTGTGAATGAGTGAGATCAATGAGATGCTTCCACACGTTGCCATCCCGTGCCTCTGTGCTTGAAAAAGGAACTTGCCTAAAAATTCTGTGGGCTTATGGAATCAATAACACGTGTCAACCTTCCATAGATTCCTCTTTGAATTTTTTTGCGAGCGAGCAAAATCCACCATATACCTCCATGTGGTGACCTTTTTACCTCTCCATAACAAAAAATTGCCTTAGTTAATTTTACCCCAAAGACATGTGGAGCTTGTGCCAAGTGTCATCCTTTTCGTGCCTCCTCACTTAGAATTATTTTTAACAAAAAATGCTTGTGTGGGTGTAGAAATCAAACTAAATGTAAAGGATGGTGGGAGCGGGGACAAAAATCGAACTTGGACTTTTGGACCAAAGTCCGAAAAATACAAAAAGAGTCTCAAACTTTGAAAAGGGAAGAAGTCGGGCTTGAAAATGAAAAAGGGATGTGGACATATAAACCTAATGTACAAATGTCCGATCAAGTCCCGAAAGTCCAACAAAACAAGAAGAAAGGGAAATTGGGAACTAAGAAGGAAAATAAACTTTTGGACTTGATCCAAAAGTCCGTTAGGAATATGAAAGTCTGAAAGGATAGAATTGAAGAAAATGAAAGAGGGAGAAGATAAATTGGGAAAAAAATTATAGATTTGGACCTTAGATCGAATGTTCGATCGAGTCCCAAAGTTTCAAAATGAAAGATTTGAAGAAAGGAAGAAAGAAAGAATAAATTGGGAAGTCAAAATGAACTTGGATATAAGTCCAAATGTTTGATCAAGACCTGAAACTCTAAAAGATTCGAAAGAGAAAATAAGAAAGGGAAATTGAGAGGAAAGTGGACATTTAGACTTGGTTCAAATGTCAATTCGAGGCTCGAAAATTTGAAGGGAATTTGAGAAGAAAAAGAAGGAAGAAAAGTCATCCTTTGAACATTTTTGCAAAATGGGTTTTGAGCGTAGATTGGAAAAGGGGGGAAAACAACTACCAAAGGCCTCTTTGAGCATAATGAACCATGTAGTATCTCTCATATTAGGTATAACTAATGGATTATGCAAGAAAGGAGGGGGTGTCACAAAGTGACAACAAAACCTGCTCAAGAGAATGACTTATGGTCAACATATTTTGATGGAGCATGTTCAAAAGAAGGAGCAAGTGCTGGGGTTATCACTATATCACCAAATGGTAAGTCCTATAAATATTCATTCTCTTTAAAATTTTAATGCACAAGTGATGTGGCAAAGTATGGAGCATTACTTCTAGAACTTAATATGGCCATAAAACATGGTATCAAAAAACTTAGAGTAATAGGGGACTCTGAATTAGTAGTATCTCAGGTTAGAGCGCCCATATATTTTTGTAAACATAAGATATTAAAACAATACAAGGTTGCTATCTTGGATGCCATAAAAATGTTTGATGCATTTTTTTTTGATTATATAGAAAGATATAAAAATGCAATGGAATATCTCCTTGCAAATATTGCTCTTAGATCCAATGATATCACTCTTTCCAGAATATCAAAGGTTGAAGTGAAAACTAGACCTTTAGTTCCAGACAATATTTGCAACTAATAGGTATTCGATTATATTCAGATTTAGGTGACATCAAGCTTGTAAATCATTTAATTAATTGTTTTCCTAATTTATTTTGTAAATTACCCATAAGAGGTGAAACCATTTAACCAATGGTGGTGAAAGAGCTCATGTAAAGATGGAGTTACATTTACCATTTGTCTTCTGGGAAAAGGAAAAAATAGCTAGGTTTCCCATTTGGAATCTCCTATTTTTTGAGGGTTATGACTTCCATCATATGTTGTAAGAGTATCTATGGCATATATGACACTGCCATAAGATGCTATGACAACTATGACAACATTTATGATAGATTCCTTCCCTAGGAACCCATGCATGAGAGATGCCTTATGATAGCTGCAAGAGCATCTGTAAACTTTGTTATTTTGGGTGGATTTGGTGGTTAGCGAGGAGGTAGCATGGGGTTTTCCATGTGGTTTTTCTGCATGTTATTTTGTGATACCATGGTGGTATTCATCCCCACAAGTTTTTATAAATTGGGGCCTTGAGCTAGAGTTATTCATTCAATTTTGCAGGTAACATGATGTTGTCGAATTCTATAGTTATTTAGAGAAGTGTATTGATATTGTAATCTCTCTTGGATTAGTAATGTAATTGCCTCTGTTTTTGTGGTGGATTTTTCTCCCTTAGGGGTTTCTTCACGTAAATCTGGTGTCTCGTGTTATGGTTTTCTTTTCTTGCTTTGATTTTGCAATCACATTCATATTAAGGGTTAATCTTGGATTCAAATATGCAATTATTGTTAATTAAAGTTCATATTTCAAGATTTCTTCACCTTGTTTTACAAAATTTGGTATCAAAGAAAATGGTTTTATTGATAAAATGATGTTTTTCTCTTGAGTACATTTAAGGTTTATTGTTGCAGTGGGAGCTTTTGCTTTGTGGGTTTTTTGAAAATTTGTGAAAGATTGTAAACCATGGCTTCTACCTCTTGTCTAGATATTGAGAATTCCAATGGAACTGGTTACAAGATGTCGAAGCTGAATATAGAGGATTTCCTTGAGGAGAGAGATCAGTGGTTGGCAGTTTCAAATGAAAAGAAACTAGAAAAAATGTCTGATAAAGATTGGAACAAAATGGACAAGAAGGCACAAGGGACCATTCGGTTGTGTCTTGCAAATTTTTTCCTCTTGAATATTTCAGAGGAATCTACCACATTCAAGTTGTGGAGGAGGATAGGTGAAATCTATCAAACTAAAAGTCTAAATAATAAGTTATATCTCAAAAGATGTTTGTATTCTTTGAAAATGAAGGATGGTGATTCCATTGCAGAACATTTAAATGCTTTTAATAGATTATAAGTCAGCTTGCATCTGTGGATGTTAAGATAGAAGAGGAAGATAAATGTATTTTTATGCTTTGTTCTTTACCCAAATCTTGGGAAAATCTAATTGTTTCCATAAGTGGTGGTGGTACAAAACTGAATATGGATAGTCTCATTTCTATACTTATTTAAGAAGAGATGAGAATAAATTCTATGAATGTAGGCTCCCAAGATGCCTTGCATGTGCAAGGAAGGTACAAAGAAAAAGGAGGTCCTAAAGGGGACAATAAGAGAGAAAAGTTTAAAGGACATTCTAAAACCCTCGAAAAGAGTAGAGTAAAGTATTGTAATTGTGGTAAGAGAGGGCATGTGAAGAAGGAATGCAAAAAAAAGAAAAAGAGTTCACATACTTCCATGAAAAAGTCCTCAGAAGATGGTGATTTTGATACTTTGTTTATTTTTGCTAACACTAATAATAATGATGCTTGGCTTATTGATTTAGGTTGCTCCTACCATATGAATCCTCACAAGGAGTGGTTTACTTCATATTCAAATTATGATGGGGGAGAAGTTTTCCTTGGTGATAACAACTCAAAGAAGATTGTTGGTAAGGGAAAGGTAAAGTTGTGTTTAAGTGATAGAAGGGTTAAAACCCTTGATCATGTTTTACATATTCTAGGAATTGCGAGAAATTTACTTTTAGTATCCAAGTTGAATGATTCTGGAATGCATGTGACATTTGACAAGTCTGGTTGTAGGTTGGTAAAACAGAGTTTGGTGATAGCTAAAGGATATTAGATTGGGACTTTTTTTAGGCTTAATGCTTCCACTTTTTGTAACTCTACCAGTGTAACTAGCACTAAAAATGCATGTATGTTGTGGCACCATAGATTGGGTCACATAGGTGAAAAAGGTCTTAAGATCATTTTGAATAAAAAGTTGGTTGATGATATTTTTGATTATTTTGTTGGTAAAAATGATTTTTGTGAGAATTGTGTGTTTGGTAAATATAATAGATCATCATTTCCTAATAGGACTAATAGAGCTAAGAGATTATTAGATATCATTCATTCAGATGTGTTTGGACCAGTGGATGTTGACTCTTTTGGAAAATATCGTTATTATGTTACTTTCATTGATGATGTGTCAAGATACACCTAGATTTATTTAATGCATGGAAAATCTAAAGTTTTCACTAAGTTTAAGGAATTTAAAGCCTTAATTGAGAAGAAAACAGATTATAAGATAAGGGTGTTGAGATCTAACAATGGGGGTGAATATTGTTCTATGGAATTTGATGAGTTCTATAAGCATGCAGGTATTTTTAGGCAAAAGACTACACCTTATACTCCCCCAAAAAATGGGGTAGTAGAAAGAATGAATTGAACCTTGATGGAAAGAGCTAGAAGAATTTTGAGTGGTGCTAAGATTGATAGATGATTTTGGGTAGAAGCTATAAGTATTGCATGTTATTTGGTTAATATATCTCTTTGTTCATCTCTTGTTGATAAAACCCCTTATGAAGTGTGGATAGGTAGAAATCCTTGTATTTCACATTTAAGGGTCTTTGGTTGTGAGGATTTTGTTCATGTTCCTCAAGAGAAGAGTTCTAAGTTGGATCCAAAAGCAAAAAATGAATCTTTGTTGGTTATAGTGAGAATGTAAAAGGTTTTAAGCTTTGGAATCCACTAACCCATAAAATGGTTTTCTCAAGAGATGTGATTTTCAAGGAGTTTAGAGCTTACTTAGGTGAAGAACAACCAAAGGAGAAAGATAATACAAAAACAATGCACTTTGAAATAAATATTGAAAATCAGGAAGATGCACATGTGGAATAACAATTAGATGGATTAGAGGATGGATAAGAATAAGAGGGTTCAAAGATTTCAAATGATGTGTAAGATGAACATGCAAAAGAACAATAGGAAACCTTTAATCCTACCTTGAGAAGATCCACAAGGCACCAAAATATAGTTGATAGGTATATCCCATCCAATTTACATTGTGTATTTGATTTGTTGAGTACTGACGATGAACCTAGATCCTATAGGGAGGCTTTTTTTTTTTTTTTCAAAAGAAACCCAGTCTTGGATGTAGGCCATTCAAGATGAGATGATGGATTTGGATAGTTGTGATACTTGGGATCTTGTGAGTCTGCCCAAAGGAAGGAAGCCCATTGGTTACACGTGGGTATTTTAAAATAAATTTAGAGTGGATGATCAATTAGAGAGATACAAGGTCAGATTGGTGGTGAATGACAACTCCCAAAGAGAGGGAGTTGATTTCGGTGAAGTATTCTCTCCTATTCCTAAGTTAACTTCTATTAGATTCCTATTATCTATTATTGCTGCTTATGATTTTGAAATAGAGCAAATGGATGTTAAAATTGCTTTCTTTCATGGGGATCTTGAGGAAGAAATTTACATGTGACAGCCTGACGATTTTGTTGTGAAAGGAAAAGAACACTTGGTTTGCAGGTTAAAGAGATCTTTATATGGTTTGAAACAATCACCCATGATGTGGTACCAGAATTTTGATGCATTTTAATTGAAGTTGAGTTTTTTTAGAAGTGAAGAGGATCATTGTGTTTACATTAAGGTTATTGATGATCATATACTAATCATTATCTTGTATGTTGATGCCATGTTTATGAGTAAGAACAAGGTGACGATTAGGGAGCTTAAGACTCAAATTTATAGTATATTTGATATGAAGTATTTGGGGGCTACAAAATATATCCTTGGGATGAAAATCGGTAGAGATGGGGTTCATAAAAAGCTTTGGTTGAGTCAAAGTATGTTTCAATACTATTTTGCAGAGGTTTAAAATGTAGGACTGTAAACCAATAAATATTTCATTTTCGGTTGGTACTAAGTTGAGTTTAAACATGTGTCCTAACTCTAATGATGATATTGTAGATATGTCCAACGTTCCTTATGCTAGTGTCGTTGGTAGTTTAATGTATGCAATGGTTTGTACTAGACTAGATATAGCCCAAGTAGTGGGAGTTCTAAGCAAGTTTATGTCTAACCCCGATAAAGAGCATTGGATTTTTTTTAAAAGGGTGTTTAGGTACTTGCGAGGTACTTCTGATTATTGTTTGGTTTATCTTGGTACTGATAATGTGGATAAGTCATTAGACATACATGGTTTTTTTTTATGCAGATTGGGTAAGTGAATTGGATAGTCAAAGGTTACTAGTGGCTATGTTTTTACTTTGTTTGGAGGTGCAGTGAGTTGGATGAGTAAAAGACAAGCTACCATTGCATTGTCCACCATTGAAGCAGAGTATATAGATGCTACTCTTGCTTCTAAGGAGTTTTTTTGGTTACAAAGACTTGTTATTGGTATTGGTATTGGTTTTGATTGTAGGACCGTGAGGATCAGATGTGACAGTTAGAGTGCCATATGTTTGGCTAAGAATCCTATGTATCATGCTTGTACTAAGTATGCTGATGGTCAATATCACTTTGTGTGAGAGATGGATGTGAATGGATAGGTCCTGATTGATTAAGTAGACACTTTGGATAGTGTTTCATATTTTATTACAAATCCAGTAACCACAAATAATTTTTCTTGGTGCAGGAAGGCCATGGGCCTTGATCATTGTACTTAATTTCATGTTGATTTATCTCTATGGGTGTAATTTAAAACGTATGATGTCAAAAGGGAGAATGTTGGGATTTAGGTGACATCAACCTTTTAAATCCTTTAATTAATTGTTTTCCTAATTTATTTTATAAACTACCCATTAGAGGTGAAACTGTTTAACCAATGGTGGTTAAAGATCTCATGTAAAGATGGAGTTATAGTTACCACTTGTCTTCTGGGAAAAGGATAAAATAGTTAGGCCCATACCATTTGGAATATTATATTTTTGGAGGGTTATGACATCCATCATATGTTGTAAGAGTATCTATGACATATATTACGCTGTCATAAGATGCTATGACAACTATGACAACATTTACGATTGTATTTATGACAAATTTCTTCCCTAGGCACCCATGCATGAGAGATGCCTTATGATACCTACAAGAGCATCTATAAGTTGTTATTTTGGGTGGATTTAGTGGTTGTAAAGAAGCTAGGCATGGGTTTTTCCATGTGGTTTTGCTAAATTTTTTTTGGTGATACCATGGTGGTATTCATCCCCACAAGTTTCTATAAATTGGGGTCTTGAGCTAGAGTTATTCATTCAATTTTGTAGGTATTAGGGTGCTGTCATATTCTATAGAGTTATTAAAAGTAGTGTATTTCTGTTGTAATCTCTCTTGGATTAGTAATATACTTGCCTCTCTCTTTCTATGGTGGATTTTTTCCCTTAGGGGTTTCTCCACATAAATATGGTGTCTTTCCTTATGGTTTTCTTTTATTGCTTTGATTCTGCAATCACATCCATATTAAGGGTTAATCTTTGGATTCAAATATGCAATTATTGTTAATTAAAGTTTATATTGCAATATTTATTCACCTTTTTTACAAAAAATTATGGCTAAGACTTGCTAAAACTTATACATTGTGTAGATGAATGCCATATCCAAGAATAATTAAGTCAGTCTGAATAGAGTTTTTAGTTGTAATTATCTTCAATGTATGACATTTTTCATCTTATAAATAAAATTATCAAGAATAATTGAGTTCATAATTAAAAGCTATATGTAATTGTGTATTTTCATGAGGGCTTCTATTCAAGTAATAGATTAAATTTTTTTCATAGAAGTATCGAGGGTTGTAAGGTTATGTAGGGAGTTATAAGTATAATTACAATCTAATTTTATATTTGGATGCTTTATTGCAAGTATTAAAGATTAAAATCCTTGTGATAATGTGTGGTGGTCATTTTAGATGCTATTAAAAAATAGTTGACTCTATTTCCCAAGGTTAAGGAACCAATCGAATATATAAGCTCATTGTTTTCTAAACAGTTTCCAAAATAATGAAGTCTTGTCACTTTATTGTTTAAGTTATTTTAAATTATTTGTGTTCTCACTTGTTATCTAAATGACATGGGAATTTAGGTAATTACTATGTTAATTCTTACATCCTAGCTCATCAGTATTTAAGAATTGATCTTCTTAAATCAATATCCAAGTGAAGCCTATTGCTATAATCTGGTGAAGGGAGACTCTCCCTTGAACATAATCTTAAACAGATAACAAAATTCAAGAATAACAACATGAAAATTTAATTATATATTCATGAAATCACCTACATACATGTAATCAAATACAATACAATTATCTAGTCACAAGACCGCTATTACAAAAATATGAGTTGAAACTACATCCAAAAAATCATACATACAAGTTTACGAATAGAAATAATGGCCACTAAAACCTCAAACTCCACTTTGTGCTAAAAAACAATAAATTCACGTATCCTCTCATCCAAAATTAATATTTCCATTCGTGACCACTTTATATTGTTTTTCCACTTGCCAACGAACTATCACTTTCATTTTTGGCACCAAATAGATCTAGCTGTCCCTTTTTTGAGCATAAAGAAATTCCTAAATTTTAGTCAAACTTTTAGGAGCCATAACTTTTGACTTGGGCATTAGATTGAAAAACTATTTATATTGTTGGAAAGCTCTCCAAACAATGAAGGTTTTAGGGGATTTTGGATTTTTAGCCATTTTTCAAGCCCATTCGAAACCTCTAGGTGCCTCAAAATTGACTTTGAAGTTTTTTAAAGGGATTTTGAAGACAAAAACATTAATATTTCATAAATGGAAAATGATATTTAATTGATTTCTTCACCATGACTTCATTTCACCATTCTGGATCTTTTTTAAGATTTCATGTCCATACATGCACAAATTCCAACTTACTAAAAATAGTAACCCTACCGTTTTAGCCCTTTCAATTTACTAAAAATAATAACCCTACCATTTTTAGCCCTTAGTAAAAATTTATTCACCAAATCTAATAGAAATAAAATAAAACATTTTTTTGGGGATGCAAGATTGCTCTTACACCTTGGATGCTCCTACACCAGATACCCATGGTAATTTGAGAAGTGACCATGTCAAATTTTAGGTGTTCTAAGGAAAATCAAGACAACCAAACTTTACCTTAGATAGCCATGATGAATCTCCAACAAGCCTTCCTTTCCACAACCAAATATTCTTCATATTTCATGTTTCTCATACTTCTACTGACTCAACTATCCAAGATGTCTTCTATATCTTCTAAAGTAGGTGCTAGAATATCCCATTGTTCTTTTGTTTGTCAATCCTCCATATCTCCTTCATGATATTCTATTAAATAAAAAGAGTTGAACACAACAAAGATGTTTATTTTCATAAGAAGCGATGGATGAGCGGGAAAGAGGATTTGAATTTTCTCCTGGTCAGCAATGGGTGTCTAGTTCGAAGGCAGCTTGATCTTTGTTGGGGAGGAATTTTTGTGGATACTATAAGGGAGCTTGCAGGTGAGGAGTAGGGGGGAGCGGTTTCTGAGGACTGGGGCTCGGTAAAGCGGGGGGACCTAGGTGGTAAGAGGGACCCTGGAGGTAAGTTTTTCTCTGGCCCTACTTTGAATGGAGGGGTTGGTGGGACTGGGTTTTTGGGAAACTAGGAAGCGGAGAAGGAGGTGGGAGACTAGGCTCGGGAGGATTCAAAAAGAAGATGGATTTCGCTATTTGGCACCAAGCCTGCTGGTAAGTCAATCTTCCCTCCAGTCAACAATATCTCGGTCCCCTCGAGTGGGACGTATGTTATTCTTGTTACCAACCCAGTGATAGATCATAACGTTTCTTTGATGGCTTCCTCACTGGTGGGAAAATTTATGGGCCCAAGACCAAATATTGAAGTGGTGAGGGACTTTGTTAGGAAGAAGTGGAGAGCTAAAGGACAAATTGAGGTTGCGGCCCTACCCAAAGGTTTTTTGTCCTTTGCTTTTTCCTGTGAAGAGGATAAGATTGCTATACTATGTGGTGGCCCTTGGGTCACTGGTAAGTCATCCTTGGCAATTAAGAAATGGTCCCCAAAAATGGACTTCTTAGATACCTCTTTTGAAGCAGTGCCTGTGTGGGTTCGCTTACCAGGCTTACCTATGGAGTTTTGGAATGAGGATTTTTTTAGGGGAATTGAAAATTCTTTTGGGGAACTGTTATCTATAGATGCCATGACCTTGGCTAGAAAAAGGCTAGTTTTTGCTAGGATCTATGTGGGTATTACTCAGTCTACTGATTTTCCATCCTCTATAGAAATTGTGTCTAAACTTGGAAAGTGCGTTTAGACAATAGATTTTGAGACTCTACCTTTTGTGTGCTTTACCCCCAAAAAATTGGGGCATTGGTCTAGGAAATGCCCAAGGAATTTGTCCAAACCTGAAGCAAAGTCGGGTATTAAGGAGACCAAAATATGGAAGGCTAAAATGTCAGAGAAATCCCTGGAGGATTTGAATAGGGGTAAGTTGAATAACTCTGTGGATGGTCAAGATAAGAATGGGGAGGGCCAAAACTCCAACCTGGGAGCTAAAAATGCTGAGGTGCTTATGAATGGGTGTTTTTGACAACATTGTTATTTGTCAAAACAAAGAAGCTACGAACTTGATCACCAAGGGGTCCCAGGGCGAGGATGAAAACGTAGATGGAGGGAGCACTAGAAATTCTGATGAAAGCATGAACTTAGAAAAGAGGGTTCCAGACACCTTGTCTAGGAACTTGGAGGAAACATCTTATTGTGGTCAAGAGATAGGAAGTAAAGCAAAATGTGAGGAGGGCTTTGTGGTGATTGGAGAGAAGAATCTTCCCTCTTCTATCCAGGACGGCTCTCAAAGTTCCCTGGTGGTTGTGAAAGATACATTTGGGAATTCAAAGGATACCTGTAAGGAGAGGAATGACCTGTGGCATTCCTTAGTCATTAATGATGTTGCAGGAGATGACTTTATGGATCAACAAGAATTAATGGGTCTTGAGGACTTGGACCTCGAAGTAGATAGCTCATATACAAAATTTGAAAAGAAGAAGAGAAAAAAAGGTAACAATACGTTGGGGGTTTCTACAAGAAATAGATTGAAAGCGAATTTTGGAATCCAGAGAAGTTCAGTTAGAAAATCAACAAAGTGGCATAAAGAGCAGGAATGCATCCAAAATATTGCTGACGGGGTTCAAAGAACCATCCCAGAGATTTTTTCGGAGTAGCACCCCATCAAAGAAATGAAGTTCATGTCATGGAATATTCGGGGGCTAAACAACTTCCATAAACAAGAAATTTTGCACAATTTTGCTAGGGACCATAAGCATGATATTTTAATTATTTAGGAATCCAAGATGCCTAAGGATAGAGTGGAAATACAAATTTTCAATTATTATGGCATTCAGGGTAGGATCTCGGAGGGGGCTTCTGGAGGTTTAGTGACTTTTAGGAACCAAGATCATCTCCATGGTACTCTAGTTTGGGAAGATGCTAACCATGTGACTACTAGATTCAAGCATATTAGAGATAGCTTTAGCTGGATTTTGTCTAATGTATATGCCCCCAACAACAGGTCTGCGAGACATAATTTTTGGAAAAGACTCACGTCTTTCAGACGAAGCTTCCTCGATGAGAACTGGATCATTATGGGAGACTTTAACACTCCTTTGCTTGCATCAGAAAAAATTGGAGGATCTCAAATACAGATGGACAAAAAATTTCACTTGATGGAATTTATCAACTCTCATGTTTGCATGATGTGGACCCTAAGGGAGCCACATTCACATGATCCAACAGGAGGGCTGGGAATGGTTTTATTCAAGTTCGGCTTGACAGGGCCTTAATTTCTAAATAATTGGATGAAGGAATATTTCTACTCTCTAACTGCTCTCTCTAGGATTGGTTCAGATCACTACCCCATAAGCTTTGTGGTTGACTCCGTATTTGGTAAGAGAAAATTCCCTTTTAGATTTAAAAGAATTTGGTTATCTCATCCTCAAATTTCTAGTTGTAGGTGGAACATAAAGGTTAGTGGTACTGCTATGTTTTGGGTGGCCAAAAAGCTCAGTAAGGTTAAAACTAAGGTTAGACATTGGAATAAGGAAGTTTTTGGTGACATTTTTGCTTCTAAGTCTGCTATCCAGATGGAAGTAAAGGATATCTAGGATAGAATTTAGAAAGATGGTTATGTGGGAGATCTCCTCTCCAAAGAGAATGAAATCCTTACAAGTTATCACGACATTATCTCTAAGGAAGAAGAATTCTGGAAGCAGAGATCCAGATCGGTTTGGCTTTCCTCTGGGGATAAGAATACCAGATTATTCCACATGACAACCATGAAAAATAGGGTGTCTAATCGTATCACTCATATTATGAAGAATGGCACCAAAGTTGAGAAAGAGGATGAGATAAGGAGTGAGGCTAATTAGTTATTTTCTAATCTCTTATTTGCTGATGGTAGGCTGGAGGTGAATGCTCAACAAAATCTCATTGATGCTATTCCTAATATTTTGAATGAGAATCATAATAGATCTTTGATCGCTATTCCTTCTATGGAAGAGGTTAGAAAGGTTATTTTTTATTTTGAAGGCAACAAGGCCCCTGGGCCTGACGGTTTTCCTATTCTTTTTCCAAGTTTTCTGGGAGATTGTGGCTAAAGACGTGACTAACGCTATGAAAGAGTTTTTTGGATCAAGAAAATTATTGAAGGAGCTTAACTCTACTTTTATTCCTCTCATCCCTAAGTTCCCTGGAGCTAATGCTTTTGAGTATTTCCACCCGATTAGTTTATGCAATTTCTTTTACAAAATTATTTCTAAAGTTGTTACTACTAGGCTGCTTGGTATTCTCCTGCTTCTTATCTCTCCCCAACAGAATGGCTTCGTCCCTGGAAGACAAATTTTGGACTCTATCATCACTGTTCATGAGAATATTCATTCTTTAGAGGTGTCTAAGAGTCAAGGCTTCTTACTTATGTTGGATATGTCCAAGGCTTATGCTACAGTGGACTAGGAGTTTTTGCTGAAGATTTTAAGAGCTTTTGAGTTTTCTAAGAGATTTTTGCAATTAATAAGGGAAATGATTTCTACTACTAGCACTATTGTTATTATCAATGGGTCCCCTTCCCATTTTTTTAAAGGCACTAGAGTTGTGAGACAAGGAGATCCTGTCTCTCCTATTCTCTTTACTCTTATGACTGTTCGTCTTGGAAGGATTTTGCACAAAAAGGTGGTGGAAGGAAGTTTGAAAGGGTTAAGATCATCTTCGGCTAACCTTGTGTGTTGTCATCAACAATTTGTTGATGACACTATTCTTATGGGAAGCGCAATAGTTGGAGAAGCTAGAACTTTGAAGTGCTCTCTTTTTTCTTTATGAGGAAGCTTTGGGATAGAAAATCAATAGGGAAAAAATCTCCCTCTTCTTTTTTGATACTCCTGAACCAAGGCAAAGGAAGATTGCTGATATTATAGGTTGTGCTGTTAATTATCTTCCTTCCACCTATTTGGGGCTTCCTTTGGGAACCAAACCACCTGGATCCTTTTAGTTTTCTCTTGTGGACCGGTTTAATCAGAGGTTGGCTGGATGGAAAGGGGCCCTTCTTAGTCAAGCTAGAAAAGTATTGCTACTCAAGTCCTCTCTGCAGAACTTACCAGTCTATGCTTTAAGCCTGTTCAAGATCCCTTCCAAATTTGCTGAAATTATTGAAAAAATTTAGAAATGCTTTCTTTGGTCGGGAGTTGAGGAAAAGAAGCGGGTTTCGTTGGTTGCCTGGGAGAGTGTGTCCAAACCAAAGAAGTATGGGGGTCTTGGTTTGAGAAGCTTGAGAGTGTTTAATAAATCCCTCTTAGTGAAGTAGGTTTGGAGAACCTTTTCTGAAGTTCGTGAGTGGAATTCTATTTGGCACAATAAATATTTATGGGGTGTTGCTTCTCTCAAAGATTTTCTGAGCACTCAGACTCTTCCTCCAAGCTCTCTACTCTTTGGAACAATGTGATTAAGGCTAGGGATCTTTCCGGGAAAGGTGTGATTTGGAAGCTTGGAGATGGTAAAAAAATATTGTTTCGGGAAGATAAGTGGATTGGAAATGAACCTCTTTGTGATATCCCTGCCTTTAGGAATCACATGGAGGAGTGCAAAGCCATATTTGGTACCTATGTTGGGGACTATTGGAGGAATGATTAATGGGCCTACATCTTCTTCTAGGGTTTTTTTTGTCTCTTCGACGGTGGCTTTCTGTCACCATATTTCCCCTCCTCCTATTTGGGCGAAGGCCTGGGTGCACAACCTCATACCCAAAATCAATATTTTTGTGTGGATTCTTCTCTAGAACAAAATTTTGACTAATGATAATATTTGTAAGCATGTTTTCTCTTTTCCTAATAGATGTTACCTCTACTGTGCGAATGCTGAAATTGTTTCACATTTTTTTCTTCTTTGTCATTTTGTCTATAAAATTTGGTGTAGGATTTTGCAGTTGTGGAGTCTTAGCTGGGGTTTTCTTGGTTCAATTTGGGATTTCTATTGTCAATGAAAGGCTCCTTCAAATAATCAGGTGCTAAAACTGCTCTGGAGATATATTTTCCCACACCTTGCATGGGGTATATGGAAAGAGCGTAGCATTAGAATCTTTTAGGAATCTACTCTCTCGGAGGATGTGGTCTTTGGTAAAATCATCAAAGTAGTGAAAGAGAATATTAATTTGCTTAATTATAACCCGAAGGCTAAAGGGAAGGTCAGATGACAAGATTATGAGCTCAAAGTTGCTGAGGCGTGGTTGATCAAGGCTGATACTTCTTATGCTCTTAGACCTACAAAGGGTCCTAGAGATGGTATCCATTGGAACCTCCCTTCTAGTTGGGTGAAAATTAACTTTGATGGGGTAAGCAAGGGAAATCCTGGGCCTGTTGGGTGTGGGGGAGTGATAAGGGATGAGAATGAAATTTTTATTTCAGCAGTGGAACTCCCCTTGGTCACCCAAACCAACCACCTTGTTGAAGCCATAGGGGCTTTCCAAGCCCTAAATCTTGCCGGTTATCTGAATTTCAAAAATGTTTGGCTTGAAGGGGACTCGAATAATATTATTCAATGTATTAAAGGTCTTCAAAAGCCCTCTTGGACTATTGAGAATTGGATCAATCTCTCCAAGGAGATTATTAGCTCTTTCGATAATTATTTCATTTCCCATGCCTACAGGGAAATTAACATGGCGGCAGACTTCTTTGCCAATAAGGGGGTTAAGGCTAAGGGTAATATGACATGACAGAGGAGTGATGGATTAGAGGTTGATGTCATTGCCTTACTAATGTATGATCAAATCCATGGGAAGGTTCAATTTCCCCTATCAAACAATGATTAAGGGTGTGGTGTGTCTTCTCATGCAGTCTTGGAATTGTTGCCTCATTATTTTTCTTTGTGGGCTGGAGTATCGTAATATTAACTACCACTTGAATGTTTTGTGCTTTGCATGCTTTCTGGGCATTTTGGCTATCAGGTTTTTTGGCCTTCTGGAGTCTTCGCAGAAGGGTTGTATTACTGTCAACATGGGAGGTGAGCGTTGTAGGGTGGACGCGATGGAATGTAAGGAGATGAAGAGTAATGAGAAAGTTTGGTGTTTTTTGGAGAAGGAAGGAATTACAAACTACATTGAAAAGATTCATGGTAGGGACCGGGAGATTACTAGGTTTTTTGCCAAGGAATGGAACAACGACAAGGTAAATCTGTTTGGGAGAAAGGTGGCCATTGATGAATAGTTGATTACCGATGTCATAGGGCTATCCATGGAGGGTCTTAAGTTCTATAGGGATAGGAAACTATCTGACCAGGCTATAAATATTTTTTCAAAGATTGAAAAGGAGGAGGACCTACGTAGAGCTACCAAAAACAGTTATGATTCCATGAAGATCAAATTTCTTTGGCGGGAGGTTTTGAGAGTAATTATGGAATACATTATGCTGGATGGAAAATACACAAGGGTTTTCAGATATCACTTTGTGCTCTTGAATCACTTTTGGCATCAAGTTAGGGTTTCACTCCCTTTCTATCTTTCTACTTCGCTGAATGCTAGCCTTCAGGACCATAAATCAAACCCAATGAGGTACCCCATTATTCATGAGGGTTCGGTTCTTATTTATGAATATTTTAAATCTATTTCGACTCTTACCCACCAGAATCCTTCTCCCTACTCTTCCTCTGCTAAGGAGGAATTGGGTGCTAGCTATACAAACAAGGATGAATGGGAGACTGATATGGAGGAGGATGAAGAGTTTCCATCGAAGGTGGTGAGGAAGGACAATAATAAAGGTAAGTCTAAAGCCTATGCCCTTCCTAAACCTAGTGCAATGATCTCTACTGACAGAGCTAAAGTCATTTTCCTGGGTTTTGAGGTCACTAAAATGAAGTCGAAAGGCAAATCCAATGTTTCTCCTCAAGGGAAGGGCAAGAGGAAGGTTGTGGAGGATCCCTCCTATGAAACCAACCAAGATGAGTCTCATCCATCCCATTCATCTGAGTACTCTAGCTACCTGCAATTAACAGGGAGGACATACCTCGGTACCCCAGTGAACTCAAGGAGGATGACCACTACTTTAAGGCTAAATGCAAATTTCCTACTGATATCCATGCTATCGCCCATAATGGTTCCATGGATTTATTCTAGTTGATCAAGTGGGTATTATTTGAGATTAAGGTGATTAAGTTGAATCAAAGGGAATTTACCAATAAGTTGGAAAAGAAATAAATGATGGATAAAAATAACAAGGACAAAGATAAGGCCAAGGACTTGTGGAATGAGGAAGAAAAGATATATATGGCAGATTGCCTTAAGAAAACTATGGAGGATTTACATCAATTCAAGAGTAATCATGATAGAAAGCTATCTGATATGGAGGAAAAGCTTAAGAATGTTAAAGAGTCAATTCAGAAGGTTTTGGAAATGAGCCACAAGATCCTTAAGTCCAGTGCGAGCAGCATGAACATGATTGTTGAGAATATGGAAAAGGCCTATCAGGTTAGGACTCCTATGGATGTGGAAGATGAAAATAAAAAAAACCAGGTGGAGAGTGCAGGGTTGAGAAAAAGAACCAAAGCCAACCTGAAAAGGAATGTTGATAAGACCCCTGTTGATATTCAGGAAATTAAGAAAGCAACAATAAATATGAACAATCTGGAGAAGGAGGTCGCAGATATCCTGAGCAATCTGGCCTAGCGGCTAGACTTCTGTTGGGTTTTGGTTGGTTTTTTTACTTTGCTATCTCTGGGTTGGTTTTGTTTTTATCTTTGTTGGAAGCGTTCTGTTTTTTTTTCTAAAATCTATCATGCTCTATCTTTCTTTTATTTGCTGTTAAAGGGTTTCGGGATCCCTTCGAAACCTATTTTTTCCTTAATAAAAAACAAAGATGTTTATCCCACTCAACAAATCTACCTCATAGGAATTTATTGAATCATGCTTCTTCTAGATATTGCATGATCCAAATTTATTCATTTTCAATTTATTATTGTAACAATGGGTATTTTTCTGGGGTTAGCAATATCACATGCAAAACATAAAAACCCAAAGTAATAATGAAGTGCAAAGGAATAGATGAAACAATCTCACCAGAATGTCTTCATCCTCCATGACTGACCTCCATTATACCTTCTTAACTTGCTGAAATATGTTGTTGCCTTCAGATTTATGATGAGCAAGCCAATGAAAATGACAAGCCCTTAGCAAATGTTGAAGGATTTTGAACAACTAAATGCAATACTATTCCCTACTGCAACTAGTAAGCATTTGAAAATGTCTAAACTATATCAAATGAAATCTAAATATGCCTATGACAAATGAAGAAACATGCAAGAATATGAGAGTGCAAGAAGATGAGGCTGCAAGATGTGAGATTATAAAATATGAAAATGCAAGATGTCAAATTACAAGAAGATCTGTACAAATGAGACCAAAATTGTCATTTTATAGAAAATGCAATTTTGTGTGAATGGCCAAGATTAAAAGTCAACAAGTGCCCTAGAATCAATGGATGAGATTCAATATAACAACCCACAATAAGGGTTAGGGCAACATTAGGTCAGATTCGAAATGAATGGTCAAGATTGATTTTTAGAAAATCAAATCAATGGCTGACAATGCATGTGACAAGAGATTCTGGACACACAAAACGAAGTTGCTGGAGAATCAAATAATAATTTAAAGTTATTTGATTCAAGAGGAGATGTTGAATTTTTGAATTAAAAATTATTTTAATTCAAAAGTGGTGGGGTCATGTGATAGTAAATAATTTTAATTTAAATTATTTACTAAAAGAGGGAAATTAGACAGTGGGACTTATTTTAAATAAATACATTTTATTTAAAATGAGCACAGTAAAAGAGGAGAAATTAAATAATAAAATTATTTAATTTAGGTGGTGGGACTTATTTTAAATAAGCAAAAGTTATTTAATTTAGGTGGAAATTAAATAATAAAGATATTATTTAATTATAGAGGAATGTGACAAAGGGAACCTTTTAAATTAAATATAAATGATTTAATTCAAAATTTAGGAGAGTGGACCAAATTAATTAAATAAAATCTATTTAATTTAGGAGAGAAGAGGCTAATGAATAATTAAATAATTAAACATAATTATTTAATTATAGTGGAAAGTGGACAAAAATTAAATAAATAAGAATTTATTTAATTTTAGAAAGAAGAGGGTTTAATTAGTGACATAATTAAATAAATAAATAAAATTATTTATTTAATAATCTGGAAGACATAATGTACAAAAATAATTAAATAAATTAAGAAATTTATTTAATTATAGGAAGACATTAGACAATTAGTGACACATTAAATAAATAATTAAAATTTATTTATTTAATAATCCTAAAGAATAAATAGATATGAATTAATTAAATAATTATGAATTATTTAATTAATAGTCGAAAGTGAGTCAAGGACATAATTAAAATGTTTTAATTATGCTAGGAAGAAAATGATTAAAAATAGAGCTTGCAGGCCTAGGTCATTTTTATGTGTCTACATTTGCCCCTCTTTGTCATAATGCAGCCTGTCGCATTGTGGCAAAGAAAATAAGTCAAAAATATGCTCCAGTGAAAAATAAGATGAGGAAGAATGACAAGGAGGGTTGCAGTATGCCCCCTTGGGAGGATAGACAGGTTCCAAGAACACGGGCGTGCTCTCGAAATTGATGAGAAGACTAGAAGACGATGGGACATTAAAGCATTAGTAAAAGATATGGATGATGATATGGATGCAATGCCTATATGAGATGCATGTTAGTTCCTAGACCAAATCCTTCAACATATTACCATAGGACTTCAATATTTATTGCTCTTAATCATCATTGGGCAGATTATTGTAATTGCCAACAAACACCATGATATGACATAACTCAAGGTGTGCAAGGTCGTACCATCACATAAGACAAGCTGTCACAAACAAGGATGATCATGACTCATACTAAAAGCGTAATTGCCCCAGTCTTTTTGTCATAACCAACCACAAGCAGAAAAATACAAGAAGGACAAACCATGAAACATCATTGCTTCTCTAAATCCTGTTTCCAGGACATCCTCAAGAAACTAGCAACATGATTGCCAAAAGGACAAAATAAAGCCACCATCATGATACGTCGCTGTTTTTCTAAATCCCGTAGTCAGGACATCGTTGAGAAACTAGTAACATGAGTGTCAAAAGACAAGACAAACGTCACGAGACGTCAGTGTTTCTCTAAATTATGTTGTTGGGATCTCGCCAAAAAACTAGTAACATGATGAAAACCCAAGAGACAAGTGCCAAGTGTTTGCCAAGTGTTTTAAGATCAAGGTTTCCAAATGTCTAGTGATATCAAATTCAGGAAGGACACATCCTGAACGACGTTGATATCTAGGAGATCGATTCTCGGAGTTAGGAGAATCCATCAAAATGCCATATGATGATGACGATGCTTAGAAAGGACACATCCAAAAGCATAAATAAATGATGAGAGTTGCTTTTCAGAAGGACACATCTGAAGAAGAACCCAAAATTATGCCAGGGTAAATTGTCTTGATAAAATTTGATTACATGTCATTGCTGATATGCTGAATTGACCGAGATTGTTGATGAAACGGACTGTTGATAGATTGTTTGCTTGGGATAGACAAAAAATTTGCATGATTTGAAGGTAGTTGGATGTGTGTGAAAATGTTTTGCCATGAACCCTAATGGACTGACCTAGTGCGGCCTTGGGGGCTCATTGATTGATGGCCTTGCCTACGTCGTGCACTTAGAGACCTCGTAGTTCGACATGACCAATGACCTTGTCCAAAGGACATAAGTTTGAATCATGATTTTATTTTTAAAAACCTAGAAAGACTGACCTAATGTCTCAGGGATTCAAAGATGAATCTTTCCTACGTAGCAAATGCGTAGAGACAACGTAGTTCAGACATGGACAAAAGATTGATTGACGTGGTTGACTGGACTGACAAGATATTACTTTGACTCTGTTTTTGGAGTTTTGACATTGATTTGGATGTTTTTGTGTTTTCTTTAGGATATTTTTTAAATTTTTAGGTCTTTTTTCAGGACTTTTTCTGATTTTTAGGATTTTTTCAAGACTTTTTCAGATTTTTAAGATTTTTTTAGGACTTTTTACAAATGTCGGATCATGTGCGACACCCACTGCAATTACATGATAAAGGTATTGCCCCCAGATAGATCGAGGACTACCCGAGTCTAATGATATTGAGACAGGAAGACACAAGGCAAAAGGCAAGGATATGCAAGGGATGATGTCAACCAAATGCTAACCATGGCCGTAATTGACAGGACTTATGACGAATGTTGTGAATGTCAGGGTGTTGTGATTATGGAAAGTGGATAAGGGTCGATTATAGTAATAGTAGATGGCAAAGCAATGATCGACTACGCATGGCGCCTATTTGCTAGGTTTTTACCATTGTACCTATCCAAAGCGCCTGTTTGCCAGGTTTTCACTATTGGATGAATTTATTTTTTTTTACTATTTTTGCCATTTTTTGATTTTTTTGGTGTCACCAAGACACCTGTTTGCCAGGTTTTCATCAAGGGACAATTTTTTCTTTATTTATTTTTTTTTTCTAGGTTTATAGCCCAACCCTCTGATGCTATGTGTAAATTTTTTGGAGATGTAGGCTGTTGATGGGTTTTGTCAACTGTTCTCCATTAGGTGTGGCCAACTGATAAGCTCCAGAATTGAATGCTACAGTAATAATATAAGGACCAAGCCAATTAGCCTCAAACTTTCCAGGTTTTTCACGGTCAGCTTGATTTCTTGGGTTCTGCAAGAGGACCAAGTCACCAATTTAAAATTTTCTTACCATCACTCTTTTGTTATAGCTCCGACAGAGATGATTTTGATATGCCTGCAAGTGATTCAAAGCATTTTGTCATCTTTCTTGTAACATTTCTAGCTCATGCAGGCGAGACTATCTGTACTCTTCATCATCAATCATTCCTTTCAAGGAGACTTAGAGAGAAGGAATTTTGACCTTAATGGGCAATATGGCCTCAGATCCGTAGACCAGGGAAAATGGAGTGGCTCCAGTGGGTGTATGAATACTGGTATGGTAGACCCATAAGGCAGGATTAAGTTGTAGGTGCCAATCTCGGCCAACGTTGTTGATGGTTTTCTTAAGAATCTGAAGAATTGTTTTATTTGATGCCTCAGCTTAGCTATTACCTTGTGGGTAATATGGGGTGGAGAAATGATGTTGGATGTGGAATTTCTCACAGAGTTCACAAAAGTCCTGATTTTTGAATGGAATCTCGTTATTTGTGATGATAGAATGTGGAACACCATACCGATAGATGATGTAATTTAGGATAAACTTTGATATTTTCTTTCCAGTGATATAAGTGAGAGGGATGGCTTCAATCCACTTAGTAAAGTACTCAGTGGTGGTGATTATGAATTTATGGCCATTTGAGGAGGATGGATGGATCTTGCCCATGAGGTTGAGTCCCCATTGTGTGAAAGGCCACGAAGAAGTGATCGGTCTTAGTTCTTGTGCAGGTGCGTGAATTAGGTCACTATGCACTTGGCATTCCGAAATGTTTTGACAAACTGGAGAGCATCTTTTTCAAATGTCGGCCAATAGTATCCAAGTTTGGTGACTTTCCTAGCTAACGTTGGGCCACTCAAATGAGATCCACATATACCCTCATGTACTTCTCGCAAAGTTGTTTGGGATTCATCAGTGTCGAGACAATGAAGAAGGGTGTTGTCAAAGCCACAATGATATAGGGTGTCACTGATGATGGTGTGTCGGGCAGTTTTTCGTATAAATGACTTTTGTTGGTTATTGGAAAGGTTGGGTGCTAAGGTTTGGGATTTTAGATAGTCATAAATGTCTTGGTACCAAGGTGAACTGGGACCAACAATCTCGCAAACCATTTCTAAGTTCGGGATGTCATATGCCGCCATCAACGATTGTTCGACCAAGAACTCAAATTGTGACACATTTTTGGGGATGTCCAATAGAGATCCAATAGTGGCCATTGCATCCACTGCCTTGTTATGTGTCCTTGGAATTTGTTCAAAGGAAATCAATTTGAAATATTTCAAGAAGCTATCCACCATTCGTTGTATAGAATCAAATTTTCATCCTTTGATTCATAATCATCATTCACTTGGTTGATAACTAACTGAGAATCACTGAATACGAGCAATGTCTGAATTTTCCATTTTATGGCGATCTTGAGTCCTGTGGCCAATGCTTCATATTCCACAATATTGTTAGTGCATGGGAAGGTGATCCAGAATGCCTTAGGAATGGAATCCTCTTGTGGTGTGATGAAAAAAATGCCAACCATTGAGCCGTGACTAGTATGAGACCTGTCAAAATATAGCTTCCAAGGTAATGCAGGTTCTGCATGAAAGATAGACTCATCAGGAAAATCAATTACCAGTGGATGAATTCCTTGGATAGGTGCATCTTCTAGTTGATCTTCTATTACGTGCCCTTTTATTGCCTTGCACTTAACATATTGTATGTCATATTCACTCAGAATCATGACCCATTTTGCTAATCAGCCTGTCAATGCTGCCCCAACTTAGGAGATGCTTTAGTGGATAAATCTTGGCTACCAGGTATATTTGGTGGCTTAGCATGTAATGTATTACTTTCTGTGCTGCAAAGAAAACTCCAAGGAATGTGTGTTCGATGGTTGTGTAGTTCAACTCATATCCTATCAGTGTGCGATATAGTATATGGCTCTTTCTTTCTCCTCATGGTCATTTTGTGCCAGTAATGCCTCCAGTGCATTTGTAGTTGCTGAGACATATAGGATCAATGACTTGCCTTCAATAGGCGGCATTAGGATAGGTGGTGTCAATAGATATTCTTTGATTTGTTCAAAGGCTACATGGAATTTCTCTGTCCATACAAAGGGTATGCTTTTGTGTAATAGGTATTGAAATGGTTGACACTTGCCTGCCAACTGTGCGATGAAGCGTCGGATGGACTGCAGTCTACCTTGAAGTGTTCTCAACTCACTGATGCCTTTTGGTGGAGGCATGTCTAGAATTTATTTCACTTTAGCAAGATTGACTTCTATGCCTCGTCGTGAAACTATGTAGCCCAATAATTTTCCTGACGTGACCCCAAAGACACATTTTTTTGGGTTCAAACGAACCTTGTAATCTTCTAGCCATCTAAATTTTTTGTCCAAGACCTTGAGATGGTCTTTCCTTGTCAAAGATTTGGCCAAAAGGTCATCCACATAATCTTCCATTAGGATATGCATCATGTCATGAAATATTGTTGTCATAGCTCTCTAGTATGTGGCACCTGCATTCTTTAAGCCAAAAGCCATGACATTCCAACAGTATGTTCCCCATGGATAGGTAAATGCCATTTTGTGTTGATCTTTAGTTGCAATGCAGATCTGGTTATAGCCTGAGAAACCATCCATGAGAGATAGCATCTCATACCCTGCTGTGAGATCAACAATCTTGTCTATGTTTGGCAACGGGAAATCATCTTTTGGGCAAGCCTTATTCAGGTCCCTAAAATCCATATAGATACTAATTTATTCATTTGGCTTTGTGATAGGGACAATGTTGGATATCCAGTCAACATAATCTATTGATCTTATGAATCCCGCATCCAATAACTTCTTTAGTTCAACCTTTACAAGTAGTGTAATCTGCGGATGCATTTTCCGTAATTTTTGTTTGACTGGTTTCATATTTGGGATTAACGAAAGATGATGCAATACCAATTCTGGATCTAGGCCTAGCATGTCAACATATGACCATGTGAAGTTAACCTTCCTTTCCATGAAGAATTGTTGGAAATCAGGTTTTTCTTCCTCTGTTAATGATGCGGCCAAGAGAACCATTTTGGGATTTTCTGGTGTAGCTATGTTAACTTCAATGGTGTATTCGATTAGCATGGCTGATTTTTCCTATGTTACGGGAAGAAAGTCCAATCCTCCATCCTTAGGTACCTCAGAGAGGTTTTTACCTTCAAATACGTCCTTTATTTTTATTATTTTGCTGTCAGAAGGTGCCTTGTGGTTTTCACCTAAGGACATTTCTCTTTGTGTCTTATTTCTTGCATTTTTGCGACTAGAGGATTGCACAGTCTCCCCAAAGTAAGCTGCATAATCTAGGTCAATGGAAAATCCTACTTTGTGATCACCCCATGGTATGCCTTCTTGGAGCCCCATGAATTCCGCTATTGCCTCATCATTCTGAAAGACGTCCATCACTAGTGGTTCTTGTTGCTCCCAGTCAATAAATTGTGGGTAAACAAGGGAAATCCCATCGTTAGTGTCTGTAAAAGATGGGGAAGATGCAAAAAGTGTGCAAATTGAAGCCTCAAGTGTGAAGGAAAAGTTGTCAATTTCAACTTCCGTGTCAGATGCAATGGATGGCCCATATTTAGATTCAGATGATTCAAATTCATAGTCATAATAGGGCACAAAATTATTGGCGTTATGAATACTGGATGGAATTTCAGAGGCATGGACAATAGGTTTAGGTGTGTCAGGCTCATGGGTGGGTTCGGGAATGGGGCAGGAGATTTCAGCTGTTGCCGAGGACAATTTATGTTCTTCTGGACTCTAAGGAATGCTTACCCATTCCTTATTTTTGGAGTGTCGGTCAATAGGATCAATATTGTACTCTTGTCAAAATCTCTCTTCCAAGGGGAGTTGACGAGGGTCTAGGAATAGTTTTTCAAGCTCATAGTTGCTTAGGGTTTCCTCAAATCCCCATTCCCATTCATTAGAGTTAGTTTTTGTAAGGGACTCTTCGCTTACCTCAACACTTTTTGGAGCCATTATGTCCTCACTTGATAGTTCATAGGTACATTGATCGTCAGTTCTGAGTGGGTCAAACCCTAGCCCTATGTGTCTTGGTCTTGTAGAAATGATAATAGGTTCCCTCCTTCCATTGTTGGCCTTTCCAAGGCCGCTTGCACCATCAAAACCTAGTGCCTTGCATATATCATAGCCTTTTCCATAGAGATGCACTGGTAGTGGAGGTAACATTTTTGGGTCTTTGTAAAGCCAGTTAGCTATGTCGATGATGACTTCATTACTCATGTCCCCCCATAGCGTGAAAACCATTATTGGTGGAACCTTAAAAGTTGTCTTGGGTTTGACTGCAAAGCATGGTCTACCATAGACTTTAGGTGGCTTAGGCATTGTAGTGAAAGAGTAAGCCGTATTCAATTTGAATTCTCCACAACCAAGGTCCTGGATTTGGAAGTCTTTACTTGGTATGGAGGCCGAGGAAGATGGTGTGGCAGATGGTGATGGAATGGATGACTTGGTGAGTGCAGACGAGTCAATATATTTGGAAGAGGCGGAAGTCGAGGCTTCCCGATTGATGGGTACCTAGTATTCAACATTATTTCATAGATTGGTACAGTATTGGAATAGATTAGGATCTCCTGGGATAGTAATTTTAGTACCATCAAAAGGGAACTTCAAGCATTGGTGGTATGTGGAGGGAATGGCCTTTAGGGCATGAATCCAAGGGTGACCAAGTAAGATATTGTAATGTATGTCATGATCCAGGACTTGGCATGTTGTATCTATAATAACTGGTCCCACCCGAAGTGGAATTGTGATAACACCTTTAGAAGCACATTCTTCATCATCATATGCCTTGATGACAATGCTCTTGGTAGAATCTACACATGCATTAGAGAAGCCAAGAGCTTTAACCAATTTTAGAGAACAAATGTTTAATCCTGCTCCACCATCTACTAAGACTCGTCTAACCTTATGTTTATGGACAAAAAACTCAATATGAAGGGCATCATTATGAGATGGTTTGGGTGAGGAATAGTCACTGTCCGAAAAGGTAATGTGAAGAGGAAAATTCAGATATCCGACTATAGTTTCAAAGTGGTTGACATCCATGTTAGTTGGGATGGAAGAATTTTGCAGGACTTTATCCAAGATGGCCTTATGTGCGGGTGAGAGGCGAAGTAATTCAAGAATGGATATTTGAGCGGGTGTTTTATTCAATTGCTCAATAAGGTTGAATTCTAATTTAGGGTTTGACTATTTGGTAGATGGACCAGGTATGGTGATTTTAGGCTGACGTGCAGAGGGACCTGGGATGGTGACCTTGCCTTTACGTGTTGTAACATTGCATTCCAGGGCCTTTTTAATGGTAATAGTATTGACAGTTTGTTCTTCATCAACAACTCACAAGTTGTTGATGACGATACCACTAGAATAATTTGAGGCAGGATGGATGTGATTGGCTTGGTTATCGGTATTCTTCATGCTATATGTGGAGGGTTTATTAGAGCCATGATCGTACAGTGGGTTCTTATGGATTGTATGATCCGTGTGAGACGCAAATGGTTGACCTCCTAACTCAATGGTGTGGTTTTCAATAAGGTCTTGTACCAGATTTCGCAACTGATGGCAAGAGGAATTTTTGTGCCCTTTGACATAGTGGAAATCAACAAATGCATTATCATCTCACTATGATGGCTTGAATTGACCAGGGTCATATGGTTTAGGTTCTTCCAACATTATGACTTCGTTTTGGAGAATTTTCTTCAAGACAACTTCGATAGGTTCACCCAAGGGAGTGTATGTGCATTTTTGAAATTGTCGTGGTTGACGCAACTGCCTTGGATTAGATTGAGCAAGATTATTTTGAATAGCATTGGCAGTTGGTGTTGGTGTGGTCACAGGTACATTTTGATTTTGGACTCCTTTGATGGTGAGTACATTACCTGTTGTATTAATAGTTTTTGCATCGACCACACCGTCATTTGTGATGTGTTTATTTTTAACCCAGTATTTGTGTTTATCGTTGGAGTTACTTGGGTTATTGTTTGTGGTGGTGTTGATTGTTTTTACACCATATTTTAATTCACCTTTGGCGATCAAGGATTTTTCAAGTTGAACACCTTTTTCAACAAGGTCAACAAAGGTGTTACAACAATGGACTTGTAAGCCATATCTGAGCGGTCCTAAGAGAGTTTGTACAAACATGGTGAATTTATCCTTTTCTGGTATTTCTACTGGACATCTACTTGCTAAGTTTCTCCATCTTTGAAAAAATGGGATAAAAGTCTCTTCTGCCTCCTCTTGGGTAAGGCGGCCTAAGGAGGAAATGTCAATATTCATGTCAATGTTATAGGCATAGTTTTCAACAAACTTGTTTGCCAATTCGTCCCATGTTTTGATTCCTTTAGGCAATAGTGAGAACCACTCCAGTGCATGACCTGTGAGGCTTCTAGAAAAAAGTCTCATGAGATAGGTTTGCTCATATGCAATATCCATGCAACTAGTGGTGAATTCTCGTATGTGTTCAATGGGGTTTGTTTTTGCTTTGTAACTACGAAAATGAGGTACCACATATCCATGAGGAAAGGGTGGAATATACAAGGTTGTGTCGAATGGATATGGACACAATTCATGTGACATGTAAGACTTTTTGTTGGATTATTTCAAGGTCTCCACTTGTGTTTGAAGAGTAGCAAGTTGGAGTGTGTGCTTCCACAATGAGGTTGTTGGTAGCATCACACATGTTGGTGAGAGGTATGGATTAGTTTCCCACTTGTTATGATGAGATGTGTTGGTTTTGAATGTGTTGTTGGTGAGAAAAGTGAGTGTTATGATTTTGCGGTTGTTGGAAATGAGTGTGTTGATTGGGGTTACGCTGCTGTGTATGAACTTGAGTAGCATACGTGAGGATTTGAGATCCCGCCATGTTGGATTGAATTTGTGGGCCTTCTTGATTTTGAGTATGTTGATGTCCAAATAGAGTAAAGGATTGGGTGCCTTGATTTCCTTGACCAAATAAGAAATTATGGCCTTGATTAGTGTTGGTGTTTTGTCTCAAAGGAATGTTGGTATTAACCTATGAGTAATTAGGTTGGGTGCTTTGAATGATAACTCTTCGTTTATTTCTCCCAAGAGGGTTCAATGAGTTAGTTTCCATAGTATTTGAGGAACCTAATAACATGTTTGTTGATGTACCCATGGAACTAGATGAAGGTCCAAAGAGGCTTGAGGTGGTTGTACCCATTGTTGATCCAAATGTTTGTGAAGGGATAGTGGATTTTTGTTGGGGGATGGATTGTGATGTGGTGTTGGTTTGGGTAGATGATCCCCCAATGGATGTTGTGCTGGTTGTGGTGGCTGCATTAGTTGTGGTGGCAGCATTAGTTGTGGTGGTAGCATGACCAAGGGAGGTAGTATTAATGGTGTTAATGACATTTTGTGAAGAGGATCCCATGGAAGGATTGTGTGATTGGTGATTAGGAGATGTTGCTCTAATAGTGTTGAGGTCAAATCCTTTTGGTAACCTAGCCCCTTGGTCAAGGAGCATGGCTAAATATCTAGATGAGTCATTTAAGACCAATTCTTCCACAAAAGAGGCCACTTCTGGGTCTTGGGCAGCAGCTTGTATGTCTTCTTCATAGACTTCCCCATTTTGGTCTTTGCAGACAAATTGTTCAAAGGGATTGTGTGGAATGGATATCTCACTAAAAGGATTGATCATAGAATTTCCCATGTCATTAGAAAGAGTGTTCATGTTACTAGGGAATGGATTCATGTCATTGGTGAAATTGGGAAAATTGGTGTCTTGACCAAAAGAATCCATGAGTTTTTTCCTTTTTTGTAACCTAGTTTCAACCATAAAAAGTTTTGCTCAACTTTGGGATGATCGGGGCTAATGACCTAAATATGACACTAAGTTTTTGGGTTTTTTGGGAATAAGGAATGCTATGAAATGCAAATGAGATTAAAAGGAGACTAAAGGTTTTTGGATGCAAATGGTATGACACTAAAGGAGACTAGTGGTATGCAAACTAAAAGGAGCCTAAGATGCACTCACTATTGAGAAATATAAGGAGATGACTACTTGACCAAACAAAGTGTTGGCAATGCTTCAGGTTTGGAAAATCAATGGACCATAAAAGAACTAAAAGAGGACAAAGTGAAGTTTCCACACTAGACTATTGAGTGGGAAACAATTCACAAAAGATTTGACTAAATGACAAAGGGTGATTGGGTTCAATGATAACCTACATTTGAAGGAAAAGTTTGGCAATAGATGGTTAATCTGCAAAATGAATGTCTAAGGAGATGGTAGAATTAACAATGCAACTAGTCAAATGCAATTGGAAACCTATGGTGATCCTAAGAATGATGTTTATGATGAGGGAAGTTGAGAAAATTAGTATCTAGTTTGAAAGAAACAAAAAAGGACTTGATGAAATATGGAAAAAGATAGGTTTGGACTTTGATTTTGATAGTGGGCGGATGTTTTTGAAATCTAGAAAATGCGGTGCGACAGAGCACATACGGCTCACAATTGCGAATGCAGTTCAGAAAGACAAATGCGGCTCGACTCTAAGCAAATGCCGCTTGAAAGTGTGTTTGCATCGCAAGAATCAATTCTGGAAATGTTTAGTAGGCAAACAAATGTGGCTCAACAGCAAATGCGGGTCAAAATAGAAAATGTGGCTCATATTTAAGAAAATGCGGCTTGACAGGGCGCTTGTGTCACAACAAGCAATTTTGGAAAAATTTCACCAGACAAGTAAATATGGCTGAACAACGAATGTGGCTCACACTGGAAAATATGGCTCAATTTTGAGCAAATGGGGCTTAACAGTGGGATTGCGTCACAGGAAGCATTTTTGGACCAGTCTCAAATTTAGCAGATGCATTGCAAGATAGCGAATGCATTTCAGGAAGTTGCAAATGTGGCTCACTAGAGCGAATGTGGCTCTGTTTTGATCAAATGTAGCTTAGCAGAGTGAATGCGATTCACTACTAAGCAGTTGTGGATCAATCTGGAAAATGCGTTGCAGAAGATGAGTTAAATTTTTTTTTGGTCGATTTGCAAAGACTTGTTTCAGTTGGCAATGTTGTTTCAGATTTTAGCAAGTTTGATGTTTATTTGCCTGAGTGGTCATACATGGGGCACAAAAGTAAGCTCCATTAAGGAGGCACTCCAACCTGAAGAGGTTAAGCTCAACAAGGTTTTGGGGAGTACTACTTGGTCCGTATGACATATCTGCACTCGTAATCCTAGGCTTTCCCTTAGGATTTACATTTGTATACTGGTCGGGAGTAGCTCGGCTAAAGAGCTTCATTGCTGGTTTGAGTCACTTTGGGGTGAGTACTTTTTCCCACCAAAGCAGGCCCAATTTTCTAAAGTTAACAAAAACAAGCCAAAATATTCATAGTTCAATCAATCCTTTTTTAAAAACAAAGAGAGAACACATGAATATCCTAATTCACACTCACATGGTGTTCATTTTAAGCCCAAATCAAAATGTGTTTGACAAACTTAAAAGAAAGAGAAGACATGGGGTTCATTTTAACCATTTGTAGTGTGAGCTAACTAAGAGTTCATTTTAACCCATTTCTATGAAAAGATGCAAATTCATTTTAAACCAATGAGTTATAATGCAAGATTGTGTTCTTTTTAACCCAATGAGTATACATGCATGTTCATTTTAACCCATGAGTGTAAAATGCAAACTTGTAGTATGTCTAAGAAAAACAAGTAAATGAATGTTAGACTCCTTACCACAAGCTGCAAACCATAAATTAGTAACCCGAAACCTCTAAACTACCAAACAGGAAAAAGAAAAGTACAAAAGAAAAATCCGAAAGAAAGAATTTTTTTTTACCCTATAGATGCATCGCACTAGAGTGAATGCAGCTCGAGAAGGTAGATGCGGCTTTCGAACAACCGAATGCGAATGACAGGATCATATGCGGCTTTCTGGTTGTCAGATGCGGCTCGGCTATGCGAATGCGTCGTTTGGAGAAACGAATGCGGCTTGATAGGGTAGATGTGTCACTTGCGAAGGCAGATGTGGCTCAGGATATCACTTGTGTCGCATAAAATGGCATATGTGTTGTTTTGTACACCTGCAACTTGCAAAAAAAAAAACCAAAAAATCCGTACAATAACCTGCAAAAAATGATGAAAAAAAATCCATACTATAACCTGCAAAAAACGTGTTAAAAGGAATGTTGGGTTCACCAATGTAACAATGGGTATTTTTCTAGGGTTAGCAATATCACATGCAAAACATAAAAACCTAAAGTAATAATGAAGTGCAAAGGAATAGATGAAACAATCTCACTAGAATGTCTTCATCCTTCATGACTGACCTCCATTATACCTTCTTAACTTGCTGAAATATGTTGTTGCCCTCAGATTTATGGTGAGCAAGCCAATGAAAATGATAAGCCGCTAGCAAATGTTGAAGGATTTTGAACAACTAAATGCAATACTATGCCCTACTACAACTAGTAAGCATTTAAAATGTCTAAACTATATCAAATGAAATCTAAATATGCCTATGACAAATGAAGAAACATGCAAGAAGATGAGGTTGCAAGATGTAAGATTATAAAATATGAAAATGCAAGATGTCGAATTACAAGAAGATCTGTCAAAATGAGACCAAAATTGTCATTTTATAGAAAATGCAGTTTTGTGTGAATGACCAAGATTAAAAGTCAACAAGTGCCCTAGAATCAATGGACGAGATTCAATATAACAACCCACAATTAGGGTTAGGGCAACATTAGACCAGATTCAAAATGAATGGTCAAGATTGATTTTTAGAAAATCAAATCAATGGTTGACAATGCATGTGACAAGAGATTCTGGGCACACAAACCGAAGTTGCTAGAGAATCAAATAATAATTTAAAATTATTTGATTCAAGAGGAGATGTTGAATTTTTGAATTAAAAATTATTTTAATTCAAAAGTGGTGGGGTCATGTGACAACAAATAATTTTAATTTAAATTATTTACTAAAAGAGGGAAATTAGAAAGTGAGACTTATTTTAAATAAATACATTTTATTTAAAATGAGCATAGTAAAAGAGGAGAAATTAAATCATAAAATTATTTAATTTAGGTGGTGGGACTTATTTTAAATAAGCAAAAGTTATTTAATTTGGGTAGAAATTAAATAATAAAGATATTATTTAATTATAGAAGAATGTGACAAAGGGAACCTTTTAAATTAAATATAAATGATTTAATTCAAAATTCAGGAGAGTGGACCAAATTAAATAAATAAAATTTATTTAATTTAGGAGAGAAGAGGCTAATAAATAATTAAATAATTAAACATAATTATTTAATTATAGTGGAAAGTGGACAAAAATTAAATAAATAAGAATTTATTTAATTTTAGAAAGAAGAGGACTTAATTAGTGACATAATTAATTAAATAAATAAAATTATTTATTTAATAATCCGGAAGACATAATGTACAAAAATAATTAAATAAATTAAGAAATTTATTTAATTATAGGAAGACATTAGACAATTAGCGACGCATTAAATAAATAATTAAAATTTATTTATTTAATAATCCTGAAGAATAAACATATATGAATTAATTAAATAATTATGAATTATTTAATTAATAGTTGAAAGTGAGTCAAGGACATAATTAAAATGTCTTAATTATGCTAGGAAGAAAAGGATTAAAAATAGAGCTTGTAGGCCTAGGTCATTTTTATGTGTCTACAATTATATGTTACCATTGGGAACCTTTCTTTCCTTAGGTGAACTATGACTTCTCCAACCTGAAAATCCTTAAATCTCCACTTATAATCTACCTTAACCTTGTACTAAGAATTCATCTTAAGGATATGATTTGTTACCTCTTTATGCAAGCTATTTAGGTGTATTGGTACTTGTCCAAAATTTTATCTATGAATTATCCAAATCCTTTAAAATTTTCTAAGTTTCCACTTAATTACAAGGTTTTATTGAAAAAATGAGTTAGGGCTGTGAAAAAACCCTAAATCCTTATCGAGCCCTTGCACTTATGTTATATTCTTGTGTTGACCATTTGTATTTACCACTTGGTGCATTAAGTTATGTCTCTAAGGCCTCTGTTTCGTATTATAATTGACCCCATTCACCCGAACATCGATTAAGCTTGTTACTCTTATACGCCTAAATATATTGCTTAAACTTTTGTGCTTTACTGAGTCCCACTTGAAACATGTCATTATTTCACACACTCCTTCAATTTGTAAGGATTTTGTTGATCATCAAAGCTTGCGCCTCTCCGACAGTCTAAATTTAGCGAGTGGGGGAACAATATACACCTCATTGAATACCTCTGGGATTTTTATAGAAAGCCAACTCTTCTCTAAGTTTGGGAAAAGAGTATAAATAAATATAAATAGAAAAATATGAAAGGTGGCGATGTGACAACACTTTTACACCATTTCAATACCACAAGTTCTTTTCTATGAATGACATGATAGACACAAAACACCACATCCCTTCATTGTTGGGAAGAGAAAAAACAATAGAGGCTAGATACAAGCACAATGTAGTCATTCAATCCACCCACATGAAGTGCTTATTAAGATCTAACCAAACATATAAGTTCCAAGAGTTAAATAGGAAAACATTCAAAAGCTACACAAACCCTTCCTCTTAATATAGCATAACATAAAAAAATGATAACCTTCTAAGGAAACAGAGAAGTCCAAAGACATAGTCCAGTTTCTAAAGATTATAATTTAATCATGCACACAAACAACATGAAAATATGATAATCAAACTATTCAAATTAAGCAAGACACAGTGTTCTATTCTGGATGAAGGTACAAAGAAGGAAATATTGACAAAAGCCATATCATGCACAATTTTAGATATTTCTTCTAAATAGACCGTACTTCAAATATTAAATGAACTTTAAAACAAAGATCAGATTCCAATCTGACAATAGTTTGAGTATGTAAAAGACATAACATGCCAGAGTGAAGCAGTGTTCTGTAAAATTCAAAGAAAATACTCCTATAACTATGAAAGCTAAAGAAACTTTTTTTCCAAAAGGAAAACTTTAGGAACCCTTTTTACATGTGACTGCTTTCAATTTATAGCTGCTAAGGAGAGAGAAACACTGAATTCATTCAAAAGTAATGACCGCCAAATGTCTACATTTGATAGCTTGGGACCCGATCCTAGATCTTTTAGTTAGGTCACTGTAATCCTACTTATCAACTTCAACTACCACATTAATTTCCTTTAGATATTTTAATAGGATTTCCCCTTGTAATCACTCGGATCCTAGAAGAATATCCTAGAAAGGTCTCATCAAATGGTCAATTGTCTCTGGAGGCACTGACTCACATCCTTCTCTAGAAGAAGGCATAACACATTTCAACAAAATCTGAATAAAAACTCCCAAGGTACAACTCCTTAGCAGTGAAGAGATGATGTGTCACATGGGTGGATAGTCTTAGATTCATGAAAAGTGGTTTCAAGAAATCATCTGCCAAGCTGACATGTGGTCCAACTCCGAACCAAGAAGAAAGTGATAAATAAAGCATGCGCAACCACCACGTGGCACATTGCGTGCCCGTCAGAAAAACAACCTCTTCACGTGGATCTTTCTGAAGACAAAAGTAAGGTCGAAAATAAAAAAAAGAGTAAGGCAAAAAATTTCTTCACAGTTCTGGCGACTCATAGGGGGTCTTCGCTTGCGAAGACATGAACCTAGGCCTTTGGTTATTCTTGGAGTTTGGGGAAGGTAGAGTGCAACATCTCCCAATCTGCATCAGTCGGTCAGGCAAGACAACATAAATATTTATATGCCTGATCCATCTCGAAGAATTCTTTGAAAGAAACAAATCCCCACCTTGCTGAAACAACTCCCAAATGATAATAAAGATGAAAGCTGAAGAACTTCACTCTCAACATCATCTTCTACAGGTGTTGAACTCGAATTTGGAAATTCTACTGAATTCCAAACCTTATTCTTGACCTCTTCTGTAATTTTCTCAACTAATAATACATCCCCATTCATTGAAAGGAAGGGAGGTAACTCGAAGCTGTACAAAACACCAAAATATTTCTTGATTTTGTCGACCCTCTTGTTTAATACCGCTTGTTTGTTCTTGGTATTGGCCGCTACCTTATGACAGTGGGTGAATTCGTTGCTTTGCTAGAGACAACCCTCTAATATGTAATTCTTGCACTTCTCAGAGCCTCATCTGTCACTACACATAGCTTGAAAATCAAGTTTTGAGACTCAGCCACTGGCGGAGCATATTCCTGAAGAGTTTGATTAGCCAACGAACCAACCCTTTCATTTATTTCTTGGGCATCCCTCAAAAATTGTAAGGCCGATTTTAGAACGGTGAGCATAATAATTATTCACTCCCAATAGGCAGATACCAACCTTCTCTTTATAGGAAGGGTCACAAAACTTTATGCAGCCACTAGCTCATCATGTAGCTGAGCCTCATTTATCTTCAACCTCTGTTTCATTTGATCTCTTCTCTTGAGAGCATCTTCTAGTTTGGAAACGAAATTTCTGACCTCTTGGTTATGAGCGTGTAGAGTAGACTCGACTTCTTTTTTATCACTTCTTAAATTTTTGGCCTCCTCTCGAACCTTTTGCAAATTGTCAGAAGTTTGATCTCGGACACCGTCCAACTCCTTCTTTATACTCTCCTGAACACGCTGGTTTTCTGCACTAGATTGGCACTCAATTGTAAGTTCACCTTTCAATCTGTCTATTTCAGCATACAACTAAATCCACTCATCTTGAAGTGCTGCAAGAGATCCTTTTGCTTCCTCTTGCTGGTCTTGCACCTGCATTATGCGGGTCATTCCATCATTTCGGGCCCTGAGTTCTAAATACAACCAATTCACTGTTTCTTTTACATTTTCCAGCTCAACTTCATGCTTTCTCAGCTTCCGATCTAGCCTTTCATAATCTATATATACTATCTTCTTGGTGGTCTTAGCTAGATCTACTTTATTGCATGGGAAAATTTCATTTAGGTCCAAACCCATTGCTCTAATGTCATAATCTTCTATTTGCATTTGTCCTTCGGCGTGGGTTGTGAGCGGCTTCATAGTAGTGATCCAAAAAGAATTCCACTCTTCGTTGAAATAGGTTTGGATCTTTTTGGCAACTGGAAACTTGATGTTCCTCATTCTTCTTTTCTGCTTCCTATTTTGTCAGGCCAACTTAGTTGCATCAAAATGATTTTGAAGAGTCTGTGGGGATTCAATGCTCTGTGTTGCAAGAGAAGCACCAGGGGGAAAACTGAAAAGAGTAAAAAAAGGGGAGACTTCAGATGTGTGGGCATGTGGAGAGGTGAATGGGAGAGTAATAATTGAAAATGGTGGAATGCCAAATTGAGATTGGGCACTAAAAGTGCCAGTTGGAGTAAAAATAGAAACAAATGAAGTGGGTGATTTCTATTCGAATGCAGACAGACCAAGAGTGATGGGTAGCATGGATGATTCAACTTTCTCAATAGGGGCCCTGGATAGGGTGATCAGAGAGTCGACAACAGCTGAAGTGGATACTACTTTCTCAGAATGCGGGGGTACTTCACTTGGTATGTTAAAAATGGTAGGGGGCTCATTTAGAACCAATAGTTTTGGGTCTGTGGACAAAGGATTATTTTCAATGGGTGGGGGAAAAGTTTTGACCAAAGATGTAGAAGCAGGAAGAAGAGGGGGAGAAATACTTACTTGAACCATGATTGCTCAAATGTTCTATAGAGCGAACTCTGCTTCTTCATTTCTGATAGTTGCGTTAGGTATGTCTAGGTCTCAGACTCGCCTTATCTTCATTCAACCTGAACTAGAGTGTTTTGATCAATCCCACTGAAGCTTGACCTTCTTGCTCTACAATTGATTCTCTTGGGGATCGTCAGTTTCTCTTCCCCTTACTTCAAACACTGGCAAAGGATACAACTTGTGAATCCTTTTTCTTAGAGCTCCCTCCTTTGTCAGACTCTTGTGGTAAGGAAGAATGGCATGACTTTGGGAATTGCTGTTGTCAGAATCAACTTCTCAATCATAAATGTCCTCAAACTATTCATCATATGGGTAAAACTCTCCAAGAAACTTATGTGTGCCTTCCATCTCTTGTGGGAACTTCTAGAAGTCTGCCATCTTTCTTTCTAACCACCCTTGCCACTTCATCTAATTTTTTAGGGTTTTACGTGTCAGAACCTCCCTCTGATATTTTTCCTGTGGTGTATAGAAACTCAGGCACTTTGGCCTTTTGGTTGGTATGAGGGCTAGTTTGACATACATTTCTAGCTTCTCCTGAGTCAGATTCTTCTTCGAATCTACATAGTCTCGTGTCTTGTGTTTCAGGAGAAGCAATTTTTTTGAATTGTAGTCCCATGAGTTGCATATAAGGACTAAGCCTAGGGCCACCAATAGATTGGTTAGTTCCCTCTACGCTTCGTGCTTCTCCAAGACCACTTTGCTATTTGTAATACAAAGGGGAAGTAGGTATAATTTTGTTTTGTTCCTTCCCCTACCATAAGTGTTGTCGACAAGAGTTTCCTGACGGTATGTCTCCAATGCGAAAACCCTATCCATGACAAATCTACAGAGTCAGAAAGGTTCTCCGATGAAGCCATGATATCTGATAAATGTAAAATATTCTTCGAAGAAATAATCTATTAGAGTTGGTGAATTTTTAATCCATTTCAAAACCACAGGGGATAAGCAATCCATTGGACGCGACACTAGTTCTTGAAGCACCAATCTCATAAAGTGTTGTACAAACCAATAATAACTACTTGTTCTTGACAAGACATAGGTCCGTACAAAAACCAGCTGAATTAAACCCTCTTCATCAAACCTAGAGACCAACAAAATTCTCTCTAGAAACCCAAAGTTTTGATGTAGAATTAAGTGAACCAAGAAAGAAGAATACCTGAATTTAGACTCGATCTGCTAATTCCTTAGCTACATCAACATGTTTTTCGCTACTACATTAACAAAGTTAAAATATCTCTGCTCCTTTTCCTGCTTGAGTATTAGAGCCAGGACCATCTAGAAAGAGTGGACCTCTTCATCATCGTTTGGGCCAAAAATCCAAGCCAACATCGAGAAAATATCCAGTGTATTGCTTTTGAACTTTCTGAGTGCTAGGGAAAAATGAAACAACCTCTCAATAGTCTCTCTTCCATCTCATCATAATAGAAAACCTCTCTTTCATTTGCTTCCTCCTAGTAAATATCCATCTCCTCTTCATTGAAAACCTCAAAATGCCGATTGGGAGGGATACACAACATTTGGCATATAGCTGGGACATAAATCATGACCTTGATCTTGTTGCATGATATGGTTCCAGTTTCCCCATCGAGCCTTTTGGCGTATGCATCCAATAGCTTGGGGCACAAATGTATGACATGTAACATAAAATATGGAAAACCACAATACGATAGTTGATAGGCAAAACCCTCAGAGGTTCCATATTCATTCATGCTTTGAAACACTCCCTCCTTGAGATTTTTAGGGTTTTTTTCCAATCTTGGGTCAAAAATATTGTCGACAACATCTCACACCGCTTCTCTTTTAACACTTCTATCCACATGCACCATCTTACAAAGCTTGAATGGTTGATCTTAAGGTACTTGGGCATTAGCAAATGATTTTTGCCCAAAGATATTAGTGAAAGCATGCCTTTTTGACACAAATTCTTCCATTCTACCAGTCGTTGATGGTTCCGCCATGGCTGCTTCAAAAGTTGTAGAGATTTTTTTCACTAAAACGACCACTTGCTTCTTACTTAGAATTTTTTTCTTTTTGGCATAATTAATTTCCTTGGGAAGTACATGTAGTTAAGGCTATGCCATTACTGCTGGTCCATTAAATGATGCCAATGAGGTGATACGTGTGGGTTGGAGATCCATATCCCTTAGGAAATCAAAAACTTTATAAGAATGGAATAAGTACATTCCCTTCGCCACCTCTTTTCACAAATAAGCTCATTTCCTTGGGAAGAGTGCCCTAATTATGTCAATCTTGCTAGGTGATACAAAGTACCTTTGAAAAGATGTACTCATTAATTTTTCATAGATTAGCATGCTAATCCATGTATCTTTACTTGCATAAGCTAGCTACTACTGATGATGGCAAAGGATACATGTCAATGATCAGCCTATGTGAGCATTTACTCCCAACGCCCAAAATTTAATTTTTAGACCTTATGTTAGATTTTTTGTATGATTTACCCTTCGTTCACTAGCTATTTTGATATTTTCCCGTTGCCATCTGGCCAAAAATATACCTTCCACTGTTTGGGTTCACCAAAACCTCTTTTGTATAAATAGCTATGCCACCTCAAGACTATATTCATTCAAAAAGTAAGCCTTTCGAGTTTTAGCCAGCCTTTTCTCCATTTGCATATTGTCTTTCGCTCTGTTTCTTTAGCCATATCTATCGGCCTAGGTACTCCTATTTGTCTGCTTCCACAAAGGCCAAAATATGCCTTCACTAGGGAGATTACTACCGATAGAATCAAATGCCTGGAAAAGAGGTGCAACCGGTTGGGGGTAATTGCATTTTGCTAGGTCGTCAACATGGACTTCATTGAAAATGAAAACTAGATGAGGAGTAATTGTAACATTTTGTCTCGCTTCGTGGCCTCCCGCCTAGACCTGAATGTCGCCAAACCCAAGATAGTGGAGATATGTTGCTGAATGTTTGACGTGTCTCTACTGGAAGGGCTTGATGAAATCATGCAAGTTTCCATCCTTGGTGTCGGCATTCCCAGTGCAATGGACCTCTGTCAATTTGTTGATCATGGTGTGGACGTGCCTTGGCTACCTTTTCTAAGCGACTTATGCACCATGGACCTTGAAAGCCACCATGCTATTTCTCTACTTGCTGCCACCTACTTCCTTCGAGAATATGGCATTGAGGATGCTCCTGGGTCTTACTTCCAGAAGCACTTTGAGCTTCTGGTGTATAATTATGGAGACTAAGGTCGAGGTTTGTGCATCGTTGTTGTGTGTTCCCCATTTTCCTATTAATGAAGAAGAAGAAGAAGAAAAAAAATGACTATGGGAAATATGCCCACGTAACTATAGTTGGAGGCCTATCCTTTTTGATTTTTTGTAAAAATTCCTCCATTTTTCTCTTTTTGTACCTTTTGCTCAAAGACCCTTTCTGGGTTTTGCTCGAGAGAGCTTTTTCTGTTGAAATTCGAGCCTTGGGCTGCCTCATACTTGTAAATTTCAATGAGAATACAATATAATATAGTATCTCCCTACTTCTTCTATGTTCTTCTTTTTTCCTCTGGATTATTCTAAAACTTAAAATGATATTTACAAAATTTTACATATGGTACATATTTGTGAATTTTTTTTAAAGAATGTCATACTTTAATGAAATAGTTTCAGATAAATACTGTTTACTGGTATATCTAAAGAATTTCCTTCCATATTTTCCAAATCGTATTCATTCTTCTCCTTACACACACTATTTCAGAAGGGTCCCTTCCATAGCACTTCGAATTTGGTGTGCTTCCTTGGTTTTGCAGTGCGTTCATCATATTTTACCACTAGGTTTCCTTCTTGAAAATATGGGTTGGAAGTATTTTTGTCAAACCACCACTTAATCATCTGTTGGTGATCAATCATGACTTCAAAATCCTTTTCTCTATCTTCTTCCAGCTTGAGGATTTTTTCTATCCGTACCTCCATTTCACCGCTCTCCTCTATTTCTAGGGCTTTCAATAATTATAGAGTGGGGAGCTCCATAGAAATGGGTAAAACTACCTCCTTCCCATACACTAATTCATATGGGGATGTTTTTAGGATCTGTTTTGGTATGATCTAGTTTTCCCATAGAGCAGCCTGTAGATGCTTGTGCCATTCTTTCTGTCATTTAGACCCAATTCACTTGATTAACCTAATTAGATTTTTTATTTTTTGACTCTGCTAACCCATTTCCTTATGGGTAATAATTTGATGAAGTCTTGAGATAGATCCCATTCTTGATAGAAAAATATGACATTTTTGAACCTACAAAGGCCCAAGCATTGTCAGATATGACAGTCTTTGGTGAACCAAAACTAGTCACCAAATCCTCTAGAAATTCAACAATCAAACCTTTTGTAGCACCTTTTAGGATGATAGCCTCTGTCCACCTTGTAAAGTAATTAGTCACTGTGAGGATCCACCTATGGCCAACACTTGAGATAGGATTTATCATTTTGACAAAATCTAATCCCCATTGAGAAAAAGGCTCTTCAGTTACAATGGGACTTAAAGGCAAAGCATAATTTTCTCTCTTGGCAAAAAAAAATTGGCACTAAGTACAATTCTACACCAAATGGTGTGCTTCAGAAAAAATTGAGGGCCAATAGTACCCCGCACACATGATTTTCAAAGTGGTAGTTTTAGCGAAGAAATGTCCACCCTTAGGACTGCTATGGAATTCTATCAGAACCTTTCCTACCTATCTCTTGTTTAGACATTAGAGTAATACTACATCATAATTTATTTTAAATAAAATTCCTTCAATTAATACATACCTAGTGTGAACCCTTATTTCATACGTGCACAAACACAACAAACAAACATGTTATTAGATCAAAATGCAAGATGAAAGAAGGATTCCCCATGAAATCCATTTATAAAATTTAGATAGAAAGGAAAATGAAGAACAATGCAATAAACCAAGTTTAATCTATATAAGCTAAACAAACACTTGATCCCATGGGGGAATTGGTGCCAATTGATGTGTCAAAATTGGCCCTTTCCCAACTCCTTAGTTGCAAATATTGATGGGCAAAATTAGCTCTAAATGTGAAGAGAGTAACTTTGCATGAGATTGTGGATGTTGAATGAGAGGAATAACCTTTCGTTTATAGATTTCCAAATTGGAAGAATGAGGGATTTGGAGCAATGTGGGATCATTCAACATCCAATGGCCAAGTGCCACTTGTCAAGACGTGAATGGTTGATGGTTGTGCACATTTTGACCAAAGTGCTAATAAATGCAATTAGGTGGAATTTAAATTTGAGGAAATGACATGTGAGAGGGAAAAAAGAATGAAATAAATGCCACTTGGATCAATGCACAAGGACATGTAAGAGGAGTGAATGCCTTGTTGGAAGTACCCATCCACTTGGAATTTTTGAATTCAAACTTGAGGGAATATTCCTTCCTTATTCCTTGTTGAGAGAAAATAGACAATTAAATAAATCAAATTAATTGATTTATTGTGCAAGTTGCATTCTCTAGAGGATTTTAGTGATTGAGATTAAATTAATCAAGATTTGATCAATTTAATGAGAGATTAGGTGATTTGACAATTTTGACTCAAATTTATGAGTTGATTTAAATCAAGAATTGAGAAGAAATATTTAATTAAATAAATGATTTGATTTATTTAACTAAAGAGGATAATGTTAGATTAAATTAAATAAGGTTTAGTTTATTCAATTTAATAAGAAGACTTTAGAGACTTAATCAAATAAAATGATGTATTTAATTAAAAGGGATTTTAGGGTTAATTAAATTAAATTGATTAATTTAATCAACAGGGGGAGAAAGACCTAATTAAATAAACAATGATTTATCCAATTAAGAGACAGAAGGTGATGATAAGTTGAGAGTGTGATTCAGAAAGAAATTCCGTTAGTTAATCAGGATCAAATGTGTTGGATCGAATTGTACATTTTCCATGTCTACATTTTACCCCTCTTTGAAGCAATGCACTTGTTGTATTGGTTCAAAGAATAAACTGTTGTGATCAAAGTGCAATTTTTTTTTTCTCAATTTTTCAAATGCCTCGCTGCTTCCCTAGCAAAAGGATTATGCTGGTATATTGCCCCCTTGAGAGATCGGATGAAAATTTTGATTTTTTGGATGATCTCACAAAAAAAGATGACAAGGTGCCCGATAGGTCCAAAAATGCCCCGGGATGCCAAAAAACATCTTAGAACATAAAAAAAGATGTGAAATGGTCCTCGGTTGGACAAAAAACCCTAATTTTCAGGCTTAAATAGACCCTGAGGGATCACTTTCAATACATTTGCACCTTTTTCCCCTATAATTTTTGCATTCTGAGCTCTGATCCTTGATTGAGATGGCACAATGACAGATTCTCAGGCACGTGTCAGAGAGGGTACGAGTACATTAGCGACAAGTCGCTGCAGGACCCATGGTATGTAACCCCATCCTGACTTTTAATTTCTTGTTTTTTCGTGCACTAATTAGGGTTCCAATCAAACTTAGGTTGAGTAGCGCTATATAGCACCACTAAAAGTGTTCAGTCGACATCGCATTGTCCAATATCAAACCACATATGCAAAGAGCGCTACGCGGTGCAGTTAGGAACTTAGGGTTTTAGGGGTCAAAGTTGGCCGTGTGCACAAATAGCAACGCACGACGTAGTTAGGAATTTAGGGTTGTCAAAGTCTACCACATAGTGCAGTTTAGAACTTTCCAAAATGTGCCGCATTTGCAAATAGTGCCGCATTTGCTGTTTCAAATGCAAAAATCCGATGCGAGAGGAATTTTTTTTTATGAGACTTGACGTGGTGGTTTCCCCTTGTGCATGAGGAGCTTGATATACTTCATTCGAGGGAGCACAGATTTCCGGTGCTCTGCAAATTATAGGGTATGCATGTATATCTTCAGGTGTAGCTTGGTATTCTTGGTCTCTGGTACATTGCGTACGTCCCTCCTATTTGGACACATTTGGGTATGATGATAGCTTTGGTTGAGTAGTGGCATAGTGAGACTTCTTCCTTCCATCTGCCTACTGGCAAGGCCACCATCACTCTTGAGGATGTCTGGCACATTCTCTGATTGCCTATTCATGGAGCCAGAGTGATTTATGATCTAGAGGAGGGTAGGGATGCCTGCTTTCACGTCATGGGAATTGATGAGATTATCCTTTATGATGGATAGATTGACCTAGAGCGATACCGAGGTAGAGCGCCCACCTATAGATTGATTGTTGCTGCTATTATTTCAGGTCTTGTGGCACCCGATCGACGGGACCGGTACTTTAGTCTAGGCTGGGGATTGGCATGGTATCGGATGTGTGTTCGTCGAGAGTGCTTTGCCTAGGGACTAGTATTGTTGGCCTCCTTATACAGAGATTTGCATGAGTTCGCATAATTGGATAGCTGGGCCCTTGGGGCCGAAGTCACTTTATTACACATCTGGGCATGGGAGCGAATCCCAGTGCTCCATCCAGATGTCACACCAGTTGTCCTTGATACCAATGATCCTATTATCTGGTGGTATGGCGGGGCATAGATTCATTTTACCCACACTGGCACAGGTGGCCTTGCTTATTGGCGACGAGTTCTTGATGAGATGAGAGAGTTTGTTTGGAGACCTTGGATGGGCATAGGCCCATGGTATGATGATGCAGATCAGTTATTTTTTTCTCTGCAAGATAGGTGGATGTAGGGCCAGGAGCATACCATGATAGAGCGGTATCTCCCAGACAGGGTGACCCGTCAGTTTGGAGAGATGCAGGATAGGCCCGATGACCAACATGTGGCTATCTTTTCTCGTACTACGAGAGAGATGGTATGGGGCCAACCCATCTCGATAGCTGAGGCAGGTCCTCCTTTAGATAGTTGGTGGCCTGACTGTGGCCATATGATCAGGGGCCAGTAGATGCAGGGGTGACTCCGACGTACAGAGCCTGGTTTATACCTCCTTTGAGATTGATAGTTCCTAGTGCAGCACTCCCATGATGGAGACCTAGAGGCAGATCAACCGATAGGGGGAGAGGACATGGGGGCAGAGATGGGGGTAGGGACATAGGAGGAGGTGGACCACCTCCTCATCAAACACCTCCTAGAGATCCGACACATCATTCGCCTCCACGGGTAGAGCCACAGGTTGATTAGTTGAGAGATGGGGGCAGGGTAGTCTCATTGCAACAGCCAATAGCATAGCCAAACCATAGAGATGTGTTGATCCAGCAGTTGTATGGTTAGATTCAGGTATTGACTACAAAGAGGGATGAGGCTCGACAATAGGTTGTGACAGTTACTGCTGAGAGAGACTGAGCTCGATCCGAGAGGGATCAGGAGATTGGTCGGCGGAGGCAGCTGGAGAGTATGACATCATCATCCCAGGGCTGATCAGTTTCCCTACAGGAATACATAGAGGTAGTCAAAGAGGCCGAGTACTATCGACAACATTATAGACAGGCAATGTCAGTAGTAGGCCAGGTTCCAGACTTCTCTCGACAGATAGGGATGAGGCTGCCAGAGGACAATGGTGAGAGGCAGGTGGGAGAGGGTAGTAGCCATCAAGGCTAGCCCTTGATCACAGATAGATTCCATTTTTTATTTTAGGGCCTCGATTACTTGCCCCTTTTTGTACTATGTACCTTGATTGTACACTTGATCCAATTTTTTGTACCATGATAGTAAATTTTTGATGATTATATATGAGATGGTTCGGCTTTATGAGATGTCTTGCAATGTATGATATGCATTTCTTAATTTCCTATATGCTATGAGATGCTTCTATTTCTTATGCTCATGCAATATGATGTATGTTTCTAATGGATGTACTTCTTTTTGTATCTTTTTGATGCATTTTTAATTATGATCCTATGAATGTAATGTATGTTAATGATGGCATATTGATGTGAAAATGGATGCTAATGATTATGTATGATGTAATGCAATGATTTCTTAAGATGCTTAGAATAAAAAATTTATATTATTCTTCATAACTTAAGATAATGATATGATATGATATGCATTTTATACTAATGATTTGGTGGATGCAAGGTGTATGCATTGGTGATGTTCCGATTAACTGTCATGATACCATGTTAGTATGGAAAGAAGATAGAAGAACTTAGAATCAATGAGTTAGTTAGGATGATGGTGATTTGCTTACCAGGAGTCAGGATTTTCAAAGGGTCAATTACGTTATATTTGATAACACACCTAGGTACGATGCATCAAGGTATAAAGAACTAGGATGGAGTTATACCTAGTGTGATGGAATTTGAATTGACAATCAGATAGAAGTGTTCTTGTTCACACTTAGCATACACACTTTATTCAGGATGTAGTTCAGACATTCTAAATATCTCGAGCCAAAACATAGGAAAGCAAGCTTTCCTATGTGGTCAACAAGATATCTAAAACATCCTCTCCACAAACCAAACAAAGTACATATGACCAAGTTCTTTTACAAGTGTATCCCACAAGCGTAGTAGATAAAAGAGACAATGATCCTTGCCCCATTCCTTTCTCTCTAAACCTATTTTGTTTAGGCATCATCGAGAGGTCCTTGGAATGAGTATAAAATAAGATAAGTCAAAGAAGACTAAATAAAGTAGATAAACAAGCTAATGTTCTTCATACCGCTAGCCAAGACTAAACTACTATGAGATACCTGATGCTTATTTCCATCATGGGAAGGATTCATCCTAGGACATGTTGTGATCAGGGTTTTGGTGAGACTGACTGGATGATAAGCTATTGATACTCTGAGTTGACCAACTTGCTTGCTTACTGATTTAGACTTTAGGAATTTTGTCGCTTGGGTGTTTACTTTTGAACTTGCTAGACTTGCTTCCAACTGACTTACCAAAGGATGACAATGATGATTGATATTATTATGAGTGGTGACAATCGCGAGTGAAAGCGAGATGAGATGAAAGAATCATTTTGAATTTTTCGAATATGTTGAGGCTATTTTTGGTATTTTTGAGATGTTTTACAAATGTTTTTGGTATTTTCACATTTTTCAGTGTTTTCAGTATTTTTGAGATTTATGACAAAGAGAATAACTTAAAAACCTATCCTAGGATTCTCAAGAGCTGATCCATAGATTAGCCTTGCCTATGTTATACATGCAGAGACCACGTAGTTCAACTGACGATAGACTTGACTTAATGATGAGGTAGATGGGCAAACAGGTTGCCATTTTATTGTGATGAACGCCTAAGGACTGACCTAAACTATCTCAGGGGATGATCAAAGATCAACCTTGCCTACGTTCAAGCTCAGAGATGACGTAGTTCAGACTAGTTGAAATACTAACAAGATTTAATGATGAATTTTTTGAAGATTTTCTGAGATTTTTGACATGTTTTTGGATTTTCTGATGAATTTTCTGAATGTTTTTGGATTTTTTGATGCCTTGGGAAGAGCACACAAAAATTATACAAAAATCAGATTCAGTGCTAGTTTTAGGAACATGCCCCCACTGTTAAGCGATAGACTACTTCAATAAAGGCAAGACAAACTAACCTTAGGAATATGCCAAGTAGTACTATGGTGGAATATGATACGAGCAAAAGCTCAGGCTATGGTATGGATGCGAATGGATGGGTGGATGGAGGATTAATGAAATGTGATGGAATGGATGAGCGAGTCATGCAGATCTTGGTGGATGGGGAGTGCTTTATTTATGCTTGGTGTGTGTTTGCCAAGTTTTCACCAAGGTACCCATTTTTTCAGGACATTTTCTGATTTTTTTGTATTTTTCGGTTCTATACCTTGCAAGTTCTTAGGCATAAATTTTTTTGAGATGGGAGTTGTTTAGAGGCTCTTATAGAGGCTCGCCTTTGGGTGTTGATAATTGATAGGCTCTTGATTTATAGCTTGCTATGATAAGGAAAGGTCCCAGCCAGTTGGGTTCAAATTTACCTTTGCTCTTTGAATTCTATACATTCCTTTGGTTCTCTTTTAGCACAAGTTCACTGACTTGGAAGGTGCGTTACCTGATCTTCTTGTTGTAGCTGCATTTTAGGTGATTTTGATAGACTTGTAGATGGTTGAGGGCATCCATGTGCTGTTCATCTAATAATTCCAGCCCATTCAGTTGTGAGACCTTGTATTCTTCATCTGTGATGAGGTTTTGCAATTATATTATTAGTGATGGGAGCTCGATCTCGATTGGGAGGATGGATTCTGATCTATAGAACAGGAAGAATAGGGTGGCGCCTGTTGGTATGCAGATGCTGGTGTGGTAGGCCCATAAGGAAGAATTTAACTACAGATGCCAGTCACGACCAGAGTCATTGATTGCTTTCTTAAGGATTTTCAGAATGGTTTTGTTGGTAGCTTCTACTTGGCCATTGCCTTGTGGGTAATATGGAGTAGAAAAGTGATGTTGGATTTTGAATTTGTTGCATAAGTCACGGATATCTTGATTCTTGAAAGGTGTCCCATTATCAGAGACAATGGATTGGGGGACACCATATTGGCAAATGAGATAGTTCAGGATGAACTCGGAAATCTGCTTTCCTGTTATGTAGGTCATGGGGATCCCTTTGACCCACTTTATGAAATACTCCGTGGCAGTGATGATGAACTTGTGGTCGTTGGATGAGGTGGGTGTGATTTTACCTATGAGATTGAGCTCCCATTGTGAAAAGGGCCATGGTGTAACAATAGGATGGAGTTACTGAGCTGGTGCATGGATAAGGTCTACATGCTATTGGCATTGTATGCATTTTATGACAAATTCATGTGCCTCTCTTTCCATTGTTGGCCATTAGTACCCTGTTCTTAGTAACTTCTCGGCCAAGGTCATACCGCTTGAGTGTGAACCACAAGTGCCATTATGTACCTTATTCAGAGCAGTTAGGGCTTCCTCAGGTTTTAAGCAACGTAATAGGGTTCCATCAATGCTCCTATGAAAGAGGGTTTCTCTTAGGATGACAAAACGTAAGGACCTTTTGACAAAGGTTCGTTTGAGGTTCAGGGTAATTTCGGTTGGGAGGAATCCTATTCTTAGGTAGGTGTAGATGTTGTGATACCAGAGATCACCGGGACCAATGAGTTCGCATGCATATTCAGACTCTAGTACCTCAAAAGTGGGTACGAGAAGCTGCTCTATCAAGAATTCATGTTTTGAGACATTGTGAGGGATATCTAGTAAGGATTCAATTATTTCCATGGCATCAACTGCTCTATTGTTAGCCCTTGATATTTTCTCAAAGGTGATATCAATAAATAATTCTTTGAGGCTTTCTACTAACTTCTTGTATGGTGTCATCTTGTCATCCTTATTTTGGTACTCGCCGTTGACTTGGTTGATAATAAGCTGTGAATCTCCATAAACATTTAGTGCCATGGTCCTCCACTGTGCTATAATTTTGAGACCTATAGTTAAATCCTCGTATTCTACAATATTGTTGATACAGAGGAATGCCAATTTGTAGGATCTATGTATACAATCTCCCTATGGGGCGATAAAGAAAATATCGGCTCCTGATCCATGTTGTGTGTGTGAATCGTTGAAGTAGAGTTTCCAATGATCGACTATGCTGAAATTAAAGATGGACTCATCTGGAAATTCTAATATGAGTGGATTCTTTGAATAGATGGGAGATTTTTCCAGTTGGTCTACAATGACTTGTCCTTTGATTGATTTTCGCTCCACATATTCAATTTCATATTCTGATAGTATCATGACCCACTTAGCCATCCTTCCTATGAGCATAGCTTTTGACAGTAGATACTTTAGGGGATCTATCTTGGCGATGAGTTTGATTTTGTGTGCCAACATGTAATGTTGAAATTTTTGTGAAGCAAACATTACTGCTAGATAGGATTTTTCAATGAACGAGTAGTTTAACTCATGGCCGACCATTGTTACGTTGATATAATAGATGGCCCTTTTTGTCCCATTTTCATCGTGCTGAGCTAAAAGAGCACCCAGGGCTACTATTGTTACTGAGATGTATAAGATCAGTGGTTTTCCTGCAATGGGTGGCATTAATACTGGTGGTGTGAGAAGATATTATTTGATTTTATCAAATGCTTGATTGCACTTGTCATCCCACTTGTATGCCACTCCTTTGTGGAGTAGATGTGAATATGCAATCTGTTTGTCTGCCAGTTGTACTATGAACCTTTGGATGGATTGAAGTCTACCTTGTAGGCCTCTAAGTTGTTTTATTGTCCTTGGTTCCTCCATGTAGAGGATTTCTTTTACCTTGGCGGGATCCACCTCTATTCCCCTCATCGATAGTATGTATCCCAAAAGTTTACCTGATTGCATCCCAAAGACATATTTATTGGGGTTGAGTCTGACCTTGTACTCCTCTAGTTTGTCAAAAATGGCACTTAGGGTTGCTATGTGGTTTTGTCTCTTCTTTGATTTGGCTAGTATATCATCCAAAAAATCTTTGACGGTTTTGTGTATCATGTCATGAAAGATTAGTGTCATGGCCCTCTGATATGTAGCCCTTGCATTTTTTAGCCCAAATGGCATCATATTGCAGCAGTAGGTGCCCCATGGGCATGTAAATTCCATCTTATGCTGGTCTTCTTTTGCAATCATTATCTGGTTATACCCCGAGAAGCCATCCATCAGTGATAGCATCTCATGTTCGACTATCATGTCCACTATCATATCAATGTTAGGTAGTGGAAAATCATCCTTGGGACATGCTTTGTTGAGGTCTCTGAAGTCTGTGCAGATACAGATGCCCCCATTTGGCTTTGAAACTAGTACAATATTGGATACCCATTATGGATAGTCGATTGGGCATATGAAGCCGACATCCAGGAGCTTCTACAATTCTACCTTGACTAGCAGGGCTATCTGGGGATGCATTTTCCTTAATTTTTGTCTTACTGGCTTCACTTCAGGGTAAACAGCCAAATGATGAACCACAACTTCCGGATCTAGACCTGGCATGTCAGCATAGGTCCATGCTAAATCTACCTTCCTTTCCTTTAGAAATATTGCTAGTAGTTCTTGTTCTTTTGTCAGAAGCGACTTAGCATAGAAAGTGATTTGTGGTGTTGTCTCTGTTCCCAAGTTGACAGGATTACACTATTCTTCCAAGACTGTTGATTTCTCCTGATGAAGCGCAGTAGGGGGAGATTGAATCCTTCATCTTCTAGTGCCTCAGAGAGGTTTTCACCATTAGATGTGTCTTTTATTTTTACTATTCTTTGGTTAGAGAGTGCCACAGTGTGGTTTTCACTCAATAACTCTGAGCTTATTCTCGTTCTTTTTCTTTTGTGACTGAAGGACTCAATCATCTCCCCATAATATGCTTGAGTGTCTAATGTGATGTCGAAACCAGTCTTGTGATCTCTGCATGGAACTGTATCCCTTAGTCCCAAAATGTGAACCGTTGTTTCATACCTGCACAAACACAACAAACAAACATGTTATTAGATCAAAATGCAAGATGAAAGAAGGATTCCCCTTGAAATCCATTTATAAAACTTAGATAGAAAGGAAAATGAAGAACAATGCAATAAACCAAGTTTAATCTATCTAAGCTAAACAAACACTTGATCCCATGGGGGAATTGGTGCTAATTGATGTGTCGAAATTGGCCCTTTCCCAACTCCTTAGTTGCAAATGTTGATGATGTGTGGATAGTTCAATCTCCTTGATGATATTTTAGCATAACCTAGCTATGGAATTATGAAAACTATGGATACTTGAAGAGGAATGGGAAAAATTGGCTCTAAATATGAAGAGAGTAACTTTGCATGAGATTGTGGATGTTGAATGAGAGGAATAACCTTTCATTTATAGATTTCCAAATTGGAAGAATGAGGGATTTGGAGCAATGTGGGATCATTCAACATCCAATGGCCAAGTGCCACTTGTCAAGATTTGAATGGTTGATGGTTGTGCACATTTTGACCAAAGTGCCAATAAATGCAATTAGGTGGAATTTGAATTTGAGGAAATGACATGTGAGAGGGAAAAAGGAATGAAATAAATGCCACTTGGCTCAATGCACAAGGACATGTAAGAGGAGTGAATGCCTTGTTGGAAGTACCCATCCACTTGGAATTTTTGAATTCAAACTTGAGGGAATATTCCTTCCTTATTCCTTGTTGAGAGAAAATATGCAATTAAATAAATCAAAGTAATTGATTTATTGTGCAAATTGCATTCTCTAGAGGATTTTAGTGATTGAGATTAAATTAATCAAGATTTGATCAATTTAATGAGAGATTAGGTGATTTGACAATTTTGACCCAAATTTATGAGTTGATTTAAATCAAGAATTGAGAAGAAAGATTTAATTAAATAAATAATTTGATTTATTTAACTAAAGGGGATAATGTTAGGTTAAATTTAATAAGGTTTAATTCATTCAATTTAATAAGAAGACTTTAGAGACTTAATCAAATAAAATGATTTATTTAATTAAAATGGATTTTAGGGTTAATTAAATTAAATTGATTAATTTAATCAACAGGAGGAGAAAGGCCTAGTTAAATAAATAATAATTTATCCAATTAAGAGACAGAAGGTGATGATAAGTTGAGAGTGTGATTTAGGAAGAAACGTTGTTAGTTAATCAGGATCAAATGTGCTAGATCAAATTGTACATTTTCCATGTCTACACCTAGTACCTTGCAGTCAACAGTATCTTCATTTGTGAAATGGGAGGGCCTTCGGGTAGTGTCATTTTTGCATATTGCCACCTAGGAGTTGTCGTATTCAAACTGATTTGAGTAGACTTGACCAATCCCCTTGTTAGCTTCAAAACCTGACTCTTGTGCAAGATATTCATAGAGACCTCTTCCTTGCACTAGCTTAGTCAGCTTGATATCTACATCATACTCTAGGATCTTGGTGATCCAATTGGCTCTTTTTTTAGTTATTTCTCCCTCGGTTATGTATTCCCTTACACTGGGGTGAGCAACCAAGATGGTGATTTTAGTGGCCGACACTAGGTGTCAGAACTTCTTAAGGCTCTTGAAAATGGAAAAGGCCTACTTTTCTAAAAAAATATATTTGGTTTCATAACCCTTGAGGGTTCTTGAATGAAAAGCAATTAGATGCTCCCTATTTTCTTCTTCATCCCTTTGAGTGAGCACTAAATCTATGCTATGCTAATTGCTATATACATATAACAAGAAATATTTAGAAAAGTTCGGATTGGCCAACACCTAAGCAGTAGAAATAGCCTCCTTTATTTTCCTAAAAGCTACCTTGCCTTCGGGGGTCCATTTGAACATCAAATTCATCTTGAGCATCAACATGATGGGTCTCGTAATGCCTATGGAGTTTGAAATGAACTGACTGACAAAATTAATCTTTCCTAAGAAATACTATAGCCCTTTCTAATTTACCAGTAAGGGTAAATCCATTATAGATTTCATTCTTTTGGGATCTATTGCAATTCCCTCCTTGGATACTACAAAGCCAAGTAGCTTACCTTGAAGTACTCCGAAAACACATTTTTTGGGATTTAAAGAAATCCCGAACTTTTGGCACCATTGGAAAACCTGCTTGAGATGATCAAAATGATCAACCTTCAACTTTGAAAAACTATCAGGGTGTCTAGATAAATAAGGATGATTGAATTAATTAATCCCACGAAAGCAATGTCCATGGCCCATTGAAAATTCATGCCAACATTTGCGAGTCTGAAGGGAATCTTTGCATATGCAAACGTTCCCCACTTGGTGGTAAACGTCGTTTTATGTTGCTCACCTTCCTTGAAATATACCTAATTGTATCCTGAGAAAACATCAAACAATTAGAATATCTCCAACCCGACTACTGTCTATAAGAGTTTCTCCATGGATGGAAAAGGGTAGTGATCTTTTAGCGAGGCCCTATTCAGGTCTCGAAAGTCGACACAAAGTCGGATGTCACCATTTTTCTTCAAAATCGGTACCAGATTAGACACCCATGTTGAATGTTTAATTGGGTAATGATTCAAGACTCGATTAACTTAGTGAGCTCTTGTGCCATCAATTCCTTAACCTTCACATTAATGTGCCTCTACTTCTGTCAGACTGGTTTTGACCCTTTCACAAAATCAATGGCATGCTGGATTATACAAGGATCTATCCTCTGGGATCATCATAAGTCCAGGCTATCACTCTATTGTACTTAGAGAATAGGTCCCTTAACCTTTATTTATCTACCCATCGAACATTTCTTCTAACTTTCAACTTTCTGGCATTTTCGACATCCAACTCTTCATAATCCTTTTCATCGGTTGTGAACCTTTGCTTGCCATTTTTTGCATCTTCGGAGTGAAAAATATTTTCAAGGGAAATTAAACCTTGAGGGAGCTTATTTCCTTTTAGCTGGATGACCCGCCCTTTGGGAGGCTGATCTTTTGGTTGTGAATAGTCAGTAACTCCTTCTGACTTCTGGATGAAGGTGGCTATCTGGGCATCATCTTCAAACACTTGCCAATTTTGATCATTGTTGGGAATTAATGGTTAGACAATATTTTGTATTGCTTTATGCTTTGGGTTGGAGATCAAATCAAATTGTGACCTGATTGAAGCTATCTGGTTGGCTATGCCATTCTCAAATCGGGGAATGAATTTCACATTGAAAGCTTCAAAACCTTCAATTAAATCCCATATCCGATGTCTATAGGCCTTCATTCTCATGTTTTTAGCAACTTCTTTCCCTCATACCTAGTTCACTATCAACTTAGAATATTCAAACACTCGCAACCTCTTTGTACCCATCCGCTCGATGAGAAACAAACTGTGGATTAAGGCTTCAAATTCAACGTCATTTTTAGAGCATGAAAATTGGAATTGATAAGCCTTGAGTGTCGCGGATCTTGTTGGAGACAACAATAAAACTCCTGCCCCAAAACCAACTTTGCATTTAGTGCCATCAAAGTATAGGGTCCATAGACGATTTTTTGTGGGGTCATCATCACTTTCCTGACCCTTCATAAGTTTCAGATAGATGAGGTCATCGTCAAATATTACATACGTTCCCAATCCCAAAAATTATCAAATGGGTTGGAGTCGATGAACTGGTTGAGGAGAACATTTTCTTCAGGAGTCCGCTTAATTTTGTCATCTTCATCTTCTAGCATTTCCACATAGTAACCCTCTCATCTTGAAAAAGAAGTATGCGCTGCCTCAAAACAAAGGACTACATTATCTGCTATGTGTTTTGGGTGCAAAGAATATGATAGAATCTTCATCTTTGCCCCATGCTTGGTTCTTAATATCAAATGGGACCATTTCGGTGCCAATTATCCACCCAATTTTGCAATGAAATCTTTGGAAAGACACATCCTGAAGACCGGGGGAATATCTATTATCACTACCTCTTGTGAGAATATCTAGCTTGGGAATGAAAAGAGGGTCAATGACATATATTTTATCCGACTGACTGTCAAAACCTTCTTTTTGTCTAACTGCAGGATTACTTTTTCTAGAGATTTGTATTTGAGAATTAAGGCATGAACCACTTTCTTTGGCATGACCATTGTATTGGCTCCCAAGTCAATCATATTATTGTGCAAAATTTTATCCCCCACAATTAATGTTAAAAAGAAAGGAGCAGGCTTCAGCTTGCTAACCTCTTTCTCTTTCATGTTGTCTGTGTCATTCGTATAAGCTACAACTTTTGGAGTTTGAGGATCCGATGTGGGGAATTTATCTTTACTCTAATCACATAGCAGAGCTTCATCCATCTACGGTCTTGGTTATTCATTTTTAAATGCTTCTCAAAGCAATGTATTTTGCTCTAGGATGGATATCACATCCCATAGGGACACACTGGCAGGTGCCTTTTTTAGCTACTCCACCATGTTGAGTGTTTCGACTGGTGGGACCTTTGGTCTAAATGATAGAATCTCTCTTGGCTTCGGGGGGAGAAGATTCGTCAGAAATGGTTTTGATATCTTAATTCAAAATTTTTTCAAGTGACGATGGGATCCATTATTGTTGAGCTGGCTGAGGTAGTTGTCTTTCTTGTGATGATGGTTAGTGAAACTGAGGATGAGGTGGAGCTTATGGTATGTATTCTCCCATGATCCTTCTCTTGGATTTGGTGTTGTAATTTGACTGTACTTGTAGGGTACTGGTTGTCAGAGCTTTGTTTGTGAACACCACATCTTCTTCTTTCATCCAAGAAAAAAGTGCTTGATTAGGTGCGATGTCCGACTCTTGTTCTACATACATTCCTTGCATCTGTGCTCTAAAATGAGAATTATCCATTTCAGAAGATTCATATCCTTTTGCATTTGATGGCATGCCTTTGTTCCTTTGCTCTACTACCCTTTGCTACATGTTTCCTTTCGGGTAATTTTGGGGAATATGGCTATCATTGTAGAGAAAACACCATGCATTTTCATCATCCGCTAGGTTATTTTGAGCTGGCATCAACTCTTTGCAGTGGCTATCTTTGATCGTTTATAACGGCATGGTGACTGGAACTATCTAGTTGGCAGGAGCTGCTTGTTGGCCTCCTTGACCCAAAGGTCCTTGGTATGCGTTTTCCTGATAAAATGGCCTTCTTCCCTGGTAAGTTTGAGTGGCTTGCTTCAAAGGGGATCGCTTGTTGTCGCTTGATGAGGAATAACTCATTATAAAAAGAGTGCATCAAAATCTTCATATCATTTATGTCTGCCACCACAAAGGAAGATACCAACGTGCTCGAATGAGTGGTAGGGTACATGTACGTAGATTGGGGTGGAGCTGAGCCCATCGCCTATGTCAAAGAAGTGTTTGAAGTAAAATCTTCTTGAAGTGGCATGCCTGAGATTTCCGCAAAAATAGGCATCAGAGGTCATGGCAGTAGCTTCCTTTCATTGATCAAACTATTTTGCATGCATACCGCCACTTCGTAGGTATCGGGTAAAGTATCCCCTCCCATGGAAGTTATCAAGATTGTGATATCTGAGTTGATAGCCTTTAAGTAGAATATGAATGCCATGGTAGCTTGAGGTCATATAGTCAGTGGGATCCTTTTCCAAGTTTTATTAAACTTGGTGTTGAAGTCACTCATAGCTTCTTATGGGGCTCTCTTGATGGTTATTAGTTGGTGCAATAGCGAGGAACGATCTCCTTTTTCCAAAAAATGTTCAAAAATATTTTCTTTGAGGTCATCCCATGAGCTGATAGAGACGGAAGTCAGAGATCTGTACAAGTTTTGAGTTTTCCCTTTGAAAGAGGCGACCAACAATCTCATAGAAATGTTCTCCTCCATAATATTGTGCACTCTGCATACTTTTGCTACATCTTGGAGGTGTTTAGAAGGGGTTTTAAAGTCCTCCCCAGAGAATTTTAGAATAACTTTGAGGGCATTAGCAGGTATGGTGGGCGATACATCAAGAGGAGTAGGTGGAAGTAGGGGACTACCACTGTACCAGGTTAAAATTTTTTTGGGGAGGGAGTACGTGGGCCATGGAGAAAAGTTTCTTATAGATTGGGTAAACTGGTATTCTTATTTAGAAAGTTTGATCCCCAGGCGGAGTGGATAAGGCTCTGAACTCTGGACTCTTACTCCTTACTCTACTACTTCTCACAGGCCATATAAAACTTGTGACTCTTCTTCTCATAGGTACCAAGGATGGTAGTTGGGAGTATTGAAAGTTACCCTTGAAAGATGCTCTTGTTTGAACCCTAGGCATGAAACCTCCAGTTTCCTTCCTAACAATCTAATTTAGAAGTATTCATGACTTCTAATCAGGCCTTAAGAACATGTCCCATTGGGCGTGCCAGAAAAAGAACTATTGATCATCAAATCTTGCACCTCTCTGACAGTATTACAGGAAATTTAGCAAGTGGGGGAACACTATGCACCTTACTGAATACCTCTGGGATTTTTATAGAAAGTTGATTCTTCTCTAAGTTTGGGAAAAGAGTAGAAATAAATGCAAACATAAAAACATGAAAGGTGGTGATATGCCAACACTTTTAAAAAATTTCAAAACCACAAGTTATTTTCTATGAATGACATGATAGACTTAGAACACCACATCCCTTCATTTTTGGGAAGATAACGAACAACATAGGCTAGATACAAGCACAATGCAGTCATTCAATCAACCTGCAGGAAGTGCATATTAAGATCCAACCAAATATAGAAGTTCCAAGAGTTAAATAGGAAAACATTCAAAATATACACAAACCCTTCCTCCTAATATAGCATAACATAAAAAAATGATAACCTACTAAGGAAACAAAGAATTCCAAAGACATAGTCCAGTTTCTACAGATTATAATTTAATCATGCACACAAACAACATGAAAAATCTGATAATCAAACTATTCAGATTAAGCAAGACATAGTTTTCTATTCTGGACGAAGATATAAGGAAGGAAATATTGACAAAGGCCATATCATGTATAGTTTCAGATATTTCTTCTAAATAGCTCGTACTTCAAATATTAAATGAAATTTAAAACAAAGATTGGATTCCAATCTGACAATAGTTTGAGTATATAAAAGACATAACATGCCAAAGTGAAGCAGTGTTCTATAAAATTCAAAGAAAATACTCCTATAAGTATGAAATCTAAAGAAAATTTTTCCAAAAGGAAAACTTCAGGAACCCTTTTTACATGTGACTGCTTCCAATTTATAGTCGCCAAGGAGAGAGAAACACCGACTTCATTCAAAATTAATGACCATGAGATGTCTACATCTGATAGCTTAGGATCCAATCCCAGATCTTTTAGTTAGGTCATTGCAGTCCTACTTATTAATTTCAACTACTACATTAATGTCCTTTAGATATTTTAATAAGATTGCCCCTTGTAATCACTCAGATCCTAGAAGAATAGCCTAGAAAAGGTCTCATCAAACAATCAAGTGGCTCTGGAGGCACCGACTTGCATCCTTCTCTAGAAAAAGGCAGGATGCATTCTAATAGACTTCGAATGAAAACTTGCAAGGTATAGCTCCTCAACAACGAAGAGATGACGTGTTGCACGAGCGAATAGTCTCAGATTCAAAAAAAGTGGTTTCAAAAAATCGTTCGCCAAGCTGACACATGGTCCAACTCTGAGCCAAGAAGAAAGTGATAAATAAAGTGTGCGCAACCACCATGTGGCACATTACACACTCGTTGGAAACACAACCTCTTTGCGTGGATCTTCCCGAAGACAAAAGTAAGGCTAAAAATAAAAAAATAGACTAAGGACAAATTTTTCTTCATAGATTTCTCATTTTGTTATTATTTCCCCATGAATTTTCCAAATGGAAAATCAAGTTATATGTATTTTTCCCTTTGGTTCTATTTGGTTGGTAACCTACTCTTTAGGTTCCCAATGTATTAAAATGTCCCATGATGTCTTTTAAGCCATATGTTTACCAACCCCTTCTCCTAGTAACTTAAGTTGTTCATTTGTGTATGTGCTTTTAAAAGGCTTCTAATTTATCTGAAGATAAGCCTATTGGGTGGTCCCACATTCATCTTAGTCAGTGCTAACTATGAAAATTTAATTTAGTTGAGCTAGTTATAATCTTTGCGAAAGATTTTAGACTTGACAAGTTCTTTTCATGAGCCCCTGAAAAGTATCTTTTATATGATCTTAAGATAATATGTCACCAAATCATGTTAGCCACAAGCATTGCTTTATTTTTTCACTAGCTTAAACCTTCACAGGAATAATATTTAGTCAATTCTTTGTTTCCCCTATTGCAAGGTGTGTGACCTTAGTATCCTTGTGCTTTACAGTGCAGTGTAGTGCTTGGGTTCGTTGCATGGCTTAACTGCCTCTTGTGGATTCATTAACTCTGGCATATCTATCGGGCATTAACAGGTCGATATTTTAGTACAACAACAACTATCTTTGCAACAAACACAATGTGGGTAGCCTACTATAGAAATCTCTGACAACTAAACTTACAATCAAACTCCTCTCAATGAAATATTTTATTTCTCCAATGATAATAGAATGAATATGAATGCCAATATGCAATCTACGATATCGGACAAACAAATTAGGTTTTTGAAGTTTAGAAATAGAATGTTATAATTTTCTCTGTGATAACAACAAAAAAATTAATTTTGTTGTTCATATGAATGCATGCCACATTGTTGATGTCTCCACATTTTTTAGAATCTTAATAATCAAAGATGATCAAGGTTCTCATTGCACATTTTTTGTAATGGATGTTTGATTGATGGCTTCTATTCAAGTAATAGATTAAATTTTCTTTTAGTTGAATGAATGAGGATATTGTAGTTATAATAAGGACCTTAAATAAGATTTATGATGTTTTCCATTAGCTCGATCTCTTATTCTAAGGCAATAAGATTATGAAAAACCATCAAATTAGGTTTTAGTTTGTTACCAAGAGAATTTTTTCATTCAAGTCTCTATAATGGGTAAGACATCGTTCAGATTAGCTCACAGGACCAAAACCTAGGTAGGATCAACATAAAATTTGAAAAATTATCTTTTACTTTTTGTTTATTTTGTTGTGCTCATTTCACACTATTGAAGTATAGAGCTATAAAGGGTTTTGAAGAAGCTCTAGCCAATCAGGTTCATCCCCAAATTGTTTGTGAGAAATTGTTATTTGTTTTAACATCATTGGATACATTTTTATACCTTGAAAGTGTTTTTGTATAAACATAAACTCACATTGGTCTTGTAGAGCCTAAAGTGCAGAGGAGAATAATTGTAAATCTATCTCCTATTCATTTGCCACTAATCTAGGGTTATTAATTATAGGATTTTGATAATTGTTAGATAACTTGAGCAATCAGTTGGCAACACTAACATGTTGGTGACTCTATTGGGAACAAGTCAAAATTTATTTTATAATACATACCTTGGTTAAATTCTAGACTTGAGAAAATTTTATTTACTCATTTTATCTAGTGGTTTAGAGTTGAACAATTGAGTCAATAAATTTACTTCAAGTCTTCTAATCAAGAACATCTATAGAAATATCATCAAAATTTTGAAATCCATTCATTTTTTTATTGTGAAGATTTTGTTGAAAATATCCCCATTGATTTGGGTGGTGAATCTTAATATTTCCTTGTTGGTGAAAGTGTAAGAAGAAAATTATTATAATCAAAATAAATGGTAGAAGATCTATATTCCATACTAATCCAAATACAAAGTTGGTTCACGAGTTCCATCCTTAAAGACAAACATGGAAAACTAGAGATACAGGTAAGTCTTTAGAACCCCTTATCAATATATCTATAATATGAAGGAAAGTAAATTGATACACCTTTATTGAGTGTTGAAAATGAAATAACTATGTCAAATATGACATTCATAAGAGATGAAGAGAATCAGATGGGTCCTAAATATAATTATTTTATGGAAAAAATATAAAAATAGAGAATATACCTAGAGAGAATACGACCTTAGAGAAGGTGTATATACAAGAGTAAGTTCTCCAACTATGGTTTTAACCACATACATTCATGCAAATAGGCCATCCAGCCAACCAAGTAATTTTTCTTTAGGTTTATCTCCTCTTAATACCCATGCTATGCTATATGGGAATTCTCAAACTAATTTGTCTTCACAAAGAGGCTCTACTTCTAGATTGCATGTCTAGACTAAAGAAGAATTACATAAAGAAGTTAATGACCATAAAATAGAATTGGAAAGAATGGAGAATATTAGAATCAGAGATGATATGAGAAGGAGAATAGATGCTCTGAAAAATTCTTATGGATTAGGAGATCCATCTGTTTCTAGCTCTAATCCCCAAACTTTCTCTTTTAAAAGTCTACAATTCCAAAATATCTCTATTAACTCTATTCAAAATGCTCCATTAATAGATTTACTACTTCTTCTCCTCAACAAAGAATTGTATAAACCTCTTATTCCCTAGCAGGTGCCTCAATGAACCAAAATATACCCACACCTAACCCACAACCTCAAGTAAATTTACCACAGTAAAATTTGGGGGGTTATGGTAATTAATAGTAGTATAATCCAAATTTGGGTGGTCAAATAGGTGGACACGTTTTTAATCCACTAGAGGGTCATAATGTTGGAAATTAATAGAATATTCAAACTAATCCTTGATTAAATATTTTTTTAGGAAACTTCCCAACAAGAAGACCTTTGCAAATATAAAAGTATAGACAACTAGATTTTACTGGTATTCCTAGATATCCAAATGTTTTTCCTAATTATTTTGAAAATGTATTATCTAGATTTTGTGGAAATAATGCATCATCAAGGGAAGATGATCTCGTAATTTTTTTAAATCTAATAGATGATTTTGAGGTAGAAGATGAGGATGTGGCAATGAAGTTGTTTATGAAATCTCTAATAGATTATGTGAGATATTGGTACAAAGGATTACCTAATGTAAGTATTGGTTCATGGGATGAACTAAAGAGAATATTCAAAGAATAGTGTGGCAAAAAAAATGATCCTAGGTTCATTATAAATGAATTCACTAGTATTAAAAAGGGATACAATGAATCTATTTTAGATTTTAATACTAGGTTTGTTAAGGTCATGAACATCCACAATACATGAGACCTAGTGAACCTATGTGTTTAGTTCTATATTGTAGTGAATATGATGTAAAAATGGGCTATGAAATAAGGGATAATGATGATCACTACTTAAGAGTTGCTTTTAAGATAGCTATACATATTGAGACTAACAAAAAAGAATCTAAGAAGATAAGAAAGAGAGATGATGTTAAAATATTGTAGAATCCTAAATGAAATATGATAAAGGTCCCTTTATCTACAATAAGCTTGAAAAGGTAATGAATTACCTTAAAGAATTAAGTTATAAGGTGTAAATAAATGAAAAAGGTTTTTCCCATGACAAACCTAATTATCAGAAGCAAGACAAAATTCCTAAGCTATCTGACCAACCTTACAATAAAAATTGGCATAATAGTAAACCTGTTCAAGGTAACCAAAGGATAATACCTAAAAAGGAAACTCTTGATCCTTTAAAGATAAATAATTTAAATCTTGTAGAAAAAATCCTTGGTGAATTCCTTGTCAATTACCTCATTCTCCTAGAAAATGTATGATGGCACAATCTTTTGAGGATCATTCTAATAATTGTGATGATTGTGATAATTCTCATGAATTTAATATGATGTCAACCAAAATATGCTTTGAAAGTGAAGATTATTCTCCTGATGAAGGGTACATTGAAATCGATGTACATGATAGAAGATCTCAAAATTTTGAATATCATCAATATTTATTTCTAATAATGAAGAAAAACATAATAGCGTACATAACATTGAAACTTCTGAGTTCGATGTTAGGTTAAGAAGACCCTTAGAAGAGGAAATCAGAGCATTGAATGCTGCTTCTATTTCTCAAGTGAAAATTAATTATAATTTTAGGAATAAAGAAATAAATAAAGATCAAGGCAAAGAATGTAGTCTTTTCATAAAGGATAACAAAAATGAGGTGAAGGATTAGTCTCCCATAAAGAAAAATGAAAAGCCTGAATTGAAATATAGGAATACAAAGAATAAATGAAAGGGTACTACGAGACTTGTAAAATAGATTGTGTCTCTTATTATAAAGTAAAATCATGAAAAGATGAAGAAAAAACAAGAAAAGGAAACTACCTAGTGTACTCAAGGAATTGAGGTGAAAAATAAAGAATAAAAGGTTAGTAGTCAAATCATACCAATTTATTATAATTATGGCATTCCTAAATACATTTATGTGGAAATGGAATAGGTCTTGTCACAAATAAAGGTGTGTGTTATGTTTCTAGAAATGATGAGAATTGAACAAAAAGAGAATATGGTTGCCCTTATCAATGATGCAACTATTTCCTTTGTAAGCAAGAAGGTCATTACCCTATATAAAAAGGGAAAAATAAATTAATAAGGTTGAACATGAAGAATAAAACCTTGAAGTGCTTAAGCTATATTTGGGAATGACTTTGAAAAAATTCCCTACTCAGGTAGAACCTTTCTATGTTACCTTGCAAATAAATGATAAATTGATAAAAAATGCATGATGGATTCAAGAGCTTCCATAAATGTCATTCCCTTGACAATCACGAAGGAACTAGGATTGCAAGTCAGTAAAGAATATGGTAAATTATTTGCTATGGATTCTAGGGAAGTTCCACTTATGGGAATAATAAAGGATATACAGTTAAAATTGGCTATCTTCCCTGAGAAGTAATTCATGATGAATGTGACTATAGTTAATATACCACCTTAGAATGGGATGCTACTGTCAAGGAAATGGTTTACAATTGTTGGTGGAAGCATGCAACTAGAATGATCATATTCCATGATCTTTATCTATGGAAATAATGTGAAGTCAGACAGAGAATAAAGATCTCCTACTCTTGTTAAAAATCTATAGCCATATGAAGAGGTATGTTTCATTGATACTGATATGGATAACTCTAGAAGTGAAGACCCTTCATCTGAGAAAGGTAAAGTTGCACCATTGGTTCATGAAGTAAAAGAAAATGTGTAAAAGGATGATTTGTGTTCTATGTACTTTGATGGAGCATGTTCAAAATAAGGAGAAGGTGCTAGGGTGATTATTATATCACCAAATGGTAAGTTCTATAAGTACTAATTTTGTCTAAAGTTTGAATGCACTAATAATCTTACAGAGTATGAGGAATTACTTTTAGGGATAAACATGGCTATCAAACATAACATCAAGAAGCTTAGGGTTATAGGGGACTTTGAGTTACTAATATCCCAAGTAAGAGCCAAATATGTATTTAAGCACAAAAGTTTAAAGCAATATAAGGCTTCTATTTGGGATGCTATTGAAATGTTTTATGTTTTTTTCATAGATTGGATGGAACTGTCTAAGAATGCAATGATAGATCTCCTTGCCAATATTAATCTTATACCTAATGATTTAACATTTATTAGAAAATCCAAGGTTGAAGTGAAAACAAGGCCTTCTATTATAAACAATATTTGTAATTGGAAGGTATTCAATGATGACCAAGATTTATTAGAGTTTCTACAATGTGTAGATGAATACCATAGCTAGGAAATTGATTCCTAGGGTTTTGTTGAGAATTTTGATTGAAGGGAGACTATTTTTGGGAATGAGGTTATTCAATTGAAGATAAACAAAATACCAAAAGGACTGGTGTCTTTGGAAAGATTTTTTGATAATGCTAACAAGTATGATGCAAAGCTAGCCCCAACATGTAAAAAGGCCTATAAGAAATAAACTTGGGAACAAAAAATATACCCAAAAAGGTATATATTGGGAAAAGACCGAACCCAAAAGTCAAAACTATGCTTATTTCCTTAGGAAATATAAGAATATTTTTGCTTGGTCCTATGAGGATATGAAGGCATATAAAGATGGCCTATTCCAACATGAAGCTCCTCTAAAGTTTGATACGAAAAAATTTAGGCAAAAGCAAAGACCAATCAACCCTACATTGAAACTTAAAATGCAAGAAGAGTTAATGAAACTCAATGATGAAGGAATCATTAAGCCTACCAGATATTCTACTCGGGTTTCTAACTTAGTTCCAGTTAGAAAGAAGAAATGGAGAAATCAAATTATGTGTAGATTTTAGAAATCTAAATGTGTTTTCATTAAAGTACAATTACCCATTACCTAATATGAAGGAAAAGTTGAAGAAATTGAGTGGTTGTGAGTTGTCAATGATGGATGACTTTTCAGGATACACCAGGTAAAAGTAAAAGAATCGAAGGAATACAAGATCACATTTACCACACCATGGGGAACATATGTGTATGTCAGGATGCCTTTTGACCCGAAAAATACTAGATCAACATTCCAAAGAGTAATGAATGTTGCATTATCATATCTTATTGATAAAATAATGGTAGTTCATCAAGATGATTTGATTGTTTTTTCTAAGAAAGAAGAAGATCACTACATGCATCTTGAAAGTATCCTTTCTAGAATTCTTAGCCTTAAGAAATGTGTATTTGGGGTTATAGAGGGAAATTTTCTAGGCCAGATTGTATCAAGAGAAGGGATACAAATAAATCCAAAATATGTTGCTACAATTGAGAGGATCCCTTAGCCTAAAACTATCAAAGGCATTTAATATTTCTTTGGGCAGGTGAAATTTGTTAGGAGATTTATCATGAATTTTGCTAAGATGACAAAATACATGTCTAATATTCTCAAGAAAGGTGAATCCATATCATGGGGGAAGATCATACTAAGGCATTCCAAAGCATTAAGGAAGCAATCAAAAATTCCCCTATATTGAAATCTCCTATTTTTTCAAATCCTTTCTAATTGTTTTCCTTTGCTTCCTTTCATACTGTAGCTGCTAATTTTTTTGCCTTAGAATAAGGGTATGATTAGCCTATTGCATTATTTAGTAAATCTCTTAAAAATACTAAATAAAATAATGATATAATGGAGAAGCAGGCTTGCTATAGTGAAGGCAACAAAAAAATGTAGACCTTATTTGGTAGGTGTTGAGATTTTTGCTTATGTCCCAAATTATACTATCAAGAATATATTCACCGAAAAAGAAGTCACAAGGAGAAGATCTAGATGGATCAATAAGACCAAAGAACTCAATATAAATATCCAAACAACTAAGCTTGTTAGAACAGAAGGTTTAGCTAAGCTTATGGCCGAGTCTAACCTTATTGCAAGTCAAATAAGTCATATATAAGATGATACAACTATTAAGGAGTACAATTTGCAATCTTGTTCTTGGTATAGATATATTATGTACTATTTGAAGAATATATCTTGTATAGAATATATGAATAATAATTAGAAAATAAATCTTAAGTTACAATCCATCAACTATGTCATATTTCAGAATGATCTATATTAGAGAAATAGAGATGGTGTGTTGCTTAGATGTGTAAATGAAGAACATACCACTAATATTCTTGAAGAAATATATAGTGGAGTTTTTGGAGGACATTTATATGGCCAAATCAATTGCACATAATATTTTAAGGTCTTTTTATTGGTTACCTACTTTTTTTTTTGATACACATAAGATGGTAAGAAAATGTGATGCATGCTAAAAGTTTTCAGGTAAGCTAAAATACTCTGGTGCCTTACCATTAAGAACATTAACTGTGGAAGCCTCTTTTCAACAGTGGGGTATATAATTTATTGGGGAAATTACTAAAAAATCTAGTGGTGGTCACAAGTGGATTGATGACAATTGATTACTTTACCAAATAGGTAGAAGCCATTCCTACCAAGAAAGCTACCAACTGAATTGTGGTGGATTTGTCTATGGAAAATATTGTAACTACAGTAGGGACCCTTGTAAAATTGATTGTAGACAATGTTATGTGTTTCAGGTTTGACAAGTTTACAACCTTTGGTTATGATTATGGGATTGATATATCTTATTCATCTCCATATCAACCACAAGGGAATGGACATGCTAAGTCTAGAAATACAAGTCTAATGAAGATTATAAAAAGAGTAATTGGAAAAAAAAATTATGGGATTAAAAATCAAATTAACACTATGGGATGAAAAAAACAATAAAGAAGGCCACAGGGAAGAATTTATGAATTGGTGTATGGATTAAATGCAAGGATTTCAACAAATAATCTATTACACATTTATAAGTTCATTCAAGAGTATGATGAAGATATTGATGATGTTATTATTTTTAGAATCAATAAGCTTATAGAATTGGATAAATTTAGAAGAGATGCATACAAAACCAATCACAAGAAAAAACTACAAGTCAAATATTTGTTTGATGAGAAGGCATCAGATATAAAGTTCATGATACGTGACATTATTTTGATGTGGAATGCTAGAATTAAAGACAAGGGAAAACATGACAAATTTGAAGCTATATGGATAGGTCCCTATGTAATATCCAACACTCATGGCGAAAATTCATATTTTCTATAAAATTTGGATGGTAAAATTGTAAAATTTCTAGTGTATGGACAATTCCTCAAACCCTAATTTTTATAAAATAGGGTATATCCATACACATTATATTTTAGTGTAAAGTTTGTACAATTTTTTGGTCTTTTTGCTCATTTTGTGTCTGGTCTACTTGAAGATTCATGGATCCTCACAATATTTCTACTAAACAGTCATCCCCAACTAGATCCACTAGTGGTATTTGTCCAAAATTTTATCTCTTTGAATTATCTAGATCCTTTGAATTTTTTTATGTTTCCTCTTAATTGCAATGGTTTCTTTAAAAATTGCTTTAGGGTTGTGAAAAAATCCTAAATCCTTGTCAAAACCTTGCACTTTTGTCTCCAAGTTATGTCTCCAAGGTATTTGTTTTATTTTATAATTGGCCCCATTCACCTAAGCATTGATTATGCCTATTACCCTTATATGCCTAAAGATATCGCTTAAACTTTTGTGCTTTATCGAGTCCCACTTGATACATGGTGTTATTTTATTCACAAGAACTTATCATTTTGTTATTATTTCTCCATGAACTTTCAAAATGACCATTTGTTTCCCATTATTCCTAACTTGTATGGGTTCTTCGCTAGTCAAGCTATATGCATTATTCTCTTCGATTCTTTTTCATTGCTAACCTACTCTTTAGGTTCCCAGTGTATTAAAATATCAAACAATATATTTTAAACCATATGTTTATTGGACCCTTCTCCTAGTAACTTAAGTTGTTCATTTATGCATGTGCTTTTAAAAATATTTTAAGTTATCCAAAGATAAGCCTATTAGGTGGTCCCAGATTCATCCTAGTCGGTGCCAAGTGTAAAAATTTAATTCAATCATGTTATTTATAACCTTTACAGAAGCTTTTAGTCCTAGCAAGTTCTTTTTGTGAGCCCCCAAAAAGTATCTTTCATATGGTCTTAAGATGAGTTTTCGCCACATCATATTAGCTGCAAGCATTGCTTTATTTTTTCTCTAGCTTAAACCTTTGTAGGAATAATATTTAGTCAAGTCTTTATTTCCTCGAACTCCCAAAACAATGCCATGGGTCTTATCATTGATTATTATTGTTGTTTCATGAAATAAATCCTTGCTGTGGAGGCTTGCAAAGTTTCTATTTTTTTCTCACAAGTACCTAAAATATTGACACTTATTCCACGTCAACATAAAAGGTAAAAGGTCAAAAGGTGTTTCTCTTTATGGAAATGATTTGAAATATATCTTCATCAAATAAATGGTCCATATTAAAAAATGGAGAACGGCTATCATTGGTCACACCCTCAAGCATGTGAAGAAATTAATGGTGGATTTGATCTTCATTTACCAAAATTTTGATTGTATTAGCTTAATTACATGCAATTGTTTTATTCAAAACATAAAACAAAGGTTGAGAGTGAAATTGTTGCAGATTTCGAAGTGAATGAGGGTTTTGGTGACATTTCTTGGGTTTACAACAAGCAAAAAACAAGTTAATTCATATATTCTCTATTACATTCTAGTGTAAAAATATTTTTTTTTTGGTTTTCTAGAAATAGAAAGTAAATTAGAGCTTTGAAGGGGTGGTGAATTGTTTAAAATTGTAAATAAATCTTTTCAAAAGTTTAAAATTTTAAAGCCCTACTTTGTATACATTAAAACCCTAAAAATAAGAAACCATGGTTGAAACATTAAAGGGAGTGAAGAGAGGTTTGGATGATGATATTATGGCTCAATTTATTGGGTCATCTAAAAGGCCTAGAATTTCATAAGTCTTAGGAATTCTAGTAGATAGAATTCTTCATAAAAATGAGAATTGTAGAGACCCCATTATCCCAATTCAAGGGTATGCTCTTTTCAAGCATGCTTTCAAGAAATTCCTTGTCGATGGTCCCATCTGTAATATTTGGAGATTGGGGGTTTGGGATAATGGTAGTGCCCAATGTGTTTATAAATGTTGACTTTATTAGAGGAATTGTACAAGGTTACAACCTAGAGAAAATGGCTCTATACACCACAAAGTGATAATTTTTGATGAATCTAAATAGAACCTACATACATAAGGTATTCAATTTGGACCCTAATTCTTAGTTACTGATAGATTTGGGGGAATTGAATCTAGAGATTATCAAAGGCATAGGGATAGTTATAGGGTTAAATGGTTGCTAAGTTTCAAGCCTATGGGCCCAAACAAAGAATTAAAGAGGTTTTCCAATGGGAAATTAGAGTTGTTTAGTTATGGTATATTTGAAGATTATTTTATAAGAAACAAATTCTCTCTTTTCCAAGTATTGGGCATGGATTGCAAACCTTAGATTCTAGTGAATTTTATGGTGTTGTCTATGGATATTCAGAGCATGGATGTCAACAAACCTTATGATTATGAAAGATATGTTGTAGAAGAAATTCATAAAGCCTTGAGTGCTATCAAAAAGGATAGTATTGCTATCTATTTTAAGTGGTATTCTTCGCTAACCAAAAAATATTGTTTCATGGAAATGATATTTGGTCCTGTCATATACAAATAAGGTCACAAGATGCACAACAAAGGTTGTTTCCTATACACGAATGGACTTACATTTGGGATAAAGACTGTGATAAATCAAATTATCTAGTCTTTGAAGAATACTTTGTAAGAGAGGTCCTAAGAAATTTTAGCCAACCTATGGATTTGAGGCTTTCAAAGGAAGTAAGAAGATTCCCGAGGCCTAAGGATATTTTCCCCGAGACAAGAAGAAAGCGCAATTGGGGTGATTGGATCTATTAATCTGATGTAATAATGATTAGGTTTTATGGTTCCCTTGTCACACCACATGTGTTTCCCAAGACCGTCCCAAATAAAATTGATTTTCTAGAGATTATATGGTAGTTAAATGAGTTTGATAAAACTAATTTTATAAACTATAAGAAACATGCCATCCTCCCTTCTATAATTGTATTTTCATATTTTCACATTACAACTAGGGAAGGATTGGAGATGTTGCTAAATAAATTGCTCTCATACAAGATGAAGGTAGACAAGCTTAGAAGATGTGATCGTGAGAATTTCATCCATGATCATAGGACTAGTTTCAAATTGGCTATATTTGTGCACAAGCCTCACAATATTGAGGATCTGATTAGAAATTATTCAATAGAATAAAAGGCCACAAAAATAAGGGAATATTGGGTGAGGATTCAAATTGTAAAATAAAAAATTAAGCATGAAGATCCCTCCTATAAAGGAGCATACTCAATATTGAGGATTATGTTATTAGGATCATGACAATATTAGAAAGTACCAACAACTAGCTTGCAAATTTCTCGTTCCACCAATAAGTGTTTTTGGTCCTTCTTCTCAAAAGGAAGTACCACAAATCCCACAAAAAATCATCCCTCTATAATAGATAGCCTTTAGAGTGGAATCCCTCGTGGATTACCCTATAGACAATGAATATTTACCCAAGGAGTTAGAAATAAGGAAAATTGTGAGCCCATACTCTATAATTTTGGTAGAGAGGTCCTCTAATGATAGATTTCTCATCAATTTTGAGATTGGAGACTAGGTGGTAGATGATATGAGAGAATTAACTTGCTCCAAATTCATGCAAGATGAAAAATTTATCACCACCAAGGAATTGAAGGATTTCATCCTTAGAAATAAAGCTGAAGAGTTGTAGAAAATATTAAAAGGTCATCAAATCACTAAAGAATGAAAGAAGAATCTTATTGCCCAATTTTAGAAGGAAGTAGATGCAAAAATGGCTGCTATGACACCTTATAAGGGCAAGGAATTAGTAAGGAAGGGTTGATGTTTTTTTATTTCTAGGGTGGGATATATCATTTGAATTTGCATTATATACTATTTAGAGTTAGGAGGGAAGTGACCTTATGCTATAATCAGAAGAGCAAGATGATACTCTATATTTTGGGTCTAGATTTAATCCAAGGCATGAGACCTTGGAAATTTGGTCAATTTTCCTAGAGACCAATAAGCTCCAAGTAATCAATGATGCAAATGAACTCACTAGAAATCTAATTATTAGGAGATTAGGGGATACGAGTGCCCTCCAAGTATCTTCCCATATTGTGAAAAAATATTATTCAAAAGAAATGGTAATGAAAACTAAGGCAGATATGAAAAAGGTTAACACCATTAATTTGAAGGTGTAAGAATAGGTGAATATAGTTACTGGATTTCTTCCAACTCCACAAGTTGCAATTGAAGATAGATATTCACAAGATAAGGCAACCTTAACCCATGAGGTTAAATATTTGAGAGAAAATCTCAAGTAGATTAGGAGGAAGCAAGAAAGGAAAATGAAGAAGGAACCAAGAGAACTTCAGACCTAGTTGAAAACATGTTGGGCCACAAGCTATCAAGAATTTTTAGTCATATTGATAAGTTCTAGAATAAATAAAAAATATGAAAGATGCATTCACTAACCATACCAAGATATGGGTTAGATTGAAATTATTTGAAGTCAATTGGGCTCTAGAAGTTGCATTAATGAAGATTATTACAAAGCACTCCAATTTTGATTATAATTTTGTATATGATATTCTTTCTAGGGTTGATTCTATAATTCATATCATCAGCCATCAAAATAAATTCCAAGAAATCATAAAGAGGGAGCTATATATTTTTGAAGGATTTTAGGAGTTTCAAGTGCTTCCTGTATTGAATAAAGAGGGAGAGATAAAATATTAAAAGGAGTGGAAATCCAATTTTTCTAAAATTCTCCCTCTTATTTATGTGAGAATTAATAAAAATGGTGAGATGAATGTAGAATGATTAAACCTTATCATGGACATGCTTTGCAAACTTGAGTATAACATGGTTGGTTTCTCTAAAATGGTACAAGTACTAATAGGTGATGATTATATGAATCACATGGTTAGAGTGGATCAATTTCTCCCACTAAGAAGTTAACTTATCATCAAAGAAGGATTTTAAATAAGGAGATAAGCAATGCAAATATTTGAGTTGTGTTTCAATCTGTCAGAAGCTTTTAGCATAACTAAAAGATCAATGACTTAGAATATCAATATTAGATTTACTTTGTCAGCTCCAAAAGGAATTTTTGGTTGAATCAAGTTCATTCAACATTATAAATTCTCTCGACAGGCTTTAATTTCTACTACAACGGCCTCTTGCTCAAAATTTAAATGTATTTTGTCTTATTAGAAGGTGACACTGCTTATTTTTATCTTTTTGTACTATAAGTGGTGGAATAAGGCTTTAGCTTGTTGCTCTCTTACTTTTATAAAAGGGAATTTTGAGCCTTATTCTATGATTTGAGTCCTTATGTTTTGAGAAAGTCTCTGTAAAGAATTAATCTTATACAATTAAGTTTTTGAATTTTATAAAGAGAATGTTGTAATTTTATTTGTGATAACAACCATCAAATTAGGTTTTAATTTTTTATAAAGAGAAGTTTTTTCATTCAAGACTCTATAATGGATAAGAAACTGATCAAATTAGTTCACAAGACCAAAATCTAGGTGTGATCAACACAAAATTTGGAAAATTATCTTTTTCTTTTGTTTAAAATTTTGTTATGCTCATTTCACACTATTTAAGTATAGAGTTATAGAGGGTTTTGAAGATCTATCCAATCAGGTTCATCCCCAAATTGTCTGTATGAAATTTTTATATATTTTAACATCATTAGATGAAATTGTTATAACTTGAAAGTAATATATAAAGGGAAACTCACCTTGGTCTTGCAAAGCCTAAAGTGCATAGGAGAATAATTGTAAATCTATCTCTTGCTCGTTGGCCACTGATCTAGGGTTCTTAAATATATGATTTGGATAATCCTTAGAGAAAATTAGGAAATTAGTTAGAAACAAAAACAATGTGCTCTACAAAATCTTCAACCTCAACTCTACTCTTATATTATTTATCTATATTTCTTAACTTAGAATAATTTCTTGGACTACTCCAATATAAAATGTCGAATGGAGATTTACTAGTACTCCTATTGAAAAAAATATTATATGAAAATTCTGCCTATGGAAAAAATAAATCCCATCCCTTGGGCTTATCTCATGCTAAGCATCTTAGTAGGTTACCCAAAATACTATTCACCAACTCTGTCTGCCCATCGGTTTGCAAATGGTGTGCATAACTAAAATTAAAATTAGACTTCAACATCTTCCAAAAATCCTCTAGAAATATCCAATAAATTTGGTATCTCGATACTAGACTATACTCTTTGGTAGACCGTGTAGTCTAATCACTTCTTCAAAAAAAACTCTGCAATGTGAATAAAATAATTGGTCTTATGACATAGAATGAAAGCTTTCATCTTTGAAAATATGTCTACCACAAAAAATTATTGAGTCATGTCCTCTTTCTGTCCTCAATAAACCAAGAATGAAGTCCATACTGATATCTTCCCAAGGCCTCTTTGGTATAGGTAACGGATTATACAAACTAGTATTTTAACTTACCCTTTTAGCCATATGACATAATCTACAAATTTGCACAAAATTCTTCACATATTAGTACAACTATGGCAAATAATAATTCTCATTTACAAGAGAAATGGTCTTATCTTGACCAAGGTTTCCTACCAATTCTCCACTATGCTTCTCCTTAATCAAGTTCTCTCTAATTGAAATACATGGAATGCATTATAGGCTTCCTTTGAACAACATACCATCTTTGATTATGAAATCCAACCATCTCACCTTATCCAAATAAATGGGTTAAAAATAAGCCTTCCAAGCCTCTACAAAGTCTAGATCTTTAGGATACAAACTCTTGAGTTCATTAAACCTAAAAAATTCTATATTCATCTCTATCATTTTTTTTCCTTCTACTTGTTTGATTGAAAAAGGGATCTAGATCCTAAATCACACTTCTTCTAATTAGGGAAATTAAGGATTAAAAATGATCTCAAAATCTAGTTGGATACAAACCTTAATGGAAGATCCAGTAATGGACCAGGGTTTTGATCCATGTTTGGGGGATGATGATGTGATGAATTGAACTTTAATTGACTGAATTTTATGATGCAATGTTGTTCCTAGGTTAACTATGAAAATGCAACAAATTGAGATGATTTTTGAGAAACCCATAACAAAAAGATAAAAAAAATTCAAAAACACAAAGGGTAGACACAAAGAAACCTGACATAGAAAATGGTGCTGAATTAGTTGGTTAGGGGCATGGTGTACCCTAGAATGGATTCTTTCTTTTTAGGATCTAAAATCACAAACTTGTAGTCTCTATTTTGCAAGTCCTATTCTCTCGGGGTCACTATTGGAAATTCATATGTTGCTATAAAAATCCAACTTCCATGTCTTGACAACTTGTAGAGCTTGAAAGAATGAATGAGAAATTAGTCCTCAATCTTCATCCAATTTTCTCTAGATCTGAAAACCTACACACATGAAAGAGGGGGAAGAGTTTTTTCATATAGGGGCTTGCCTAAGTCAAACCCTATTTTGGTATTTTTACCTCCACAATAGCTATGATGATATATAAAAGAGCTTACTCTTGGTCAAGTAGAGGCTAAATGACAAACAAGTAATGAATTGAGTAACGTTGCAATTCACCACTTAGATCTGCATTCCTTGATGAACTAAATTCATGCTACTCTACTTAAGACATCTAAAAATCTGTTTGAATTCCCACTTTTATGTTTCAAAACAAATATGTATCTCTACAAAAAATCAACCCATTTTAAGTGCCTTTGGTTTAACTTCCCCTGACTACTAAGGTACTTCAAGGCCTGATAATCAACATATAAAACAAATTATTTTGGTAACAAATAGTGCCTCCATTTTTTCAAAGATTTAGCTATTACATAAAACTCCTTATCATAGACATAACATTTTCTCTTGGAATAATTCAATTTATCACTAAATAAGGCAACATGATTACCTTCTTGACTCAAAATAAATCCTATAACACTACCACTAGTAACACAATCTACTTGAAACGCCTTATTAAAATATGGAAGCACCAAAATAGGTTTCTCTATGAATTTATTCTTAAAAAAATAAAAACTCTTAGCTACTCCTACAACCCATTTAAGCTCCCTTTTGTCCCCTGTCATTGTCTTTGTTATGGGTGCACAAATACTACAATTTTTTTAAAATAAAATTTATATAAAAAATTGCATGACCATAAAATGATTTACCTCTATAACACTCCTTGGTGTAGGCCACTCAATGATAGCCTTTAATTTCTCTAGGTCCATCTTAAGATCCTCAATTAAGGCTAAAAATCCTAGATATATCAAATCCTTTACAAAATTATATTTCTTCAGGTTAATCAAAAATTTATTTTCCCTCAACTTCTCAAAAAATCTAAGGATATACAAAAACTGTTCCTCCAATGTCATACTAAAATTAAAATCTCATCCAAACAAAAAATGACAAATTTATCCAAAAAATCTTTTAATACCCATTCATGACCCACATGCTTGATGCATTGGTTAGCTCAAATGACATGACTAACCACTCATACAGTCCCTCCTTGGTTTTAAAGGTTGCATTCCATTCATATATCTCTTTGATTCAAATGAATGATGATATCCGCTCTTCAAGTCAATTTTTGTTAAGTACTCAACTCCACTCAAGAAATCCATAATGCCATCCATTATCAACAAGTGAAATATGTAATTGATTGCAATACTGTTAATGGATTGAGAGTCTATACACATAATCCACTCACCATCCTTCTTTGGTGCTAGTAATGTAGGTATTGAATATGGACTCAGGCTCTTTGATCAATCCTTTGCTCAAAAACTCATGGAACTATCTATTCAATTTCTCATTCTATATAGGATTTGTAACTATAGATTAAATCTGTCTAATAAGATCTGCAACTAGAAAGAACAATATTAATCCTAATCTAAATCAAAACTAATCTAAAATCAAACAATAATGAATGAAATTGAAAACATAATGAATAATTAACAAACTAAATTGATCTCACCGAATATGTATTCACCCTTTCGAATTAACTCCATTGCTCTTCTCCTTTTTGCCTTTTTAGTGTTCTTTCCCTTAGATTTCTGTGTTTGAATGCAAGTATAGCTGTGTTGAATGTCTAAGCAAAATATCAAAGATTGTTTCTTCTCAAAAGCGTATAATTTCGTGAGGAGGAATAATGATATTGACAGGCCATTTTATAGATTGTAGGTTTTCGAACGATCGGCTCAGATTGAAAGAGAGATCGACGGATGAGATTGATGAATGCCATGCAATGAGTTATGTAACAGATAGAACGTGAGTTAAAACGTGAGTTCAACTACAGGATAAAGACTAATTTTAGAATGTGAGTTAGAACATGAGTTCCAATCTTAATCTTCAAAAATAGAAGAAATAGACTTTGTATGCAAAAGCCAAAGCTAGAAGTTGGAGAATAAATGCATTTGAATGCAAATGTGAGTTAGAACTAGTTAATCGACTAGCTGTGATGGAGAGTTCTCTCACAGAGATAAACTGGTGTTTAACTTGAGAGATAACTGGAGAACCAAGAATAGAACTCAAGTCCGAAGGTGAGTGAATGACTTAGATAACTGAATGTTAGAGGAATGTGACATAATTAATTAAATAATGAATTAAATGTTAATTTAATTCAACATTCAAAAATAAGACTTTAATTAAATAAATAAAGTAATTTATTTAATTTGACTGTTTGAAAAGGATTAAATGAATAATTAAATAAAGATATTTAATTATAGTTGGAAAAGTATGATAAAGGGGTAATTAAATAATAAATTATTTAATTGATAGATAAAGGGGGAAGAATTAATTAGTTTGCAACATAATTAAATAAAGGGTGATAATGAATTAATGAATTAATTAAAAAGGGGTATTTAATTAATAGTGGAAATATGTGTTAGAAAGGCTAATTAAATAATTAAAATTATTTAATCATGACCACAGACTATAGAAAATTATGTCGAATATGTACTCGCAGGCCTAGACCAATTTTAGGTATCTACAGTTTGCCCCTCTTTGATACAATGTTGGTATAACGTCGTGTCAAAGAAAATATGCCCTGATCGTGCCCCAACATGAAACAGGTTAAGGTATGCCCCAGTAAAAGGGAGAATGACGAGGAGGTAGTGGTATGCCCCCTCGAGAGAATAGGCGGGTTTGAAGAACATGAGTGTGCTCTCGAAATGGATAGATAATGGTGGTGAAGATGGAGAAAAGAAGAAATGTTAGCATGGATGATTTCAGAATGTTAGTAAGAAATAATTAAAGTTTGATTGATGGAGAAAATGATATAATGAAAGTTTGATTGATTGAGAAAAAGACATAATCTTTGATATATTGCCAAATATGCTATACTTGCTTGTTATCATCACTGGGCGGGACATGACACAGATGGATAGTACACACTATGATATGAGATAGACCATAGTGTACAAAGTCATCCATCTGCAAAAAACAAACAGTCATAGACAAGGAGTGTCTCAACTCACACTAAAGACAAAATTGCCCTAGTCATTTTGTCGAGACAAACCACAAATAGTAGACAAATAAAAGATGGGTCATGAGACATCATCACTCCTCTAAATCCTTGATAGGACATCCTTGAGGAAGCTAGTAACATGACTCAAAAACCATTGTTAAAAAGATAGTTGATAGACAAAAACCAAAGAAAAAGAGTCCTCTGACATCATTGCTTCTCTAAATCCTTCAAGGGACATCCTTGAGAAAGCTAGTAACAGGATCTTGCACAAATCGATAAAAATATAAGACAAAATAGGATATAAAGTCCTAAAGCCAAATAAATGTATTCGCCAAAACTTGATCTTATGGGATTGTTTGATGTTTGACATAGTGTATGTGAGAGAATGACACATACCACATAAGACATTGAGTCTGGTTTCGATTTGGTGATTTCTGTATAAGGCATGACAAAGTCTGGTTTCAGTAAGACATGTGTCGTATAAGACGTTGGAGCTTGATGACGTTGAAGTGACAAGCCACACGAGACTATGACAATTGATGACGTCTATTGACAAGAAAGACATATCTTGTTTAGACATAGGTTGATTGCATTGACAATGTGTGTGATATTGACTTGATAACTATTTGAGACGTTTTGCCTTGTTGTTGGTTGACTTGTTTTGATTCCTTGACTGATAAATTGTGTGTGCGTGTGTTGACCATGTATGACATGAGATGATACCTTAAACTATGATATACCATTGTGAATGAACCCTATTGGACTGACCTAGTGTGGTCTCGAGAGCTCATCAATTGATTAGCCTTGCCTACGTTGTACATGCAGAGACCTCGTAGTTCGACACGACCAATGACTTTGAATATACAAAGCGTCATGATTTAAATGTGTGATACATGACAAACCTAGACTGATAGACCTAATGCCTCGGGGGCACATCGATTGATGGCCTTGCCTACGTCCCAGTCGCAAAGGCAACGTAGTTCGACTATGTCTATGACTGACTTAACATGACCGACTTGACATAATGAATTGACATGATGACTTGACATGATGACCTCACATGATGACTTGACTCTATTTTTGGGATTATTTGACATTTTTTGATTTTTTTTTTAGATTTTTAGATTTTTGAAGTTTTCTAATGTTTTTGGTATTTTTCAGGACATTTTCGATGATGCGACATTATGTACAAGGTGTTAGGGCATAGAACAAGGATTTTCCCCCAGTCAGGAATAATATTTGGAAGATGGAGTGGGTAATGTGACAGAATGGATGCTAGATGTCAATCGTTTCAAGGAATGGATAAGACAACCATTTATTATGAATGATGACGAAAAAGTCTGATTAGAATGATGGTAGACGAAAGAGCAAGCTTGACTACACATGGCTCCTGTTTGCCAGGTTTTCACCATGGTACTTATCCATAGTGCCACCAAAGTGGTTTTCACTATTGGATGGATTTATTTCTCTTTTCTTTTTTTTTTGATTTTCTCAATTGTTTTGGTGTTACAAAGACGCCTGTTTGCTAGGTTTTCATCAAGGTAACCATTTTTTTGTTTTTATTTTTCTAGATTAAGGCACGGATTCTCAGAGACTAAGCATAGCACCTCTTTAGATGCAGACTGTTGATAGGGGACAAAAGCGGCTCTCATTTAGGAGTAGAGAGTTGGTACGCTCCTGATCCAAAGGCTTCTGTGACTATAAAGGGCCCCAACCAGTTAGGCTCGAACTTACTTGGTTTCTCTCTTTCAGCTTGGTTCTTAGGATTCTGCATTAATACTAGGTCACCAATGTCAAAATGTCTATTGAGAACCTTCCTATTGTAACTACGATGAAGATGATTTTGATATGCTTGCAAATGATCTAATGCTTTCTATCTTCATTCATCCAGCAATTCTAGCTCTTGTAACCTTGAGACACGGTACTCTTCATCATCCACATGACCCTTCAAGGATACCCGTAGAGAAGGTATTTCAACCTTGATAGGTAAGATAGCTTTAGACCTGAATACGAGGGAAAATGGAGTGGCACTGGTGGGAGTATAGATGCTTGTGCGATAAGCCCATAAGGCAAGATTAAGCTGTAGGTGCCAATCACGGCCAACGTCATTGATAGTCTTCTTAAGGATTCTAACAATAGTCTTATTAGATGCCTCAGCTTGGCCATTACCTTGTGGGTAATATGGAGTGGAGAAATGGTGTTTGATGTGGAATTCTTCACATAAATGGCGTACTTCTTGGTTCTTGAATGGGCAACAATTATCTGTGACTATGGATTGTGGTACACCATACCGATAAATGATATAGTTTAGGATAAACTTAGATATTTGTGTGCTGGTTATGTATGTCATGGGAATAGATTCAATCCATTTGGTGAAGTATTCGGTGGCAGTGATGATGAATTTATGGCCATTTGATGATGGAGGGTGTATCTTACCTATGAGGTCGAGTCCCCATTGGGTGAAGGGCCATGGTGAAGTAATTGGACGAAGCTCCTGCGCTGGTGCTCTTATCAAGTCTCCATGTATTTGACATTGTGTACACTTCTTTACAAAGACGTATGAATCTTTCTCCGTTGTAGGCCAATAGTAACCTAGTCTCATAATCTTGTGGGCTAGAGTGGGACCACTCGAATGAGATCTGCATATACTCTCGTGTATCACTCACAAATTTGTTTATGCTTCTTCAGCATCGAGACATCTCATAAGGGTGTTATCTAAGGTGTGTCTATATAGGGTTTCTCTGATGATGGTGTACTTAGCTGACTTTTAGATGAATGTTCGACGTTGGCTATTAGACAAGTCTTGAGGTAGGGTTTGGTCAGTGAGGTAATCGAATATGTCTTTATACCAAGGAGACGTAGGACCAACAATGGTACACACTATCGCCGTATCGGGGACATCATAAGCAGGAACCAAAAGCCGTTCAACCAAGAACTCGAACTTAGGCACATTACTCAAAATATCCAACAAGGAACCCAAGGTTGCCATTGCATCTGTAGCTCTATTCTAGATATGTGGTATTTTTTGAAAAGTTATGTCTTTGAAATACTGTTTGAAACTATCTGCCATTTGTTTGTATGGTGCAAGCTTCTCATCCTTAGTCTCGTAGTCATCATTTACCTATCGGATTACAAGTTGAGAGTCGCCAAAAACATGTAGGCTCTTAATTGTCCATTGAACTGCCATTTTCAACCCTGTCACTAGAGCTTCATATTCTGCTTTATTGTTGGTACAAGGAAATGCAATCCTAAATGATTTGGGAACGGTATCACCTTGAGGTGTGAAAAATAAGATACCAACTCCTGAACCATGATTTGTGTGTGACCCATCAAAGTATAGTTTCCATTCTGTTTTAATGTCAATGTTGAAGAGGAATTCATCTGGAAAATCTGCCACTAATGGATGGTCTATCTTTATAGGTGCATTAGCTAGTTGATCTGCAATCACCTATCCTTTTATAGCCTTCCTTTCAACATACTAAATGTCATACTCTCTAAGTATCATGACCCATTTAGCCAATCGACCTGTTAAAGCTGCCTTACTTAGGAGGTATTTAAGTGGATCAATCTTTGCAATTAGCATTGTTTGTCGATTGAGCATATAGTGCCGAAGTTTTTGGGTAGCAAAGACTACCGCAAGACAGGCACGTTCTATGTTGCTATAATTCAATTCATAGCCCACTAAGGTACGACTGATATAATAGACTACTCTCTCATGACCTTGTTCATCGTGTTGTGTGAGAAGAGCCCCTAATGCCGACTGAGTTCTTGAGATGTAAAGTAGCAATGGTTTTCCCTCTATAGGTGGCATTAAGACTGGTGGAGTATGCAAATAGTCCTTAATTTTCTGGAAGGCCTCTTGACATTTAAGGGTCCATACAAATGGCACTCCTTTCTTGAGTAGATGCTGAAATGGATGTATTTTATCCGCCAATTGTACTATGAAACATCTAATTGATTGTAATCTCCCTTGTAAGGTTCTGCGTTGACCAATACTGACTGGAGGAGGCATTTCTATGATAACTCTTGCCTTCTCTGGATCTACTTCAATGCCTCTGTGAGAGATGATATACCCTAATAGTTTCCCTGATTTGACTCCAAAGACATACTTCTTCGGATTTAGCCTGACATTGTAATTCTCCAGCCTTTGGAATATCTTGTCTAAGACTTTCAAATGATCTTCCCTTGTTTCTGATTTTGCTATGATTTCATCTACATAATCTTCCATGAAAGTATGTACAAAGTCATGGAAAATTGTAGTCATGGCCTGCTGATAGGTAGCTCTTGCATTCTTAAGGCCAAACGACATAACATTCCAACAGTATGTGCCCCATGGACACGTAAACACTGTTTTGTGTTGGTCTTCAGGTGCTATTTTAATTTGGTTATATCCAGAGAAACCATCCATGATGGATAGCATCTCATAGCCTGTTGTAAGGTCTACTATCATGTCGATATTCGGCAAAGGAAAGTCATCCTTAGGACATGCCTTGTTGATATCTCTAAAGTCAGTGCAAATGCGAATGCCCCCAATTGGCTTAGTCACTGGTACAAGATTTGATATCCAATCCACATAGTCTATTGTCCTTATGAATCCTACATCCAAAAGTTTCTTAAGTTCTACCTTGACCAATAGAGCAATTTGCGGATGCATCTTCCTCAACTTTTGCTTGACTGGCTTAATACTTGGCTGTAGTGGTAAATGATGCAATATTAGGTTTGGATCCAGCCCAGGCATGTTAGCATATGACCATGCAAAGTTTATTTGTCTCTTTGTGAAGAAGTCCTTAAACTCATGTTTTTCTATCTCTGTTAAAGAAGCTGCAAAATATACCTTTCGAGGATTCTCTTCTGTACCTATGTTGACTTCAATAGATTCTTCCACTAGCATTGATGACTTTTCCTATTCAATGGGGAGAATATTTAAACCTATCCTTGGGTGCCTCTGAGAGGTTTTCGCCCTCGGATACGTCCTTTATTTTGTCTTTTTCTTTGTCTAAAGGTGCCTTTCAGTTTTCACCTAGTGACTCATCATTTTTCTTTTTATTGTCTTTTTTCTTTTCATTTTCATTTTTGCGACTAGAGGTGCAAATAGACTCCCCAAAGTATGCCTTATCGTCCAAGTCTATGGTAAAACCTGCTTTATGGTCCCCTCTTGGTATGCCTTCTCTAAGTCCCATGAACTCAACAATTGCTTTGTCCTTCTTGAATGTATCTATGATAGGTGTACTTTGTTGATCCCAGTCAATGAGTTCGAGATATATAAGGGGCATGTCATCATTAGATTTTTTAAAGGTATCTACTGACAAGGTTAATACGGAGTGGTTGACATGGTTGCAGAAGTTTTGGACTAACTCCTTCTTAATTCTTCTTCCTAGGTTTAGGTATACTCTGATGTGGGACCATAGTAAGGGCAGATTCGTCAGAAGATGGGTTTTCAGGTGCCCAAGATGCATGATCAAGGGTTTCCCAATAATAGTTCTCTTGCCATTCTTGTTTGGAAAAGTGTTTCGTAGGATGAGGACTAGATAGTTTTGGTTTAGGTTTCATGTTGAGGTCCAATTCTCCAAATAAGGCATCTATGTTCATAGTACTAGTAGATGAAAGGGACTCCCATTCACCATCACTAGAGTAAGGGGATTCATCATAGACTGGAGGTTTGTCGTAAAGTGGGGGTTTGTCATAAATTGGGGGAAGTGTTTCATGAGATGTCTTGATGTCTGCGTAATCATTCACTTCCTCTTGAAATGATAACAAAGTACCAAGAAACCCGATTCTAAGCAGTTGACACCCTAGCCCTAGATATTTCGGTCGTGGGTAGACAGTAATTGGTTATGTTCTTCCATTCTAATATAGACCTAACCCACTTTTCCCGTCATAGCCTTCTTTTTGCATTATTTTAAAACCTTTTCCGTACTGGTCCTTGGCTATTTGAATAGATAGGGAGGGGTATTCATGTTCTTCTTGATACAACCAGGAATCACCTTGATCCACAATTTCTTCGCTTAACTCTCCCCATTTGGTTAATGTCATTGTAGGGGGAACATGAAATGTGACCACTGACTATCTTCTATCCACCATGGGTAGGCCATATGCCTTAGGTGGAATCAGTTCACTAACACAGTATGATGCCTTTATTTTGTATTCGCCACAACCCTTGTCTTGGATCTCGAGTTTTGGAGTGGATGATGGTGGTTTGAATGAAAGGGACTTAGTGAGATGTGAGGGGTCAATGTATTGGGATAAAGTGGATGAAGAAGCTTCTTGGTTAACTGGCACTTGTCGTTGTGGAATTTCCTTTAGGCCTATACAATACTTAAAAGGATTTGGATCACCATCAATGGTGATCTCTATGCCATTATAGGGGAATTTGAGACATTGGTGGTATGTTGAAGGTACAACCTTCATTGCGTGTATCCAAGGTCTACCTAACAACAAATTGTATGGGAGGGTGAGATCCAAGACTTGGAAGCTAGTGTTCATGATTGCTGGGCAAATTCGGATAGCGAGTGTGACAAATCCTTTGGACAATCTTTCCTCATCATTGTAAGCCTTGATGACTATACTCTTAGAGGTATCTACACAGTCTTCTGAGAATCCTAATGCCTTAACCAATTTAAGGGTACACAGGTTCAAACTTGCTCCTTCGTCTACCAAGACTCATTTGACTCTGGTTTTATGGACTAAGACTTCAAGATGTAAGGGGTCATTATGATCCAACTTTTCAGTTGAGTAATCCTGTTGGGAAAAGGTGGCATGATGTGAATTGGTTAAATATCCCACCATCTCTTCGAAACAATTGACATCTAAGTCTATAGGAAGAGTTGTATTCTATTTGTTAAGGATGGTTCGATGCCCAGATGATAAGGTCAACAATTCCAAGATAGATATTTGCGTAGGGGTTTTACTCAATTGATCAAGAAGATTGTACTTGAACTTGGAAGCTTGCGTAGATGGCTCAGAAGGACTTGGAATAGTGATCTTAGTTCTGCGTGTGTTTACACTACATTCTGGATGCTTCTTAATGGTGAAGGTATTGACATGCTCATTTGCCACGCGGAGGCTATATACGATCTTTCCTTTTCCATAGTCATAGTTGGTGTTTGCGTAATTGGCTGATGGATTGGTCTTAGGTCCTGAACTGGAGGCTTTTCCTTTTGTGTGGTCATGTAATGGGTCCTTGAAGACCTTATGATCACCGTTCTTAGTGTTTTTCTGCCCACCAACCTCTATGGTTCTATTCTCAACAAAGTCTTGTATTATGTTCTTGAGTTGACGACATTGTTGGAGGTTGTGCCCTTTGGTTTGATGATATTCATAATGGGCTTTGTCATCCCACCAAGAAGGTTTAAACTATCCCAGATCATACTCCCTTGGTTCCAAAGGTTTGATGCGATTGTGTTTAATCAACTCTTTGTAAATAACCTCGATTGGTTGTCCTAAAGGTGTAAATTCATGTGTAGGAAATCTCCTTTGTTGTGGTCTTTGTTGTTGTGAATTTTTAACATAGTTAGCTTGTTGATCCGGACTATTTGTCATGTCTTGATTGGAGTTGTACCCTCTAAGTGTGATAACTGGTCTTGTATGTATGTTTTTAGCATCAACAAGGCCATCATTTGTAACATTCTTGTTCCTAGACCAGAATTGCATTCTATCATTTGCCGCATTTTGATTTTGGACAATGGGGTTTCTTCCTGGTGCTTTCATTTCTCCTTTGTCTATGAGGCTTTTCTCAAGGATGATTCCCTTTTGTACTAAGTCTGAGAATGAAGTACAATAGTGTACCCTTAGATCACTTTGCAATTTGGGGTTGATGTTCTCTAGGAATATTGTGACCTTTTGTTTTTCGGGTATTTCAACTGGACAGCTACTAGCTAGACTTCGCCACCTCTGGAAGAAAGTGGTGAAATTTTCACCATCCTCTTGTGTCATGTGGCACAAGGTTGCAATTGTTACCTCATTGTCTATGTTAAAAGCGAAATGTTTGATAAACTTCTTAGCTAATTCGCCCCAAGATCGTATACCATATGGTAATTTAGAGAACCATTCTAGTCCTATCCCAACAAGGGTTCATGGAAATAGTCTTATCAAGTATGTGGGGTCATATGCTATGTCCATGCATGCTGTTGAGAACTCTCTAATGTGTTATATAGGATTCTTTCTCCCATTATACTTAGGCAAAATCAGTATAATGTATCCATGGGGAAAAGGTGTCATGTAAAGCGCTTTGTCAAAGGGACATGGACATAAGTCTTGAGCTGAGATAGTTCATTTTTCGGACATAGACATGTTGTCCATTTGCTGTTGAAGATTTTGCATCTTGTTTTGAAGGACATCGTCTTGCATCAAGGACATGGTGTTCGTGATATTTGGATCAATGTAAGCATTTTGATATGCCATGTTCTGTGATGGGTTGTGATTAGGCAAGGGAATATATCCTGTCAAGATATTCTGATTTGGTATAGGGATATTCCCTATCTGAATGCTTTGAGTAGGTATGGGAATGCTTCCTATCTAAAATGTCTGATTTGGAATAGGAATGCTTCCTGTCTGAATGATTTGACTTGGTATAGGTATATTTCTACCAACTTTGGTTCTCTTACCAGTCGTGTTGGTGCCAAAGGGGTTGGAGGAAGTTACCCCCGCAATGAATTGTAAACCTTGTGTTATGTTGAAAGGGGTTGTGTTTACAATTGACGGTGTTTGAGTTGGTATACCAGTTGGTATTGCTGCGGTTATTTGGGGAATAGACATTGTTGACATTGCAGTTTGGGATGGTTGAGTTGACTGTGTTAGCAAAGTACGAATATCAAATCCTATGGGTAGTTTGGCACCTTCTGCTAGCAATTTTGCTAGATAGCATTGGGGATCATTTTCCAAACATTCATCCATGAAGGATGCAAATTCAGGATCTTGTACTGCCGCGTCTATGTCTTCTATGTAAATCTGACCATGCGTGTCCCTAGTGACATGTTTTTCTAGCAAAGGCTTGTGTGGTTGTTTACTTCCTGATGGTTGGCTTGCGAATGGATTGATGAATTCATTGGGGTTTGTCATTGCTTTGTGTTTCTTTTGGGACCTTGTTTCGACCATGAAAAAGTTGCTCAAAATGGGTAATGCAAACTATGTCTACAAACTGATATGACCTACGTCTATGTTTCTGGATTTTTCTGACGATAAATGACGTAGCTAGAATGGTTTCTAAAAGACGTACACTAAGATGACGTATGATAGGAATGAAAATATGCAAGATGTGAGTAGACTATAATGATAAATGATTCTAAGATGGTATAACCTACCACCTATGGGATAAATGCATGCAAAGACTCGTTTTCGACCAAGGAACTTGATTGTATGACAAGGACAGTGACAATGTGAATTTTCCAAACTAGACAAAATGAGTTGAAAAGATCCACTAGATGGGACTAAAGTGACAAGGTTCAATGATTTTGACAAATCAACACATGAATGTTTCCAATGACGAGGAAAGATATCTAATCTTGTGATATGCAATTTCCTAGGGAGTATCTATATGCATGCAACTTAGGATGACTATGACTAGGATGTTTACTATGACCAAGACGTATATGATGCCTAATGATGGTAACTAAGATGTATATGATAGCTAACGATGCAAGGTTTTGAGCAAAATTTACCAGTTTCGAATCTAAGGTTGATCTTAAGAACCCACAACAAATTATGACAATGATGTTCTAGACTCATCTCGCGGTTTTTTGATGTTTTCTATTGATAGGCAAATGCGGTTCCCCTAACAATTGTGGTTCAGATTTTTACAGATGCGGCTTTTTGACAGTGCATGCAAAGTTTCTGATAGTTGCGGTTTTTCCTATGACAAATGTGGTTTACCTATGCACATGCAGCGTTTAAACTGACAGATGTGGTTTGCATGCACACATGAGACTCAAAAACTGACAGATGTGGTTTGCATGAACATATGTGACTCAGAATGTGACAGGTGCGAGTCATGATATGCAGAATATGAAAAAGTGAAAAATTTGACAACCAGGTGCAGCTTTTCCCCTAACAGATGCGACTCGCTAGTACAGATGTGGCGTTTAAACTAACAAATGCGACTCTGTTTCTGATAGTTGAAATTTTTTCCCAAAAGTTGTTTGATTGAATTTTGTTTGTTTGATCAAGATTTTGGCAAATACAATAAACAACAAACACAACATTCAAAGTATTTTAAGTTTTGTGATGGATGGACTGTTGAGACTCGAAAAATATTTACACCCTAGGCTTTTAGGATAGTAATTTTTGAATTCTTACTTGGATTTCTCTAGTTACGTATATTTATGGTGGATGATTAATAGCTTGACCCCACTGGCTCCCCTCCACATCACTCACTTATACGGGGCAGCCAAGCTACAATACCCATGAATCTCCCATGGCATACCTTTCAACTCTACACATAAACCGTAAGATTGTAAGACGGCTTCATAAGGCCGACCCTGTTGTGCCAACAAGTAGATAGGATTTTGGTAACTCTACAACAAGGTGTTTAATTCGAGCATTCCGTTTATGGGACACTATCCAATGTCGGCGAGAGTCCATTTCTGTCCATCTCATCAGAATAGTGTGCGTGATTCTTGGGGTTTCTCTAAGAATCCACTTTTGTATACCGGCTGGAAGTCGCTTGGCTTTAGCGTACTACCAGTCTGAGTCGTCTTGGGGTGAGTACTTTTTTCCACCAAGATAGGCCCAAATTCTAGAGTCAGTAACCGTTTCTCTTACACCCAGGATCGCATGAATGTGCAAGGGGAGAGGATACTTCGATTACTAAATCGTGGGGTTCTAAACTAACAATGCAGACATGAAAAACATTGGTAAATTATTAAGCCCAAACAAGATTATTTACACTACCAAACATGAGTTCATTTTATTCCACATGATGATTATCTATCTATCAAATGAAAAGCTTGCTAAAAAGATAAAAGCATTAGGTCCTGCATGCAAATTTGTCAGTAGTTCATTGTTTGTCTTTGGTTTTTGTATTGTCTTCTATGTTTCATCCTACAAACACTTGTTATTCCACCTTGACACAACTGTAACAAACATTAGCGAAAATACAAATCACCTAAAAAGCAAAAACTGAAAACATGGATGCACGGAAATTGATAAAAAAATGAAAAACTTTTACCAGCCAGATGCGACTTTTGGAGCCATAGATGCGGTTCGACTGGTGACAGGTGGATGTGGTTAATGGAGTGTCTAATGCAGTTCGGTAATTCGTTGGTTGACAGGTGGATGCTGCGATTGACAGGCAGATGCGGCGATTAACAGACGGATGTGGTGATTGATAGGAAGATGCGGCGTATGGCATTGCAGATGCAGTTCGTAATGATAGATGCGTCACTATTTTTGATAGATGCGTATCACTAGACAGAAAACCTACAAAAAAAATGAAAAATAGAAAACAGAAAAATGGAAAGATGTGCGGATTTGAAGTGTGATTCACATCGGGTTTACCAAATGTAACTGTAGATTAAATCTGTCTAATAAGATCTGCAACTAGAAAGAACAATATTAATCCTAATCTAAATCAAAACTAATCTAAAATCAAACAATAAAGAACGAAATTGAAAACATAATGAATAATTAACAAACTGAATTGATCTCACCGAATATGTATTCACCCTTTCGAATTAACTCCATTGCTCTTCTCCTTTTTTCCTTTTTAGTGTTCTTGCCCTCAAATTTCTGTGTTTGACTGCAAGTATAGCTATGTTGAATGTCTAAGCAAAATATCGAAGATTGTTTCTTCTCAAAAGTGTATAATTTCCCGAGGAGAATAATGATATTGACAGGCCATTTTATAGATTGTAGGTTTTCAAACGATTGGCTCAGATTGAAAGAGAGATCGATAAATGAGATTGATGAATGCCATGCAATGAGCTATGTAACAGATAGAACATGAGTTAGAACGTGAGTTCAACTGTAGGATAAAGACTAATTTTAGAACGTGAGTTAGAACATGAGTTCCAATCTTAATCTTCAAAAATAGAAGAAATAGACTTTGTATGCAAAAGCCAAAGTTAGAAGTTGGAGAATAAATGCATTCGAATGCAAATGTGAGTTAGAAGTAGTTAATCGACTAGTTGTGACGGAGAGTTCTCTCACAGAGATAAACTGGTGTTTAACTCGAGAGATAATTGGAGAACTAAGAATAGAACTTGAGTCCGAAGGTGAGTGAATGACTTAGATAACTGAATGTTAGAGGAATGTGACATAATTAATTAAATAATGAATTAAATGTTAATTTAATTCAACATTCAAAAATAAGACTTTAATTAAATAAATAAAGTAATTTATTTAATTTGACTATTTGAAAAGGATTAAATGAATAATTAAATAATAAATATTTAATTATAGATAAAAGGGGTTAAATGAATAATTAAATAAAGATATTTAATTATAGTTGGAAAAGTATGATAAAGGGGTAATTAAATAATAAATTATTTAATTGATAGATAAAGGGGGAAGAATTAATTAGTTCGCAACATAATTAAATAAAGGGTGATAATGAATTAATGAAGTAATTAAAAAGGGGTATTTAATTAATAGTGGAAATATGTGTTAGAAAGGCTAATTAAATAATTAACATTATTTAATCATGACCACGGACTATAGAAAATTATGTTGAATATGTACTCACAGGCCTAGACCAATTTTAGGTATCTACAGTTTTCCCCTCTTTGATACAATGTTGGTATAACGTCGTGTCAAAGAAAATATGCCCTAATCATGCCCCAACATGAAACAGGTTAAGGTATGCCCCAGTAAAAGGGAGAATGATGAGGAGGTAGTGGTATGCCCCCTCGAGAGGATAGGCGGGTTTGAAGAACATGAGTGTGCTCTCGAAATGGATAGATAATGGTGGTGAAGATGGAGAAAAGAAGAAATGTTAGCATGGATGATTTCAGAATGTTAGTAAGAAATAATTAAAGTTTGATTGATGGAGAAAATGATATAATGAAAGTTTGATTGATTGAGAAAAAGACATAATCTTTGATATATTGCCAAATACGCTATACTTTCTTGTTATCATCACTGGGCGGGACATGACACAGATGGATAGTACACACTATGATATGAGAAAGACCATAGTGTACAAAGTCATCCATCTGCGAAAAATAGACAGTCACAGACAAGGAGTGTCTCAACTCACACTAAAGACAAAATTGCCCTAGTCATTTTGTCGAGACAAACCACAAACAGTAGACAAATAAAAGACGGGTCATGAGACGTCATTGCTCCTCTAAATCCTTGATAGGAAATCCTTGAGGAAGCTAGTAACATGACTCAAAAACCATTGTTAAAAAGATAGTTGATAGACAATAGCCAAAGAAAAAGAGTCCTCTGACATCGTTGCTTCTCTAAATCCTTGAAGGGACATCCTTGAGAAAGCTAGTAACAAGATCTTGCACAGATCGATAAAAAGATAAGACAAAATATTATATAAAGTTCTGAAGCCAAATAAATGTATTCCCCAAAACTTGATCTTGTGGGATTGTTTGATGTTTGACATAGAATAATGTGAGAGAATGACACATACCGCATAAGACGTTGAGTCTAGTTTCGACTTGGTGACTTCTATATAAGGCATGACAAAGTCTGGTTTCAGTAAGACACATGTCGTATAAGACGTTGGAGCCTGATGACGTTGAAATGACAAGCCACACGAGACTATGACAATTGATGACGTCTATTGACAAGAAAGACATATCTTTTTTAGACATAGGTTGATTGCATTGACAATGTGTGTGATATTGACTTGATAACTATTTGAGATGTTTTGCCTTATTGTTGGTTGACTTGTTTTGATTCCTTGACTGATAAATTGTGTGTGCGTGTGTTGACCGTGTATGACATGAGATGATACCTTAAACTATGATATGCCACTTATGTGATAGTGATTGTGAATGAACCCTATTGGACTGACCTAGTGTGGTCTCGAGAGCTCATCAATTGATTAGCCTTGGCTATGTTGTACATGCAGAGACCTCATAGTTCGACATGACTAATGACTTTGAATATACAAAGCATCATGATTTAAATGTGTGATACATGGCAAACCTAGACTGATAGACCTAATGCCTCGGGGGCACATTGATTGATGGCCTTGCCTACGTCCCAGTCGTAGAGGCAATGTAGTTCGACTATGTCTATGACTGACTTAACATGACCGACTTGACATAATGACTTGACATGATGACCTGACTCTATTTTTGGGATTTTCTGACATTTTTTGATTTTTTTTTAGATTTTTGAAGTTTTCTAATGTTTTTGGTATTTTTCAGGACATTTTCGATGATGCAACGTTATGTACAAGGTGTTAGGGCATAGAACAAGGATTTGCCCCTAGTCGGGGATAAGATTTGGAAGATGGAGTGGGTAATGTGACGGAATGGACGCTAGATGTCAATCATTTCAAGGAATGGATAATGTAAGATCTCAAAAATGAATGGTTCTATGGAAGAGAACCATCATTTCTGGACCTCAACAATGGAGCAGTTTCAGATTTAAAAGCAAAAACTAGAAATGAAACTATTCTAAACTACCAAAGATAATCACAATGCTTCCAAACAAAAACTAGTCTCCATTGGCATCCTATCACCAAATTCTTGTTATGCACTTTTTCTCTCAGATTTTTGCAAGCATAGATGCATCAAGAGGCTATTAGTGAATGGATTAAGAAAAGTTGTGAAGATATGTGCATGTGCAAGATTTGTGTAGTGGTCAAAATGAGAAGAGAGTCCTGTTTAAATAGGAATCTTTGATGACAAAGAGGTTGAGAATGAGAAATGTGGGATAAACGGATATTGCAATAATGAATTTTTAAAATCCCACATGGTGTAGTGAAATGAAATGCATATGAGTGGAAATGATAAAGAAGATAGATTAAATGAATGGTGAAGGATTGAATAAAATAATTAAATGCATATATTTTTAATGTGGATGAAAATGATTTATTAATGTTTTATCATGAATTATTTTAATATTTTTATGAGAATGATTTATGTAAGAATGATAATTTGTCAAAATGAAATTATTTAATTTATGAATGGTTATGAAATGTTTTATGAACAATTATTATTTATTATGCATTATGAATGATCATGTGGGTGAAATGATTTATATAAATGCAATATGAAGTGAATGATTTATGCAAATGATTTGATTTAAATGATAATATAGTTTTATCATGAAATGCTAGTGAATGATTATGATAATGAATTTATTATGATAATGAATGATAGTGCAAAACAATAATGTGACGTATGCAAATTATAATGCAATGATTTAATGATTTGATGAAATGCATGAATAGAAGAAAGTATTGAATGAATTGATCATTTTAATCAATAGACGAGTAATGTGATTTGAGGTTAAATTTGAGTGTCTACATTTTTCCCCTCTTTGAGACAATGCAACTTGTTGCGTTGTTTCAAAGAAAAATATTGATCAACTGATACATGCCCAAGATATATCTTGGTAAGGAATATGATAAGAATGATATGCCCCCTCAAGAGATTGATTAGAAAAATTGTATGAAGATTAATCTCTTGATAGATGTGACCAAAAAATGATTAGATACTTGATATTGCACAAGTGATAAAGCGGTGGTGTACATTTGATGGAAATGCACAATCGATAGGCATAACTGAACAATTGATGGAAATGATCAGTATAGCCGGGTTGATGAGCTGATGAAGCTGATTGAGATTGATGCAAGTGCAAGACAAGTTGATAGAATGATTGGTTGATTGATTAAGGATTGACTTGCATTTGGATTATTGCTTGGAAGGATTGAAGATGCTTTATTTGAAAATTTGGATGATGATTGATGAATTAAATTGAGGAATGATTTACTTAGAATGATTTTGATTGATTGGATTGATGGAGAAATAATTTGATTTGATGATAACAATTGGATTGATTAGACAAAGTGATGTGATTGAATAATTTGATGAAGAAATTGATTTGAAGAAGTTGAATTGATTGGAAGAAGTGATTTGGTTTGATTTTATTGCTCCAATCCTCCACATCCTATCATAATCCATCATCCACTAGTCCATTCTAATCCTCCACATCTTATTCTAATCCATCATCCACTAACCCATTTTCATCCACTCCATCCCAAACTACAATACCATCTAATAAAAGCACATTAAGTAATGCTCTCCAAGGACAACTAGCAAAGGAACTTGTTCAACTCCTAAATGAAAAAAAACTTAGGAAATCTAATCACATTGTTGATCCTACACCATCCAACCATTTGTCACCATCATGTCCTCCATTGCTTACCAATACTGAAAAACATCTTGCTATTGAAGCTCCATTATTGCCATGTCAAAATCTCGGGTTTATGAAAGAAAATCATATCCTTGTCCAAAATCAAATTCCATTGCCTAAACTTGAGGATACATGTCAAAAAGAAAGTCCAAAGCATGACATCACAACTTCACTTTCATATCAAGATCGAAGCAATCCATCTCATGATCCCATCCTTAAGTCCATCCAAGAAGTCCTTCTAGATAATCATGGCATCCAAAATACACCTATCCTTGTTCAAGAGTCTATTCACAACCATGTTCTCCAAGATACACCTATTTTTGACCAAGATCCTACCATTGAACAAGAAATCCAAAATGATCCTCTTATTGACCTTTATGCCATTCATGATCAAACATTTGAAGATGATCCCATCCAAACACAAAACACCTCCATTTCCCAAAATGAGACACTTGCCTCCTTTGGACACATAGATAATCAAATTAATGATATGGATAACATCAAAGAAGAGCATAAATCAACTACTATTGATCAAGTCAAAGGAAAACACAAAGAAGCTACTATGGATCAAGTCAAAGAAGAAGATACAAAATCTACAACAAATCAAATTGATATCTCAAATAATCAAGAAGAAACAAGCATGACGAATGATAAATCCAAAACATCCTATCAATTAGAAGCATCCACCTTTGTCAAAGCAAGATTTCTTGTAGATGAGGAGATTCTGAGTAATAATTTCCACATACAAAATGATGGGTTAGCATCTTGTTTTCAAAATAAAAAATACCTCATCAGAAGCAAAATTTGTCAGAGCATGCAGTATCAAGGAAGAGGACTAGGTCTACATGAGCAAGGAATTTTAGAACCAATACAATTTTATGCAAATCCTAGACATCAAGGTCTTGGTTATTCTTCAATCAGAGAATCAAATGATGTTAGTGGTACCTCCTTGATATTGGGGGCAACTTTATCTGATATAAACATCAAAATGGGAGCCATGAGTAGTCCTTGTCATAAGGTTGTTGCCAACACTCCTTCCATCCACACCATAAACCATCATTCCAACATGAATAAATCTTCCATTTGGAACCAACAAAAAGAAAATTATTATAAATCCAAAATTCAAAATCAAATGTCAAAGGTCATTGAGTCAAACAAAAATTCAAGTGGACAAATGAAGTTAAAATGGATCCCAAAGAAAAATGGATCAAACAAAGAAAATATTTCAAATCCAAAAGTCAATAATAATATGGAGCCACAATAAAAGAGGACTCCCACATATATTAAATGTCCACCTTTAAAATGGTCATCAAGAAAGGCATATAAAAATGTTGGTTCCAAACACTATCCTAATCAAAATTCCAAACTCCATCATCCACCATCCCAATTTTGGAAAATAAAAATTGCTACATCCAAAACACCAAATAGTCCATCCACACCTACCATCATCCATCATAATCTTGCATCTCACCTAAAGTCTAAAAATCCTACTTCACAAATCCATCGCATCTTGGCAACAACCCTTTATCATAAGGACTCCCATGGTACTCTATCACGATGTGCATATTTTGATAAGGCCAACACTAGTATCAGAGAGGATCACAATGACATCGATCAGTTGTATGCAAGTGCTATGATCTTGACAAGACAATTACTCCATAAAGGTCACTATTGGCATATCATGACACTAGTATCTACATCAACACCATCAAAAGATTCAGAACAATCAACAGTCATCCAAACTATCAAATCGATATAAAAAGTCAAAAAATATGTCACCTTGATGAAAACCTGGCAAGCAGGCGTCTTGTGTGACATCATCAAAATGAAAGAAAAAAAAATAGTAAAGAGAAAAATTTCGTCCAATAGTGAAAACCATTTTTATGGCGCTTTGGATAAGTACCATGATGAAAACCTGGCAAACAGGCGTCATGTGTAAGAGAAATTATCTATGTGGATTATTACACTTGGGGGCAAGTTGTCTCATCTCCCATGCCTTTCTCATAGAATTTCCATCTATCTATCCAATCCATATCATTTCCATCCATTTTCCCGCCTACCTTGATCTTGATAAGAAATGGGGTACAAACATAAATCATGCTTTGGAAAAATTTTGGACATGTCTATCCTTTGGTCATACACTACCCATGAAATATCATGTCATTTCCTTCATAGAATTTATCCAAACCCATATCTTGGAGAAAACAAATTGTTCCTATGCGAAATAGTCCTTGGAGATCATATCCTAATTCTTCCATCCAATAATCCTCATGTCTCTTATCCTTTGCCAAAAGCAATCCATTATCTTTTCATACCTATTGTTGGACTTGGTTTCCCTTGTTATTGGTTTAAGGATTATAACTCACTTATCCAAGTGCCCTCCATAATCCCATCTGGTCCTAGGGTTAGTCATTCCAAATGCAATGAGTCTAATCCATACAATCTTGCTATGCAACCTAGCACATCATCCAAAACATTCCTTGGCTTTGTTCCTAGCCCTGTTGCAAACCTTGATCCTTTAGTCACATAATCATCATCCTCATGTTGTTTCGGGATGTGTCCTTCCCCTATCAAACAACATTGTCATCATCATCATCACTTATCAATTGGTTTTCAGCTTGACTAGGGGCAAGATCATGTTCATCCTTGGGTCCTTGTGCATGCCTTTTTGGTTGATTGTGGGTATCTTTCACATGCATTTTTCATGATCGCTATAGTTATCATCCATAATAAAGTTCATTCATCCATAATAAAGCTTCATCGTCCTTCCCATGGTCTGAAGATCACCAAAATTTAGCATCCTTCACTTTCATATCCATCTGACTGGGAGCAATTCCTTGACTTAAATCTTCATGGTAAATAGTACATGGTATCGACTTCAAAACATTTCAAAACCCAAAACAAAATATTTCAAAACCCAAAAAAATCAAAATATTTCAAAATCCAAAAAAATCAAAACATTTCAAAATCCAAAAAAATCAAAAAGCTTCAAAAATCCCAAAAATAGAGTTTGAGTCTAAATCAATTTGGTTAGAGTGGTCGAACTATGTTGCCTCTGCGCGTTTGCTATATAGGCAGGGCTCATCTTAAATGAGCCCCCGAGGCATTAGGTCAGTCCCTTTAGGTTGTCCAAATAACATCATGACCCGGTATTTTGTCGAATAAGACAAAGTCAAGTCATGTCGAACTACAAGGTCTCTCTGCATTGCTACGTAGGCAAGGCCATCTATCGATGAGCCCCCTAGGTCAAGTCCTTTAGGGTTCATCGAGTTGGGTCGTGTGCTTGATCCGAAAGCAATCATCATTCAAACTACATCAAGAAACAACAAACAAATTAAATCTTTCATCAATCAATTATCCTATCATCAACTCAATCAAGTCACTAGTCTTATATCGGAATGGGGCATCATGTCATTTGTCTCATTTGGTCTTATCTCTTGTCTTTTATCTGGATACATCCTTCCTGGGATTGGACTTTCTCAACCTTGTCATTCACCTTAAGCAAGATGTGTCTTTTTTGCAGTCAGGGTGTCATGTCAACACTTGTCACTTGGTCAACTTTATTAGATGTGTCCTCTCCCTAAATAGGATGTGTCCTTCCTATGGTTGGGTATTGTCACATCGCTTGGTCATATTCATCAATATTTGTCAAACAATCAAACAATCTTGTCAACTTTTTCAATCAATTTTTCCTTAATCAGGATGTGTCCTTCCTGAAATCAAGCATTATCATTATCAATCAACTTGGTCAATCAATCTTGCCTTCATTAGGATGTGTCCTTCCTGAGGCTAGGCATGGTCAATTAAATAATTTTATCGATCCTTATCAACCTATCAATCAACTCGGTCATCTTGGTCAACCTAATCAACCAACCAAACAATCATCATTATCACTAGAAAACACTCTCTTGGCAAACACTTTGTTGGTCTGGTTTTTCTTATCTTTTTGATTGGTTTTGGGTCATGTTACTAGTCTCCTCGAGGATGTCCTATCAATGGATTTAGAGGGACGATGATGGATCATGGCCTCTTTTCTCTGTTTGCTGCCTGTGGTTTGTCTTGGCAAAAAGATTGGGACAATCGGGTCCCTAGTATGAGCTGAGGCATTCCTTATCTTTTTTGATTGTTTGTCTCTCCCAAATGGTCACCTTGCACACTTTGGTCTATGTCATACCATGGTGTTTGTGGTCCATTTGTGACATTTTTGATGCCCAATGATGATAAATATAACAATGTAAGCATGAAAGTTGGTTCCCTTATCAATTCATGTCTATCTTCTTTCCCCTTTTCACGCTAACATCCCATCTCCCTTATTTTTTTCCATGCTAACATCAATCTCCTTCATGCTAACATTTCTTCCATCTTTCATCCTCTAGTATTCTCTTCCATTTCGAGAGCACATTCATATTCTTTGAACCCGCATGTCCTCTCGAGGGGGCATACCGCGACCCTCTTGGTCACCCTTCCCCTTTCTCTTTACACTGAGGCATATTTCAAAATTGAATTTCTTTGACACAACGCGATGAACTGCATTATGTCAAAGAGGGCCAAAATGTAGACATTGAAAAATGTCCTAAAGTCTACAAGCAACATTTTTCCTTAGTCATCATCCTCTAATAATTAAATAATTTTAATTATTTAATTATTCTTGATCATATTCCTTTATTAATTAAATGATTTTTTAATTATTTAATTAATTCACTTTCTAATATTTATTCTATCCCAATCAATTAAAATAAATTAATTGTGTCACTAATACCCCTTTCTTCAATAATTAGATAAATCATTATTTATTTAATTATTTATATTTCATCACATGTCCATAGTCAGATAATAATTATTATTTGACCTTTTATTCTTCTATAATTAAATAATTGACGAAATTATTTAATTATGTGTCATTCTTCTCCTTTAAATAATTGATCCAAATGAATTATCCATATTCAATTTATATTTCTTCCTTTAATTAAATTTATGAATTTAATTAAATCTCCTTTTTCATTTCCTCCAAATAAATAATTTAAATTAAATTATTTATTTGCCACTTGTCATCCTCTTCCATTTTCGAATAAATAATTTTAAATAAATTATTTATCCCTTTATTTTGGTCAAAGATCCCCTGTCATTATTTTATGTCATAGTCTGCATGTCCTGCATGTCTGTCATAGCCGTTAGGCATCATAGCCGTCGACGTCATATCTTTTCCATGCATGGCATATTTTGGTTGCATCAATTCTCAACCGTAGATCTTGGCATCTTTCTAGAAACTCGATCTTGGCCATCCATTTCATAACCTCCCTCTCATGAATCCTCATCTGTTGATCTTAGAATATTTCTAGAAGATCAATCTTGTCCGTCCATTCGAATGGTTGTCTATAAAAGCAACCCTTCCCCTCCATTTTCAATTTAATAGCTAATTATCTCCAACTTTCTTGCTTACTATTTGTAGGTATTTGTACAACTTCAACAAAAAATCTGAGGGCAATATTGGCATAAGAAGAAATAGGAGAGACAAGAGAAAGAATCAACTTCAAAGGGAAGTGCTTTATTTCATTTGCTTTCATTTTGATTGCTCTCTTTGTTTGTATTCTCTTGTTTAGATTGGGATAATAGTTTAGAAGTGTTGGCTGTCACTTTATCTATTCTATTTTATTTTCCCCATCTTACAGATAAGACAACCATTTATTATGAATGATGACGAAAAAGTCTGATTAGAATGATGGTAGACGAAAGAGCAAGCTTGACTACACATGGCTCCTGTTTGCCAGGTTTTCACCATGGTACTTATCCATAGTGCCACCAAAGTGGTTTTCACTATTGGATGGATTTATTTCTCTTTTCTTTTTTTTTTGATTTTCTCAATTGTTTTGGTGTTACAAAGACGCCTGTTTGCCAGGTTTTCATCAAGGTAACCATTTTTTTGTTTTTTCATTTTTTTTGTATTTTTCTAGATTAAGACAAGGATTCTCAGAGACTAAGCTTATAACCTCTTTAGATGTAGACTGTTGATAGGGGACAAAAGCGGCTCTCCTTCAGGAGTAGTGAGTTGGTACGCTCCTGATCCAAAGGCTTCTGTGACTATATAGGGCCCCAACCAGTTAGGCTCGAACTTACTTGGTTTCTCTCTTTCAGCTTGGTTCTTAGGATTCTCCATTAATACCAGGTCACCAATGTTAAAATGTCTATTGAGAACCTTCCTATTGTAACTACGACGAAGACAATTCTGATATGCTTGCAAATGATCTAATGCTTTCTATCTTCATTCATCTAGTAATTCTAGCTCTTGTAACCTTGAGACACGGTACTCTTCATCATCCACATGACCCTTGAAGGATACCCATAGAGAAGGTATTTCAAACTCGATAGGTAAGATAGCTTTGGACCCGAATACGAGGGAAAATGAAGTGGCGCCGTTGGGAGTACAGATGCTTGTGCGATAAGCCCATAAGGCAAGATTAAGCTGTAGGTGCCAATCATGGCCAGTGTCATTGATAGTCTTCTTAAGGATTCTAACAATAGTCTTATTAGATGCCTCACAACCAAGATGTGAACTAATACAAAATGCACCTTATGCTGAATTTAGTTCCTTTGAAGTTCTGAATACAACATACTATTTTTCTTTACAATCACTCAACATTCACAACAATTATGCTAATATTCAGATCAAACACATATAAATTCACATGTTCACATCACATCACATATCATCTCACATCGATTTTCATCTCATTTATATATAAAACATAAAAATTTCTCATATATAAACCCAATACATCCACATACATCAATTAGGTCGACCTAATTAGATGTAGCCAAAAATTAAATCGAAATTACCTTGTCGGCTTCACACTTGAATCAAAATCATCTTCACACTCAAATCAACCATGAAACACTTAATTTAGGTTTGCATGGACCTGAAATAAATCTCATTAACATTCATAATACATATTTAAGCTCCACAACATATATCAAGCATTAGGTCAGCCAAGAGTTAGACCTAATCATAAAATAAGCCAACTGATCAAACACCAACGATCCATCTGAACATATAATCACTCACCATTTGGAATATATAGTGTACTAACATTTGTAAATAATCTCCCAAAATTGTAAAGACTGAATCCAATCTTTGGAGGAATGTGGACTCTATTACACATACTCATTTACACTGTATAAAGCTAAAAATGAATGTTGAACTACTATTACTTGTAACTTTCAACCTGCTCATCTAAAATTGATGAAATATTGAACATAGATGCACTTAGTAGTCAGGAATAATATATCATAATCTCATGAGCTGATCTTATTACACAAGAAATTTCATACCAAATTATCAAATTAAGATATCTCCATTTTGTTCACCGAATTAGAGAAAACTATCAACAATTAATGTTGGCATAAATGACAACACATTAAGAGGGTTTCTTATTCATTATTTCAACAATCTCTCCCTTTTTCATTGATGGAAACATGTTCCAAAAGTGAATCTCCAAAAAAGCTTCAGCATATACACCATCTCCAACTATCTTCAAAACCTTCAAACATACATCATCTCCCCCTTTATCTGACTTCTCCAATCATCAAAATACTCCAAAAACATCTCATTTTCCCAACTTCTCCAACACCAAAACTTTAAAACTTCTCCCCCTTTGACATCAAGGATAAAGGGTGTGCCAGTGAAACACATTTAAACTCTAAACTTGATGCATATGTATAGAAAAACAATTGAAATGCACTTTCTCCCCCTCAAGGAGTTATCCCAAAAATGGTCCAAATGTATGTACAATGAAAAAATGAAAAAATTGAAAGAATAAACATGTGAAATATGTTTAACCGAAGGAGGAGGCATCTTCTAGCTCCATAAGAATTGCCTGCCAAGTAGACTTCCCTTAATTCCAAACCTTTTTGGCTGCAACAAGCATTTTATACATTGATTCCAGGTCAACTAAGCTCTCCTCTCTCTCTTCCAGAGTACTTGGGTTAGGATTTATCTTTACAATCCTTTTAGCTTCAGCAAGAGAACTTGAAACTGGTATATGCTTGGCCTTCACCAAGTCCACAAGCTATCTAAATCTCCTTATTATTTCTCTTTCTGTCATTGCAAGGTGAAAAAATTGTTTTGCAAATTTGTAATGGCAGTCCAAGAGGTATAATCTCTATCTAGCACTAGGTCAAAGACTCTGAAGGCATTAGATATCTGTGACTGAATAGATTCCATTAAGTCCTTAATGTCTTGAGTGACATCTGGCCACCTCATGCAATACAAAAACAAAGTCTTGGCTTCATCCTCACATTCCTTCACATCTTTTAAGAAATTTTCCACTTTCTCATGTGTAGATGCACATCTGTCTTGCAACTCTAGTAGTCTCCTTTTATCAAACCTTGATTCAACATATTTTTCAAATTTCTCCTTCAGAGCAGAGGCATACTCCTCAAGAGAATGAACTAGAAACTTTAGATTTTCAATAGGAGTTAAAGAGTTATCAATTGTGGCACTGAGAGTAGCATCTTGTAGAGACTTCATAGCATCATCGATCAATTGTGTCCCCTTTTAATGTGTCTCTATAATATCTTTTCTATCGGAGGAATGGAAGACATCTCTGAGATCCAACTTTTGAATTGGTGATATCTTGTCCAAATCTACACTACCTTGGTACATTGGGAGCTAAATCAACTGGGGTAGAATTGCCAGTTGGAACCTCATTTATTTTGTCAAAAAACCCTTAAGTAATTTACTGAAAGGTTCTCCAGATGACTTTGATAGCTCTAAGGCCTTTTGATACTCTTCATTCTTTTAAACCTTAGTCTCTTCCTTATTCTCTTCTTTCTCTTCTTCAACAGAGATATTTTACTTTTTCTTTTCTTTATCTTCATCCTCCTTTTTCTCCTCATCATTTTTCTTATTATTGTCCCTTTCTTTTTCTCCTTCTTTTTCTTGTAAGTTATTCTTCATGCTCCAATTCGAGCTCAACTTATTTTTCCACAACAATACTTAAGTTATTCTCCCTAAATTCTTAATGCTTTTTCCTTCTTCCAGAGGTAGCAGTGGCTACTAATAGAGGCACATTATTTATTTTTCTCATTCTTGTGCTTGGTCCAGAGGGAGTAGAAACTTCTTCAACTACCAGAGCACTAGGCTCCACCTACTTCCCTTTTGCAGCAACTGTATGAAAGGATTTGGGTAATGCAGAGGTAGGGGTGGAAGTTGTTCTTGCTAATATTCTCGATCTGGAGGAATCACTAGTTGCACTAGATTCTCTTTCTACAACTATTTCCCTTAACCTTTGTACTTCTTCTGAAAGTCCATGTTTCACAAAGTATTCATTTACTTGTTTTTTCACCCTTTTCTTTCTTGTAGGTGTTGATAGTTCCTCATGCACCTTTGATGATTTTTCTTCATATGCACCATGTCTTGGAAGAGAGGTGTCCTTAGGACTCTTTATCAACAATTCAACATAACCCTCAACTTCTTTCTCAAAAAAATCATATCCAAGAGGCTCAATCCATACTATTCTTGGTTCAACAACCTCTATTATGCATTCATCAATTGAAACAAGGAAATTAATTTCCTTTGCATATTTCTCCAATAGTTTCTAGGGAGCTCTATCTCCTTCATGCATGTTCTTTTGAAACACTACAAAGAATGCAGTCATACCATCATCCTGAGCTTTGTAGTTTCCTATGTTGTGCATATAGTCAAAGATTTGATGTCCCAATTGTCTTATTTTGTCCCATACAATGTCTTTTCTACCAAGAAGCTCTCTCAAAAAGTAAAACAAAAAACACATAACCAAGGTTTCAAATTTAAATACATAGTTCTCTTTGGTTTGCTTCAAGTTTTCAAGAAGTTGCTATCAGAGCAACTCACATAGATCATAATCTTTCCCATTCACAACCATTTCATGAGAAACATAAATAATAGTTGTAGAATCTGAATTATCCTTTTTTGTAAAGTAAATCTTGTGACCTATCACAATTGAATCATATTTTACTATAGTGTTCCTAATAGGTTTTTTTTTCAAAGCTCTCTTATCAAAGGTAGCACCAGCTAACTACATAAACACTTCATTCTTTATAGATTTTAGAACTCGTACCGATCTAGTATCACACAACCTAGTTATTGCCTTAATCAATTCCATAAAAAATAGTCTAGGCATGTTGGTCCACATAAATTTGTCATACATTCTACTTAATTATTGCCTCACATACTTAGCATCCATATCATTGCTATAGTTAGGGAACCAATTCCAAATATCAAGCTTCTTTCACACTAGGTTAATGTATTCGGGTTTTATCAAGAAATCATCTTTAATCAGCTCATTTGACCATAGATCTTTAATATTTTGGTGATTATACTCTTCCAATTTGCAATGTACATAAGCTCTAGTGTCTTCAATAGGTAAAAACCTATAAGGAATCTTTGAAAAAGCACTGTCGAGGTTGTTATCAAGGACTTTCCATGAATACCTCTTAAATTTTGGTCTAGGTCTCTCAATGATGTTGACAAAAGTAGTTGGATTAGCCATTATAACTTCAATTCAAACTCAAATGTTTATGAAATCAGTTTTATTTCAAACCCAAAAAGCACAAATAGTCATAAATACCTTTTATATGCACAACAAGATCTAGGGTTTGAACAAAATTGCTTCGAATCACCTTCAAGACTCTTTCAATTCACTCTGATTTCTTCAAATGCACAAATATGATTAAAATTAACTTAGGAATTCACTTTATATGTTACCACTTTTCCCTAATTCTGCATTAAATGCTAAAATTTCCAAAAAGTTGATAAACTCTTCATTGATACACTGTAAACCCTAAAATGCTTCGTAATTCTTTAAATTTTCATATTTTCTACCATTTTATTTTTCAAAAGCTTAAGCATGTCATTTTACACCATATATCTTCATGTCACTCCTTGAAACCTCATATTTCCAAGATGTGAACTAGATTTTTCTATTGTTGCTTCCCCTAAGCCCATGCCTAGGTTTAGTTTTTAAAAGAATTATCTGCACCAGAGGGAGGCACATTCATCCTTGTTCTCAGAATCCTCTTTATTTTTCCAAAAAATTTCAATTTCCTTCTTTACTTTAGTAGGATCAATTTAATTCACAGGTTCATTCCTCTATTCTAGATTAGTTTTCCTTCCATTCTTACTTCTACAAAATCTTGAAATGTGTCCTGGTTTGTTGCAACTGTAGCATACAACACTTTTCTAAATAAACTGACTTCTATTCAATCTTGATATACACTGGTTAGCCTTATGTACAAATACATTGCATGTACAACAATAACCATTGAAATATTGAACCATTCTACTAGCATTATATCTATTCATCATCTAATTTCTACATTCAACAACTTTATGTCCAAACTTCCTGCATGCAAAACATTGTCCAAAGAAGGATCCATCATTCTGATTCATTCTACTTCTACATTCTATTTCCTTATGTCCAAATTTATTGCATGATAAACAAATACCATTGAAAGATGGGTAACTTTGAGCATTTTCTTGTCTGATGGGGGGTCTTCCAGCATTTCTTCTTTGATTTTTGAATTGTTTGCCATTGCCTTGAGTATTATTTTGATTGTCATCTTTGTTAGGAGTTTGATTTTCCTTTGAGATTTCTTCTTCCTCAAGTCCCAAACCACCTTTATATTTAGATGGTTTTTGTCCTGCAATTAGTTCATCAAGCATTGTATTACTTATTTTGAATTTGTCCTCATGAGCTCTTGCTTTTTCCAGATCCGATCTTAGAGTTACTACTTATTCAAGTCTTGTGCATTCATCATTCTTTCTTTGTACCATTGCATTTAGAAAATTCTCAATTATTTTCTTTTCTTCCACTTGTACTTTTAGTCTGATGATGTCTTCATTTCCTTTCTTCAATTGTTTATTAAGTTATCTATGTCTTTCTCTGAATTTCTTGATTTGTTCTCTCAAATTTTTGATGCATTCATTTGCTTCCTCTAGGTTTTCCTTCAAATTTTTGTTTTCACCTTCAACTTTGTCAAGATCTTCAAGAGCAACTTTAGGTTCTTCTTTGTCAATCATGCAATCATCTTCTATGCACTCAATTACAAAAGTTTCTTCAAGAGGAATAAGACACTTTCTATCAGCCATGTGTTCAACCTCCAAGATCTTTCTCAAACTATTAGGATTTTTGAAAGGAACCAAGATCTAATACCAATTGTTGAGCACCTGGAATATTGAGATGGGTGAACCAGTATTCTATTAAACCAATTAATCATAAATGATCCAATTATCAATACAAATCTAACTGCAACAATGAATGAAAACATCAAGCAACCACAAGATCACATGAAACATGAACACTAGGAGTTTTACGTGGAAAACCCAAAAAGGGAAAAACCACAATGAGGATTATCTCACAATATATTATAACCGGTTATAAGATATTACAAAGGGTCACTGCCAAGACACACTGTCCATAAGGCTCACAACCAGAGATAGATAAAAACAAAAATGTCTACACAACCAAGATGTGAACTGATATAAAATGCACCTTCCTTGTGCTGAATTCAATTCCTTTGAAGCTCCAAATACAAAATACTATTATTCTTTACACTCACTCAACATTCACAACAATTTTGCTAATATTCAGATCACACACATCTAGATTCACATTTTCTCATCACATCACATATCATCTCACATCACTTGTCATATCATGTATATATACAACACAAAAATGTCTTATATATACCCAATACATCCACATACATCAATTAGGCTGGCTTAATTAGATATAACCAAATATTAAACCAAAATTGCCTTGTCGTATCCACACTTGAAGCAAAATCATCTTTGTGCTCAAATAAAATGTGCAATACATAAATTAGGTTGGCATGGACCTGAAAGAGATTTCATTAACATCCAAAATACATATTTAAGCTCCACAACATATATCAAGCATTAGGTCGGCTGAGAGTTAGACCTAATCACAAAACAAGCCAGCTAATAAAAAAAAATGATCCATCTGAACATATAATCACTTGCCATCTGGAATATATAGTGTAATGACATCTGTAAAAAAATCTCCCAAAATTTTAGACTGAATCCAATCACTAGAGGAACACATATGAGATTACACATACTCATTTACATTGTATAAAGCCAAAATTGAATTCCAAACTACTGTTACTTGTAACTTTCATCCTACTCATCCAAAATCACTAAAATATTGAACATAGATGTGCTTAGTAGTCAATAATAACATATCATAATCTCATGAGCTGATCTTATTACACGTGAAATTCCAAGCCAAATTATCAGATTAAGATATCTCCATTTTGTTCACCAGATTAGAGAAAAATTTCAACACTTAATGTTGGCATCAATGAAAACTCATTAAGAGGCCTCCTTAATTATTTCAACACTCTTCCTCTTTTTTCACCATTTTTTTGGTTGTGAGGGTGATAATAATTATCTCCTCTTTGGTTTTGATTGGTACTAGCTTCTTCATTCTTCTTTTGATCTTCATTTTGTCCTCCATAGAATCTTCTGCCAATCCTTCCACCATGAACTCTTCCTCTTTGCTATATTTTGAATCTTATATTTAGCTTCTGTTCTACCTTCAATGGAATTTTATAAGCATCTTCTATTGTGGTCATTTTGACCAAACTCAACTCTTCTTGAATACTTGGTTTCAACCCATTTATAAAACAATCTACCTTCTCTTTGTTGGCATCTGAATGGCCTATTTTGATTATGACATTGCATAACTATTTTGTGTACTCTTTGATAGACTTAGTGACTTGTTTCAAACCTTGCATCTTTTTCAATAGACCTAACTCATAATCAATAGGAATAAACTATCTCTTTAACTTCTCCACCATTCAGTCCCATCTTGTGATTTTCTCTTTACCTCTTCTATTTCTTTCTAGTTGTACTTCTTTCCACAAAATGTTGGTATGAAATTTCAATTTGGTCTTTGTAAATATGACCCTCTCAAGATCTTCTATATCTTCATACTCAAATTAGTCTTCCATGTCATTGATCCAATCAATCAATTCTTCTAGATTAATATTTCCAGAGTATGTAGAAACTTCAATCCTTGCACTTTTTCCAATCTTGGAGAGGAAATTCAATAATATGACTTGTTTAGGGTCTTTTGGTTCATCTTGTTCTTCTTCGTACCATGCTTCTTCTTCAACTTCTTCCTCACTTTCATATATTTTTCTAAGATCAATTCCTCTACACAAATCCTCTTGAAGTGCTCGAACTTGTCTCTATAGGGATCTAAAACCCTCTTCTGGTACTATAATATTTCTTCCACTACCATGATTTCTTTATGGAGGAATTCTCAACACTTGTCTTAGAAACCCATAACCACAAGTTCTAGTGTAAAATAACTTATGTTGAATGAAATATTTACACACTCAAGAAATCCTACTTTGATACCACTTGGTGAAGAGAGACTCTCCCTCAAAAGTAATCTTACACATACAAAAAAATTCAGGAATAATAACCCGCAAATTTGATTATATATTCATGAAATTACTTACAAACATGCAATCAAATGCAATACAATTATTTAGTCACAATACCACTCTTAAAAAAATATGGGCTATAAATACATGCATAAAATCAGACACACAAGTATGTGAATGATCACTTCCATTTGTGACCACTTTATATGATTTTTTCACTTTCCAATGAATGATCACTTCCATTTTTGGTGCAAACAAATCCGATTGTCACTTTTCTAAGAATAAAGAAATTGCTAAATTTTAGTCCAACTTTTTGGAGCCATAAATTTTGACTCGAGCATCAAATTGACAAACCTTTTACATTTTTAGATAGCTCTCAAAAAATTGAAGGTTCACCAAAGGTCCCTTTAGGGAAATTTGGGTTTTTAGCCTTTTTGGGCCCATTTAGAACCTCTAGGTGCCTCAAAATTGACTTTGAATATTTTTAAAGGGATTTTGAAGAAAAAACATTAATATCTCATAAATGACAAATGGTATTGAACTAATTTCTTCACCGTTGTATTCATTTCACCGTTCTAGATCTTTGTGTAAGATTTCATGTGCATACATGCACAAACAACTTAATAAGAATAGTAACCTTACCATTTTTAGCCCTTCCAACTTACCAAAAATAATAACCCTATCATTTTTATCCCTTATTAAAAATTTATTCACCAAACCTAAGATAAATCAAAATAAATAATTTCTTTTGGGATGCAAGATTTCTCTTACACCTTGGATGCTCTTGCATCATAATCAAATATTGAAAAAATGTCTACCTGCCTAGGTACTGTAGAGCCTAAAAGTGCAAAATGATAAGTTTTTCCTTTTTTGTTGGCCAACCCATAGAGATCCTTGTTTATTAGAAGTAGCTATCATATAGATGATTTCAGTGGACTATTTGGAATAAATCAGGTTGGTTGTCTTTGTAATATTTGTAACAAACCTTCTCAAAAAGTAAATTTTTCTAAAGAAAGATTTGAGTCCCTTTACTATTTTAGGTTGTGTAATATTTTCAATAGCTGCATCTCTTTTTGGATCAATTTTTATTCCATCTTTAGAAATAATGTGACCTAACAATTTGCCCTGTGTCACTCTAAACATGCATTTTTTTGGGTTTAAAGATATGCCATATTCTATGTCTCTAACATGAATCTTTTCAAGATGCATGAAATGGTCTTCAAATTTCTTTGAAAAAGAAGTAAGTTCATCCTGATAGACCACCATAATAATATCAATTAAATAAAAAACTACATCTATAGCTCTTTGAAATATGAAACCTACATTTGTTAGACCAAAAGGCATTCTTACATATATATAAGCTCCATGGTGTAGTAAAAGTAGTCTTGTACTGCTATGATTCCTTTGCCTTTATCTAATTATATATGGAAAACCCATGCATCATGGACAGTAACTCACAATCAATTACTTTTTGCAACATTTCCTCCATATTGGGCAATAGATAGTTGTCTTCAAAGAAGACACATTAAAATTAATGAGGTCAACACATAACCTAATGTCTCCTTTATTTTTTCCAATCAACACCAGATTGGAAACTTAAGTAGTGTTTGATGTACTTGATTATGCTTCCATCTCTAAGCTTCATTAATTCCTATTGCATCTTGGGTGCCAGGATTTGGTTGATAGGCCTCTTTTTTTTTTTGAAGGGCTTAACATCTCACTTGAGAGGAATATTATGGTAGAGTAAGTCTTCTCTATATGCCTTGAGGTCATCATAAAACCATGCAAAACATGCATATATTTTTTGAGCAGAGAAATAAGCATACTTATAATTTTAGGGTCTAATTTATCTCCAATATAAACCCTTTTGGGGGAAAATTTTGTACCCAAATTGGTCTCTTCAAGATCCTTTTCATGAATATGGGTCAGCTTTACCACATTCTTGTATGCATTGTCAAAAAATCTCTCTAGAGAAACTAGTCCTTTGGGAGTTTATTTATCTTTAATTGAATCACTTCACTCCCAAAAATAGTTTCCTTTCCATCCAAAACTTCAAAAAAACATTAGAAATCAATTTCCTAGTTGTGGTATTCATCTAAACAATACAAAAACTTCAAAAAATCTTGATCATCATTAAATATTTTTTATTTGTAAACATTATTAGCAATAGATGGTCTAGTTTTCACTTCCATAGATATTCCAAAAAAAATATATCAATGGGTCTGATAGTTATATTGGTAAGGAGATATTCCATTGCATTCTTTAACCTCTCAATCCAATCTATAGAGAAAGCATCAAAAATTCTATAGTATCCCATACAACAACCTTATATTGTTCAAGCCTCTTGTTTTTAGAAATATATTTGGATCTAACTTGAGACACTACCGACTCAGAATCCTCTAGCACTCTAATATATCTGATACCATGTTTGACAACCATATAAAGCCCTAGAAGCAATGCTTCATAATCAACTACATTATTTACACATTCAAATTTTAGGGAGAATGAGTATTTTAAGGGCTTACCATTTGGTGATATAAGAATCACCCCAACACTTGATCCTTCCTTTGAACATGCTCCATCAAAGTACATTGACCATAGGTCATCCTTATGAACAATTTCTTGAACTTCTTGGTTTAATGGTGCATGTTTCTCTTTCTCAAATTGATAATTTTCAACTCTAAAGTTATCAATATTAGTGCTAATGAAACATACCTCTACATGAGGCTCTAGATATTCAACTAAAGTAAGAGATATTTTCTCTCTATTTTATCTTACATTATTTCCATTGATAGGGATCATGACATATGATAAGTCTAGCTGCATGATATCATCAACTGCTATAAACTATTTTCTTGACAAAAACATCCCATACTGAGGTGGGATATCTACTATTGTTACATTCATTTTAAAAAAGTTCTTTGAAAATGTTACCAACTTGAACTCTACATATTTCATGATTCCAACCATTGGAACCTCTCTTGAATCCATGGAAACTAATTTTCCAAATGATTTATTGACTTACAATCCAAGCTCTTTCATGATAGCTAATGCCATGACATTGGTAAAAGCCCCAAAAAAAATAATATAATTCTTTATTAACTTATCATTTATTTTTATTATAGCATAGAATTTATCTAATAAAATAGGGCATTTTATCAATATTGTTCCTGAATATACCCTAGGTATTTCAACATTTGAATCATCTATTTCTATCTTGTTAACTTGTTTCTTACCCTTCTCAAACTGGTTAATAACATTTTTTCCTTTTGTAGAGGCTATGAAAGAATTGTTAATTAGATCCAATGCCTTATCTTTGTGCTCTTCTATCCTCATCATCTCTAATAAAGGGATAAATATCTTGATTGTGATAGAAATTGGGTCATGTCAATAGAAAAATAATTAGGCATATGTTGAATAGTTCGTATAATTGAGAGGGGGGTGAATTGGTTATCACAAAACACTTTTCCTTTCTTTAATTAATATGGATCAATCTTAAACCAATCATATATGAATTAAAACAAACATGAGCATGCAATAAATTAACAACACCATGCACAATGAACACCAAAATTTACGTGGAAACCCAAGATGGAAAAACCACAGAGAATGCTAATTCTCAATTATAAAGCATCGGTTAAGGTGACACCGATTAAGGTGATTTTTACAAGGGATCACTGCCAGATTGCTCACTGTAGGTAAGGCTCACTGTCAGTGGGATCATTTCCCGGGTATTACAACTAAAGATAAAAAGGCTCACTATAAAAAATGCTCACTACAGGTAAGGCTCATTGTCGATGGGCTCACTGCCTGATTAATACAAAAATCATTGATTATAAAAATGGACAAAACATGAACTGATGAAGTTGCATCTACATATGCATGAATTCAGTTCCAGTTAAGAGAAAAATATTTGACTACAATAGATTTGGTGAAGAATCTTCTGAACACCTTCCTTGCACAACCTTTGCAATACAAATTGCTTCTTCCTGACACTTTCCTTCAATTCCTTCTCTGTTTCTTGTCGCACAATCCTTCACACCCTTATCACTGTTTGCATATTCCACACTTCTTGTTCGGATACCAAAATTATGTTCTACATATATATATACACGCCCAGAGAACATAATGAGTCGGGCTAGCAAAATATGCCAGCTTGAAGAAAAACCTTGAAATATTCAATAAGGCTTGGAATGATAGAATCAGACCCAAAAGATAGGTCACACATAAAGATCTTCTTACCATGTTACACCATGACCCATAAATAGGTCATACAAAAGATAATTTCATCACTTAGCATAATTACCAAAATGAGATATATTCTAGATTCAATAGGAATGCCACAACCAAGACCAAATCTTGATACACATCAATTTCAATATCAACCAGAGGAATGCAATTAGGCATACCAAAACTTGTAACATGCTACATGAATTTATGGATAGCAAGGATACCCAGAATAATCTTTAGGCACAACAACCAACATAAAAAATATTAGTCATTATTATTTTGCATTAGCTATCTTCCACAGATGTCCCAAATAGAAGTATTGTCATATCCGGATTGAGGATAACATCCACACTATGCAGCAACACAACAAACTATATGAGCATATCATTTCTGTATATCATCCAGAGTACAACCTTACAGATCCTAGGTTTTGAAATCAATGAAAAAAATTCCACATCAATAACTTCTCAACAATCTCCCCCTTTGGCATTGCTAGAAAAATATTAAAAAACTCAAAAACACAAAAAATGCAAAAACTTCAAGTTGCAAAAGCTCCAAGCACTCCTCCTTAGCCAAGCAATTCAAACTCTCTTTTTTTTTTGTTTTGTTTTTCTCTTCCTTTTCTCCCCCTTTTTTCCATCTAAGGAAAAGGGCCAAATAAGAACATTCAGAAACTCAAGTAAAAATAACACTTTTCACATGAAATTTTTTATTGTACTTTTCTCTCAAAATTGGAAGAATTCTCTTCCAAGCTTGCACTACATAAAACATTCTTGCACACACACTTTCCTATAGAACCAAAAACCCAAATGAAGATGACCAGTCCAAAGATAGGAACTATTGTTCACAATCCACTGCATCAAAAAGTATCCCATAGAGATGATCCAACCAAACCTCAACAATTGCTTTAACCAACTAGAAGTTTTTAACCAAGTATTCCCTCTGTCTCTGAGTAGAAAATAACTCAGCCTGCAACTCACTAAATCTTATTCTTTGTTTTCCTTCTTTATCCTTGAAGAAGTCAAAACACTTCCCAATATCATTCAATTCACATTTAATAGCTTCAAATTTTCTTCTAAAATTATCAACAACAACAGGCCATCAGAGATAGTATTTGAAGATGTCAGACATCTCCTAAGGAATTCTCTTTTCTCACCAATGTGTTTGAGTAACTTTTTTACTTGTGACACACCTTCTTTCAGTCATAACTTGGAATTTATCACCTTCATATTTTTCTTGCAACAACCTTTCTTCAACAACTTCTACCAGTTCATTTGGTAATGAGTCAGAAAAAACAAAAATAGTAATACCCTTTTTAAGAAGATGATCCACCAAGGCATCTTTGATTCTAGGCCTACTGACTGGAGAGCAGTCATTCCAAATTTCACCAATATTTTTCATATCACCTTTTTCCAACATGGAATAAACTTCATCTATATCAGGTAGAGACTCTTCTTCCTTCTACTTCTCTTCAGAGATAGTGGTGATATCCTTTTAGTTAATTTTCTTCCTTTTAGGTTCCAAAGGGGAACCACCAATGACAACCTCTAACTACCTCTTATCAGAGGAGGAACCCTCCTCAAACTGACTGATAGGTGTAGCACTAGACACTATCACACCGGAGCACAAATTCATTTGCAAAGATGATAAATAAAATTTGCATGCATTTTCTTTATCTTCCATACATTCCAAATATCTATAAACTCACTTTCTATTAGGGATGTCAAACTTCCACTTAAAATTTTCTTTTGACAGTAACAAATTTAGAAAGTTGAACACTAAACACATGAGCAAAGACCCAAACTGGAAGGGATAACTCTCAAACAAAGACATTCTGACATTCTCAACTAGGTTTTCCATTACCAGGCTACACAAGTCAAACTGTTGATTTTCCTTCACCATCTTATGTGCAAGAGATACAACAATAGCAGATGTAGAACCTTCACAATTTTTGAAATAGATTTTGTATGAGATACCATAAGCAACATACCTTACTACACTATTGGCAATGGTATTTATCAATAATGCTCGGGGGTCTTTTTCGATAGCACTAAGTTCCTCCATGTCCCTATATTTCACCATTTTCTTTCTAGTGAGGTCACCAACTCTGCACAATCTAGTAATAACTTCAATGGATTCCTTTGTGATCGAATAAGGTTTGTCCAAAATGATGTTTCCATCCTTAAATAAAATCAACAAGAAACAGATAGACTCTTTTTTGATAAACCATGGGAATTCTCCCCATAAATCCATACCCACAACACTCAAAATTTTCAATTCATCAGCCTTCAATGTTAACTTCATTTAATTCATCTTTCAATGATCAAACTCATCCAATTCTACTCCCTTCAGCTTTAGTGGAATACCGCCAATTGATTTGCTACCAAAATGTACATCGATGATGCCAACAATTATACTTTTCTTTTCAATCCATCGGATTAAGATTCATCATGCACCATCACCTGAATCTAGCTTAGTCATGTCGAAAACACTTTAATATTACTTTGGAGAGGGGGAACCATCAGATTATGCATTGTAAAACTTCCCCTGAGCCAAGGCAGTAGGCTCAAATTTTAGAAGAGCTTGTACTAGGATCCGGTACCATAGAAGGGCTCTCCACACTCGTTTCCTTTTTCTTCCAAATGGTGACTGTCTTCTTCTTAGATTCATTTGATTTTGCAACCTCCTTTTTGTTTTTAGTCTTTTCTAGAGTAATATATTTGCATGTGTTAGAATAATGTCTAGATTCATTACACTTGTAACATCTTTGCCTTGAATTAATTGAGTGAACCCTAGATCTGCACTGATTAGCTTTGTGACCATAACCATGAAAGGGATAATTCATTCCATTCCTTCTAGCCAGATTATATAATTGACTTCTGCAATGACTTGCTTTATGACCAAACTTGTAACAATTAAAGCATTGAATACTCAGTTCCATCTTGCTTATACACTCTACAACCTTATGTCCAAAATTTTTAGATAGAAAACAATGTCCATTAAATGATAAGTACCTTTGAGAATTTGGTTGCCTCACCAGAGGTCTTTTTTTAGATGTTCTAGAGTTCTAGACCTTGCTTGTTACAATAGATCTTGCTTCAAATTCAACTACTTTGTCTTTACCCTTGGTATTCTGATTTGAGTTTTCCCTTGAGAAGCCAAGTCCTTCCTTATCCTTGTGACATTTCTATAAGGGAGAAATTTGACCCAGAATCATGCTAGTTTCGCATACTCTTGCTTCTGATTTCAACCTTATTAACTCTTGATCTAACTTCTCATTTTCTTCCAATTTTTGTTTGATGGTTTCCTTGAGATTTTCTTTAGTCTTATTCCATTCTTCCATTCTTCAATTTTCTATTGGATGGTATCTTTGAGATTTTCTTCAGTCTTCTTCCATTCTTCTATTTTATGTTTGATGGTGTCCTTGATATTTTCTTTTGTCTTCTTGTATTCATCCAACTTAAGCTTTATATTTACAACACTTTCATTTGACTCCTTTAATTCCTCGTTGAACTCTCTATGTCTTGATTTGACTTTCTGGATTTGCTCCCTTAGCTTTGAGATGTAAGCATTTACCTCCTTGATGTTTTCTTTCAATTCCTCATTTTTAGATTCTATACTTTCCATATCACTTAATATTGACTTCAGTTCTTCCTTAAAGTAATAATCTCCTACCATCTGTTCAAACTGCTAAGATCTCCCTCAAGCGGTTAAGCTCTATCTGTAAGGGACCAAGCTTTGATACCAATTGTTGAACAGTCTGGATAATTGAGAGGGGGGGTGAATCAGTTATCACAAAAAACTTTTCCTTTCTTTAATTAATCCAGAGAAATCTTAAACCAATCATATATTAATTAAAACAAATATGAGCATGCAAGCACTTAACAACACCATGCACAATGAACACCAAAATTTACGTGGAAACCCAAGTTGGGAAAAACCATGAAGAATGCTAATTCTCAATTATAAAGCATCGGTTAAGGTGATTTTTACAAGGGTTCACTTCCAAATTTCTCACTATAGGTAAGGATCACTATCATTGGGCTCACTGCTCGACTATTACAAACAAAGATAAAAAGGCTCACTATCAAAAATGCTCACTGCAGGTAAGGCTCACTACCGGTGGGTTGACTTCTCGATTAATACAAAAATCACTGATTACAAAAATAGACAAAACATGAACTGATGAAGTTGCATCTACATATACATGAATTCAATTTCGGTTAAGCACACACTATCTGTCTATAGTAGATCCCATCAAGAATAATCTACACCTTCCTTGCACAACCTCTACAATATAAATTGCTTCTTCCAGACACTTGCCTTCACTTCATTCTCCATTTCTTGTTGCACAATCCTTTGCACCATTATCACTATTCACACATTCCACACTTCTTTTTTGGATACCAAAAGGATGTTCTACACACACACACACACACACACACTCGAAGAACATAATGAGTCGGCCTAGGAAAACATGTTGGCTTGAAGAATAACCTTGAAATTTCAATAAGGCTTGGAATGCTAGCACTAGACCCAAAAGATAGGTCACACATAAAGATATTCTTACCATGTTACACTAGGAACCATAAATAGGTCATACATAATATAAGTTCATTACTTAGCATAATTACCAAAATGAGATATATTTCGGATTCAATTGGAACACCACAACCAAGACCAAATCTTGATCAACATCAATTTCAGTATCAACCATATGAATGCAATTAGACATACCAAAAATTGTAACATGCTACATGAATGTTTGAATAACAAGGATACTCAGAATAAGCTTTAGGCACAACAAAAACATCAAAAATATTATTATTCTACATTAACTATCTTTCACAAATGTCCCAAAAATAAGTACTGCCATATCTGAATCGAGGATAACATCCACACTACGCAACAACATAGCATACTATATATAGGAATAGATCATTTCTGTATATCATCCAGAGCACAACCTTCCAGATCTCGTTTTTGACATCAATGACAAAAATGCCACATCAACAACTTCTCAACAACATATTGCAAAATTGAGAACCAGGTGGGACAAAACTTCTGATCTTTTCTTCTTTGTTTCACATACTATCTTTCTGAGTTATCTTGGCATTAGCTTTATCTTGTTCTATTTTCATATTTTGATACTTTTATTTTACAAGAGGTGACACAATTTTATTTATAGGTGATTCAAGGAATCTTCCTTTGTTCTATGTGCTATTTCCTTTTACCACATCCATAGTTGATAGGAATCTAATCTTTCACTTCATTTATGTTTTCTTTTATAAAAAGTCTATCAGCCTTTCTTTGATCAAGCTCATTCCATTGTATTCTTAAATAATTAATTTTAACCTAAGCAATGGAAGCAGTTGTTAGGGATTTGATCTCCTCATATTAAGGTTTGGTTAATCTTATATAAAAACTAGATGATTTAACATTATGTATCTTAATACATTATTCCTCTTCATTTTTAGATAAAATATGCTAATGACAATCACACTTATGATATCTTTTATCATTAACATCTACTTCAGTACCATCCTCATTAGAAGAAGAGTATTCTTCATTTTCAGAGCATAAATTTGTTGAAATCATATTGGTTTAATTATTTTCATCATAATGTGTATTATTGCAATTATCACATGGACCAAAAGAATCCTTAAAGGATTGAGCAACCATACATTGCCTAGGTGAGTGAGGCAATTAACAAGCCACACACCAAGGGTTGTCTTCTACAATATTCATATTAGGTCTCTTCAAAGGACTAGGTGTCTCTCTATTGGATGAACCCTTTTGGTTATCTTGGATATGTTTGTCATTATGCTAAGTTGTATTGTAGACATGATAAGAAAAAATAGGAATTCTATCTTGCTTCTAGTAGTTAGGTTTTTCATGAGACACAAATTTCTTATTTATTGTAACCTTGTAGCTTAAATATTTCAAGAACTCATAACCTTAGCAAACTTTTCTTTAGGTGGAGATACTTTATTTTGAAACCCCTTAGGATTTTTCAATATTTTCACATCATCTCTTTTGTGCACATTGCCAATTTATTTTTAGTTACTCTCAATATGGTTGGAAATTTTGAATGCATCTCTTATTGTTTGAGGTCATTTATCCCTTAATTCATAACCCATTTTGGCTTCATATGTATTCTCATACAATAATCAACACATAGGTTCATTAGGTGTCATGTATGGGGGGATAATATTCATAACCCTAATAAATCAAGCATTAAATTCAAAAATAATATTTATTAATACTCATTAAAAATCAATTTGGAGCCAATTTTATCCCCATTCTAGTCTCTAAAAGCCCTTTTGATCAGATATCAAAATCATCAACCAAATTCAAGAACACTTTAAAGTGATCTTCACATGACAAAGAATTATTTATTGAGAATTTGATCAAAGAGGACCTTTCCTCATTAAAAATAACATTAGGGTATCCAAGTATATTAGTAAAATCTAATTACTTATATCTATCAACTCGTAATGGTCTTCTACCTTGAAAATTACCAACAAAAAAATTGACTTGAAAATTCTATAGATTGAAAAGATTAGGACCTATTCCTTGATTTAAACCTTTCCCACTCATTTCCTCCTACATTAAAGTTTCGAGGTTGATAATGACCATAACCACCCATGTTTTGTGGTTGCACATTCACTTAAGGTTGTAGATTAGGTATAAGAACATTTTGGTTAAATGGGGTTATCATTGGAGCATAAGAATTTAGAAAAATCCTTTGCTAAGGATTTGATGTGGTAATATTTACCAATGGTACATCCCAAATAGAATTCATAGGAGGGTTATTTGATTGCATATTATTGGCCAAAAATTTTTCAGGATCAAAAATAAAATAAAAGGATTATTTGATACATGAAAGTTTTTTAGGATATATATCCTTCTTCTCATATTCTCTCTTATTCTTATGGATTCCATTCTATCTAGTTATGCTCTAAGTTCATTCAATTATTTTAGTAACCCTCCCTTAGTTTGAAATTGCACTCTTGAGATGGAATTTAAGGAAGACAAGCCAATATTAGCATCTACACATTGTGTAACATTAAAGTAGAGGCATCCATGTGAATGGAACTATCCTCTAATTTTTTGGAATATTTTTAGGATTATCTCGAGTTGAAGTGGTTACAATGAGACTCAGAGAGCTAATATGAGTGTACATACCCTATCTAAGATCAAATTTCCTTTGTACTTGTTTCCTTCATTTTTCAAAATTTTATAGGAGTTCATCATACTCAAGACTCGTCTAGTTCCTTTCATCTCTCTAAAATTCAACATTTAACATGGGTGTTTTGGTACTAATACCCAACAAAGGTGTAGTTAAAGTGCTTTCCTCAAGATTTACAAAATTATTGATGTGAGGCTCTGTGGAATTAATAGTTTCCTTATCCTTTCATGTTTTTATTTGGTTTGGAAGCTTACAAACTAACTTTCTTCCAATATCAGTGTGGAATAAAGATCTTCTTCTACCCATTTTCAACAATTAACCTTTTTTTTTCATAAATCACTAGTTAGGAGATTACAGAGTTGCCACCCACAAATGGGAATAAAATTTTGATAAAAGATATACAAAATTGTCTTGAGCAATAAACAAACTCAATTAGGTTTTGAAAATTTTGAACAACATATGCCTTAAAACATAATAATTTTCTAAACTCTACCCAAGAATGACTAATGTACTTCAATTTTTACATAAAACTCCCTAGCATAGTTTCCAATATATTGGTTTCTCCAATTGATAACATGAAACCATCTAAAGATTAGCCATATCTTATGCTTGGAGATCTCATATTAGTGGCCAATGAACAAGACATTGTTTCACAATTGTTCTCCTCTACACTTCAAGTTCTACAAGACCTAGGGGTAGCCCTTCTCAATATCAATAGGTTTAAACCAACATATACTAGGAGAGATATTCTCATAAAATACACCAAGAATATATGAAAATCTATCATAATTGGTTGAGTTCTTGGAGAATTTTCTAATACTGGCTTTGAGAACATATATAATTTAAGAATAAATTAGAGTCCTTATCCTTTCATGTTTGTCTTTTGTTTGGAAGCTTGCAAACTAAATTTATTCCAGGATCAGTGTGGAATAAAGATCTTCTTCCATCCATTTTCAACAATTAACCTTCTTTTTTTCATAAATCACTAGTTAGGAGATTACAGAGTTTCCACCCAAAAATGGGAATAAAAACTTGATAAAAGATATACAAAATTGTCTTGAGCAATAAACACAGTCAATTGGGTCTTGAAAATTTTGAACAACAATGCCTTAAAACATAATAATTTTCTAAACTCTACCCAAGAATGACTAATGTACTTTAATTTTTACATAAAACTACCATAGTTTCCAATCTATTGGTTTCGCCAATTGATAACATGAAACCTTCTAAAGAATAGCCATATCTTATGCTTAGAGACCTCAGATTAGTGGCCACTGAACAAGATATTGTTTCACAATCGTTTTCCTCTGCACTTCAAGCTCTACAAGACCTAGGGGTAGCCCTTCTCAATATCAATAGGTTTAAACAAACATATACTAGGATAAATGTTCTCATAAAATATTCCAAGAATATATGAAAATCTGTCATAATTGGTTGAGTTCTTGGAGAATTTTCTATTATTGGCTTTGAGAACATATATAATTTAAGAATAAATTAGATTCCTTATCCTTTCATGTTTTTCTTTGGTTTGAAAGCTTGCAAACTAAATTTCTTCCAAGATCAGTGTGGAATAAAGATCTTCTTTCACCCATTTTCAACAATTAACCTTCTTTTTTTAATAAATTACTAATTAGGAGATTACAAAGTTTCCACCCACAAATGGGAATAAAAACTTGATAAAAGATATATAAAATTTTCTTGAGCAATAAACACAGTCAATTGGGTCTTGAAAATTTTGAACAACAATGCCTTAAAACATAATAATTTTTTAAACTCTACCCAAGAATGACTAATGTAATTCAATTTTTACATAAAAATCCCTACCATAGTTTCCAATCTATTGGTTTTTCCAATTGATAACATGAAACCTTCTAAAGATTAGCCATATCTTATGCTTGGAGATCTCGGATTAGTGGCCAATGAATAAGAGACCATTTCAAAAGTGTTCTCCTCTGCAATTCAAGTTTTGCAATACCTTGGGGCATCCCTTCTCAATATCAATAGGTTTGAACCAAAATATACCAGGATATTGAAATAATAGAGATTTTCTCATAAAATACACCAAGAATATATGAAAATATGTCATAATTAGTCGAGTTCTTGGAGAATTTTCTATTACTGGATTTGAGAACATATAAAATTTTGATGGTAGGAAGTCAATATTGTCACAATTCCTACTCATTTAATATATTGAATGTCAACCCAGGGGTGTCTAAAGCTATTTGTGGTAAGAGTCAGATCAGTTTTTTTTTTTTTTTGTGTGGTGTTTGTTGGTTTCGGCTCGATTAAGAGCATTTTGGAGATATTTTTGCTCTATCGGGAGAATTTCTGTGCTATATCTATTTCATCAGAAGTGGTTCTTATACTAACCTTCTATTTCCCGATCTATTCTAAATAACCTTCAAAATGGAATTTAAACAGCGAGGTTTCATTTAAGGAAAATTTAGATTATGAAAGAATGGAAGATTAACTTTGTCTACTCTGCTGAATATTGAAATCTATTTAAAACTTAATTAATTGCTCTAGAAATAAACTATTCCATTCCTCACTTTACTAAATTGACAAGTAATTATCCCTCTTTGCACATAATCCATAAAAATGATGATTTAAATTATTTTAGACCTACAAATGACTTTTAACTAAGAAATTAACTATGGAAAGCATAAGGAAATTTGATTTTAACAAAACAATGTGAAAATAGCAATAGAATGTAATTCTAATCTAAGATTCTTTCCAACACACAACAAACGAAATGATTCTAATATTTAAGATAGAACAAAAAATAGAGCATATCATTAACAAATAAACTTAACAACTAAAAGGTTCACCTTCCTTCCGAAAGTGGATTGTTCTACTTTTGAAAAATTTAGTGCATAGTTGAGATCAATTTCTTTTTATTTCCATAGAATGTGCCTAGATAGGGATGAAGTACAACAATGATTGTAAATTTAAAAAAAAAAAAAAAATTATATGAGAAAGTTCAAAAACTAATACAATCTACCCTCCAACTATGTTGGGTCTGGCTATAAATATCCTGCTCTTATTTCAAAATAAAAGACAAGCGGGAAATTAACTTAATCCTAGTCTAAGAGATATCCTAGCATGTAGGAACATAATTGTGTAGATCCTCGTAACTGTCTTGGATGTGATCTGCTGGAACTATGATTGCGATTGGTAGATCTCTCATCCAAACTAATGAGTCAAAAGGAAATCAAATAACAAATAACTTACTTGACGAAGAGTCACACATAAGTCATCCGTTCATCACTTTTAAATAGAAAACAATTAGCATTCGACTGAGAAATAAATACCAGTCTAGTTGCATAATAAAGGCACACTTATCATGAAACATTTATAGGTTAATTACCACATTAATCATGCATTTAACAAAAATAAACATTCATATTCTAAGTCTTTATACCTCATTAAGTTCATAAATGGACACATAAAGGAAAACATTATGAATTCTAAAGCCAAAATATAAAGTATTAAAAAGGTATAAACTTAGTAATTATGAGGTCTTCACTAGGCCTCATCATTCTCCTCCTCCTGTTTTTAATCATGTCCTCATGGTTATAAATTAGACGGAGTAGGAATATCTTTGTTGAGTGTTTCCATCCAGATGGAATAGTCAAAAACACCTACTCTGTATTGCATTGTAGTTCTTGTGGACAAAGAAAAACCATTATTCTTTCCTAGCTTATCATACTAGGTTTTCAGGACTTCTTCTGGTATCTATGCAGATGCATTTATCTTTGGTGCAAGCATGATGATAATAGGTATTATGAATCTCATTCCAATCCAGAATTCTTGCTGCTCATGAATTAAATTGATCACATGTCTTATTCATGCTAGGCTCTATCTGGTATTGTTTGGAGTTATTGGCTCCCTTCTCTTTAGTGGTTCTAGAAGTGTTCTGAACCTTTCTGTGCATGCTTCTAGAGCTAAGGGAGGAAGACTTCCTTCAACATCCTGGTAAGTTTCAATACTTTTCAACAGATTAGTGACATAGAGAGGGGTTACACAATTGAGTCTTGAAAATGGATCTGAATCTCTTGATATAATCTATTGCCTCAGAATATTCTCCCCTCATTGGTAGTCCTTATGTTTGTTGTACCTTCTTGTATTCTTCCATTCTATCTGACCATTCAACCTGGTTTTTCATCAATGAAAAAAATGATTTGATCTAGAGTTCACCAATGTAGATAGTAAGCAATGAATCATCAATATGACCCATGAGAAATCCATGTTGGAAAAACTCACACATTTGATTCTGGATGTCTGGGTGACTGCTAAAGTAAAATCCATAAAGTCATAATCAGTCAGAAATTAGTAGGCCTTTTTCTGTATAATTTGATTCAATTTCCATTTTAAGAACTGTACACATCTAAAAATGGTTACGGTCGATCAAACCTGTTAATTAATTAAATATGAATTATTTAATTAATGTTTCTTAAGTCTTCTACATATAAATAAATTTAATTATTTATTTATATTGTTCATTTTCTAATTCTTCTAAATTAATTAAATAAATGAACTTTATTTAATTAATGCTATCTTCCTCTTAATTAATTAAATAAATTTTACAATTTATTTACATTAATTATCAAATTTTAAATTCTAAATTTAAATGATTATTCTTCCCTCCACATTTAATTAAATAATTTCGATATTTAATTCCCACTTCTCTCACAAAAATTAAATATTCTTAATATTTAATTAAAAGGTTTTTTCATTTTCTCATAATTAAATATTTACAATATTTAATTAAAGCCTTTTCACATTTCTTTCACACATAATTAAATATTTATTTATTTAATTATGAGAGACACCTTTCAATTGTCTCTTCATTTTCTGTCTCTCAGAATTCTGCCTTCTTTTCGAATTCTTGATCTCTCACCGTTCATTCCAACAAGTTTGAACTTGACCGTCGATCTTGGCGAATCGAATTCCTACCTTCAAAAATCTATAAATACAACTCTTTCATGAGCTAAAAAAGGACCTCGAATCTCATACTTTCATGCGTAGTTATTATAGTCACATATTAAGCATTTCATAGCATTTCAATTCAATAAGCTCAATCTTGTAGATGCATATGCATTCATAATAATATCATTCTCTCAAGTGCCATTCTATAAGCTGTGTTTGCACAACTGAGAGCAAACGTATTGAAGCGAATCCTTGGAGATAGAGGACAATGGAACAAATTTGAAGAAGCTCCTGTTTAGAGTTTGCATTTACTTTATTAATTTAGTTTTCTTCAATCTAATGTTGCATTGGTGTATTAGATTGGATTCAATTTAATTGACGCATTTTCTCATACACATTTTTGGCACCCACCATGGGGCATCCCCCCGTATTAATCTTTTTCTTGCAGAAAATCTTATGTTTTTACAGATGACGGATTGAAAAATTCGCTTTGGCGCATACGATCCTCGGTTTAGTGCATCCAGAGACTGTTTTAGCGCATACGAGCCTTCTTTTAGCACATCTGGGTTCTGTTTTAGCACATACGGGCCTTCTTTTAGCGCATCTGGGTTCTGTTTTAGCACATACGAGCTCTGTTTTAGCGCATAGACTTCAGTTTTGCACTTTTACAGTCAGTTTTTAAAATAGCAATATCTTGGTCATACGAAGGTCTTTTTTGACGATTGTTTTTTTGAAATGGCATAGAATTTCATAAGCTATCTAATGGTGTAGGTTTTTATAAGCTTTGACAGAGTTAACATTTTTAAATTCTCACTTAACGTCAAACCACAAAGAAACTTGGTCTAAATTTTAGGGTTGTTATGCTTAATCATTTATCTAACCCTCATATCTTCTTGTTTTTTGATTCAATCTAACATTTGGAGCTTGTATTGTAGATTTTAAAGGACCATGGAGCATGAAAATGAAAGAAAAAGCATTATCACATGATTGTAACAAGTGTTTTTAAACACTTTAGGAGCAATTATAATCTCATTCTTAAATTGTTGTCTGGATCTGACGCGACCGCGGCCAGAGATTTTTATTGATGTATGAGGAATAAAATCAACCAATCCTAGGGTAGACACTTAATTTTGAATTAACCAATCCTAGGATAGTCACCAAACATATTTTCTTTTGGTTAAAATGAATCCCATGTTTTTAGTGAAGCAACATCTTCACTTAGAATAGAAAATCTTTCAATTTGAGATTTAAAATTGAACCATTATTTGCATGCTGTGATTGTGGGTAATAGGTCTATGCTCTCTCCTTAACTGGGTGATCAGAATACTAGACTTACCTTTAATTTTATGCAATTTAATGCTTTATTACATCCTTTAGAAGGCCTGTCATAGTGGGAAAAAGTACTCACCCTACGGGAACGACCTAAGTGGGAACACCTAAAGCCAAGATTTCCAACCCACTATAATCAAAAGCAAGTTGTGTATGAAAATCCAACTTGACGACAGTAGATAGGATAACCATCCCCAAAGCCTTTGTTCTAAAGGTTGGGAGGTTTCTCGAGGGAGTATATCTATTGTCACGTCGAATGGAAAGACTTACTAAGAACCTAGTGTAGAGGCCAGCCGTGTTAGTAACCAAACATCATTTTAATCATAGTGCAAGGGGAGGGAAGAATTTTCCCCCAAGACACTCACCATATAGTCGCCACAGATTGTTTGCTCAAGGGATTCGGTATCCACTTCCGTCACTTTGAGTACGCACCTGGAAAAGACAAAAACACAGGCGCCCTCTAGGGGGTGACATGGCTGTGTGAGTCGACGTGATTTTAAGCTGTGGGTTGTGATTACTATGATTACCTATTTGAAAAATTAAGAGTGAGTCTGATTGATATGCTTATCTTGTTCAAAACCTGTGGAAATCTCAAAGAACATACACTCTTTGTTTAGATTCTAGGATTAACAAAACAACTGTCTGCTTCTCTATGCTGTGTTTTTCACATTTAAATCAGATTAAGATCATTCAAAAACTTTAAAACATGGGTCATAGCAAAGAAAATCTTGTTCTTAGGCTTTATGGAAATAGCTTAAATCAAGAGATAACAGAAGAGATGCTCCTAGAAGCTGAACAAGATCCACAGTTTTTCTTAAATATGGAAAAGATCTTAGAGAAAAATAAAGATGGATACTTTCTTTTATTGGAAAAACAAGGTGCCAAATTTCCCTCTAACTACAATATGGAGAAAATTAAAGAGAATCCTAAAAATAAGGAAATTCCCTTAAACGATCTTAGTACTCTTACCCAACAAGTAAGAGCACTCCAAAGGCAAGTCAAGGAAATGGAAGGGGGTACAACTAAAAATTCCTTTGATGGAAATATGAACGTGACCTTTTCTCCTCCAAAAACAACATCAACCAAATCCAATGTTTCTGAATTTTCGCAATGGTTAAAAGGGAAGCCCAAATCTAAACCATCAAATAACATTGACCAATCCTGTCATGCCATGCATTTATCTTCATTCCCCATAATTCAAAATGAACCTCATGGTTATTCCACCTAATTCAATGATCCCATTCAATTTCCTTCTTCTATCATATTCTCTACATCCAATGATTCATTTCAATCTACACATCTTGATCAAAACATTCTTTCCACTCCATCCCATATCTACAAACCCTTCCAATCTTTGATCAAGATCCCATATCTCAAGAATCATATGATGATTCCCTCCTTTCATTATTCGCCCATGATAATCCTCTTCCATCTCAAGAACAAGATATTCTTCCAAGTCCTTCTTCCACCCCATCTTATGAATCCATACCCTCTCATGAATCAATCACATCCCAGGAGCATGACAATTCTTCCATCCTATCCAAAGCTTCCCTTCCATCTAATGATCAAGCTACTCCATCTCTTTCATCTAATGATTCTTTTCAAAGTCAAGATCAAAGTATCCCATCATCCTCATGTCAAGGGCTCATCACACCTCTTCAAGAAATATCAACATCATTTGATCATATGGTTGCCACCACTGATCCTGTTGACAATGTCTCTACAATGCCTAATGAGTTAGAGGACATATCTCAAGAATTTATTCCAAATCATGATCAATATCTTTCACCAATGTCTAGCAATGATCCTTTCCAAAATATATGGACATCCTTTGACCTCATGACATTTGAGAAACTTCCTATGCCTAATGAAGATATCCAAGAAAGCAATCCATTCTTTGAAATTGACCCATGTCAAGAAATTGATCCAAAGCATGTCGAAAGCAATTCCGAAATCATTCGAGATCAAGAATTTGTATCTTCAAGCTACTACAATGATATAATGGACACTCTCCTATCCATACAAGATGACCATGTTCGTATAACACATACTCATCCATCTACCCATGAGATGCTTTCTTTGGATGGACACATAGATGATCTTCATTCAAAACAAGAGTCTCATACTCTTACTAAGGAACAAGAGTCCCCTACTCTTAACATTTGTACACATGATCAAGAAATAGAGAAATCCAGAGACATGTCAAAAATGGGTCATGAAGAATTCTACAGAAGTGGTGAATCAGAAACATCATGTTAAAGCATATCAAGAATCAATCATGAGAAAGAATTTTATGTGGACAATGAATCATCAACACTTCTTGAAGAAATAGTACAATATGATATTTCACAAGATCAAGCTAAGGATATCAATCAGGCATTTATCCCACAGATAAAGGATCCTATCACTTATAAAGTTGGATCACTCACCTTTATAAGGGAAAATCATCTTATCAATAAAGGAGCTATCACCTTTGAAGATCCACCACAGTGCAGAGAAGGAGCAACACCTTGTTTCCAAGAGAAATCATATCCTATTGCAAATAAAATGTTTCAACAGATGAATTATCAAGGCAAAGGATTAGGCCTACATGAATAGGGTATCTTGGAACCAGTACAAATTATTGAAAATCCTAAGAATCAAGGCCTTGGTTACTTGACAATCAAGGGATATGAACATATCAGTAATACTTCCGCAAAACTGGGGGCAACTTCATCTCAAGCAAATGTCAACATAGGGAGCACGAAGAATCCTTATGATGAAACCGATGTCAATACTACAACCCACCACGTCATGAATCTTCATCCACCCATCATCCCATCCACAAATTGGGACCAACATCAAAAGAAAGACTTGAATCAAAGAATGAAGAATGTTATCAAGGAAAAAGAAGCTAAAGATTATATAGGACAAATCAAATACATATGGATACCAAAGAATACAAAGAAAAATTATCCCTATCAAACTCCATTAGTCAAAGAAACTATGGGGAAAAATCAAAAAGGGAAAAGTATCCATCAAAGCTATCCACAAAGGAAAAAGCAAGTTTCTCAAGCAACATACAAAGTGTATCAAGTAGTTGGTCCAAATTCCATGCACACTTCCATATCCACCCATTATTGCTCATCTTCCCAAGTTTGGAGAGTCAAAGGTTCCAAACTATCAACCAATCCATCTTTTACTCCTAAACAAACTCCATCCATGCCTCCACGCATGATATCCAATTCTCACATTGACCATGTATTGGTAGTGACCCTTCATCATAAGGATTTAGAAGGCACTCTATCGCGATGTGCACACAAAGATGAGGTTAACTCCGGTATCAGCAAAGTAGATCAAAGATCTCAAAAGTTGCATTCAAGTGCACGTATCTTGGCAAAACAACTTCTTCAAGTAGGATACCGATGGCACATTATGACAAAAGCATCAACATCAACACCACTAGGTGGTTCAACATCAACTTAAAATCTCTCAGAAAATACAAAAAAATTAGAAAAATGTCCTGAAAAAAATGGTTACCTTGATGAAAACCTCGCAAACAGGCATCTTGGTGACAACAAAAAAATCAAAAATACAAAAAATCCAAAAAAATAAAAAAAAAGGATTGAAAAACAGTAAAGAAAAAAATCGTCCTCTAGTGAAAACCACTACGGTGGCGCTTTGGACAAGTACCATGATGAAAACCTGGCAAACAAGCATCATGTGTAGAATTGAGCATCTATGTGGGCTATTTCAAGAGAAAGCATCTCATCCATAATAAAGCCAACATTCTAGCTATATCATCTGTTCATCCATGAACCGTTTATCCAACCCATTACCATCTATCTACCTTATCTTGATCTTGATGAAAAATTTGGTAAACACTTTACACTTGTCTATGGTAAACATCTTGACATGGGTCATTATCATTGATCCTATCTAATCCAAACATTATCTGAGCCTTGAAGCACTATCCAAGTGACCATTCTTGTGTTCGAACACCTTATCTTGTCACAAGATAATCCTTGGAATCCTTTGCATGCTTACAGTATCTATCCATACACCTATTCAAGAATCCACCCATGGCCATTCCATACATTGCTAGAAATTGGGGGCAAATGTTTACATCTTGCTTCAGGAATGAATCTTGATATATATCCTCCAACTTATGTGGTGATCTGAACATTGGAAAATGTAAAATTGAATTGGTCAAGCATTTGCAAGCCAAAAGATCCAAATCACTAGCCCATGGCATATTTTGATAGGAAGACACTCCTTATCAAGTTTTATCTTTTGTCGAACATCAATTTGAACAATTCATATCAGTCACATCTAACTTGCGTGCCAGTGTCACATCAAATCATCAAAATAATTTTGTTCCAAATCAAGCTTCATCAATCTTGATCAATTGAATCCAATCAATTATCACCTTGTTTGACTTAACACACTTAGTCAAACTATCATCTTGTGAATGAGTTTACTCTAGGATAACACAACTTCCTTGGGTTTACAAATTCATTATCTTTGTTTGACTTAGCACACTTAGTCAAACTACCATCTTGTGAATGAGTTTACTCTAGGATAACGCAGCTTCCTTGTGTTTACAAGTTCATTATCACCTTGTTTGACTTAACACACTTAGTCAAACTACCATCTTGTGAACGAGTTTACTCTAGGATAACACAACTTCCTTGGGTTTACAAGTTCATTATCACCTTGTTTGACTTAACACACTTAGTCAAACTACCATCTTGTGAATGAGTTTACTCTAGGATAACACAACTTCCTTGGGTTTACAAGTTCATTATCATCTTTGTTTGACTTAACACACTTAATCAAACTATCAATCCATCAATCTGATCAATCAACCTTAGCTTGGTTTTCAACAAAATCTCAAAACAAAGCACTGATATCGTCATGCATGTCCATATCCAAATACAAAAAATCCAAAAAAAAAAAAAGACATCAAAATTCAAAAAAAATCAAAATATTCCTAAAATCCAAAGAAAAATCAATAAATCATATGCTTTCATCAATAAAATGGTCATGTCTCACCCTAGACTAGGGGCAAAATCCTGAACTCGTTGGGGGAAATCAACTTTTTTTTTGAGCAAACAAGCAACATGTGTCAATTATCAAGTATCAGATCAACAATCGAATGTCCAATCAAGCCTGGTCAAAACAACTTTGAGACATGTCATACCTTGAAACAGAAACAAAGTGGATGATCTTAATTTGAATAAAATGAATGGAAATCTTAATGCATAAGTTGCAAAATGTTGTTTTGATATTTGATGATGTCATATCTTTGGAGTGGTTCAATGATGTACTAAACTAGAATCACAAGGAAAAAGTATGATTTTTCTTTGATTGCTGTCTGTAAGCTAATCATTAGTATTGTGCAAATTGGTCATGGGACATGCTCTACAACGTATCATTGATGACATTTCGAAATTTGCATAGGAAAATGGTTAACTTTTGTCTGTTTATGCAAGCAATACTCAGGTCATCTTGGTTCAATTATACCTCGATGCTTGTATTAACTTGCTACATTAAACATTATGGAAGTAGTACTCAGGTCATCATTGGTGCTAACATGCCCTTTGATGCTTGTACTAACTTTCAACATATCAAAAGGCTCAATGATTACAACTCTTTGAGAAATAATCCATATACCCTTGAAGGCTTCCTGGGGAAACTTAATGCAAATTCTATATCTACTGCCTTGGTTATCCTTTCCTCTACTTCTTCTTTTTCTTTTGTGACTATCTAATTTTTCTTGAAGTTATTTATTAAGTTGCTTATACTTCATAGCTGTCAGAGAAAGGTATCTAGGCCCTGTAGGTTATCCTTGTTCCTCCTTAGGTGGAGGTAGAAGCAGTAACATGTCTTTGGATGGCTTTCTTTCCTCTTTTGTCTCAAAAATTTGAGACCTTTGTTCCAATTCTATTTTTAACCTTTGAATCTCACTATCCTTTTGTTCATTTTGAATAGTTACTTTAGCTAGATTTTCTTCTGCTTCCTCCAACTATGAGGATAATTGACTAATTTCCTTCTCAAATTTTTCTTTTAACTCATTTGTTTCTATTTGAAATTTCAATGCTTCCTCATCTTTTTTCTTTAATTTTACCTCTAACATTAGATTTTGCATTCTAAACTCTTCCAATTCTTTTTCCAACTTAGATATCCTAAGTGCAACCTAAATTTGTTCCTCTTTTTCTTCTAAATTTACATTATTTGATGGTGTCTCTTCATCTTCCATGGGCTGCTTCCCTTCACGGTGGATGAATGTTTCTTCACCGTTTTGAGTTATCTCTTCTTGTTCAACTTCCATAATTGGAATACCAACTTCCTGAAAAGGGGAACTAGGAGTAGAAAAATGTCCTTCTGGAGAAGTACATTTTGGGCTTTGCATTGGAGGTTGTGACCCTCCTTCTTTTTCTTACTCTTCCTTTTCAGGCTCCTTTTCTTCAAATACCTCCTTTTCAGGCTTCTCTTTTTCAGGCTCATCTTTTTCAAATTCTCTTTCTCCAAATTCATCAAGATTGATAATAGGAGGAGTCCTTTCAGATTCTACCTTTTCTTGCTCAATCCTTTCTATTTTCAACCTTGTTTTTCTTTTAGGTTTTTCAACCTTTTCACTTTTCTTCTTTTTAGGTTGTTTCATTTTTCTCTTTTTGAAACTTTTTATTTTAGTCTCAAAACCCTTCGAGGTTTTCTCTTCCTCTATTTTTCTTTTCTTTATTGAAGTAGAACTTTCTGATTTTTTATTTTTAGGTCTCCCTACTGGTTTGACTAGATTTTTCATCAAAACTTCTATTTTTTCTATCTTAAGTGTTCTTCTCTCTAGTATTTTGGGTTTTTCCTCTTTCCTCTCAACATTTAACAAGATTTTTCTCCATTCTTCTTCCCAGTTAGGTTTTTGCATAAAATGATATTTAACTATCAAATGCATCAATCCATGATGAGTTACTCTATTTTCTTTTTCTTTGCATTTCACAGCCATTTCAGAAAGTTGAGAGAAAAGGAAAGCACATAGAGTAACTCTTACTTCTGGTTTAGATGCACCACATGTCGGACATGATTCAACAACTTGAGCGGTGGCCCTAAAACCATGGAAAATTGACCTTCATAGGTGAAAAAATTCATGATGTGGAGTGCAATTGATGCCTAGGGTTCTTGTAAACTTCCCCACTCAATGCCCTTATTCTTTCCCTTGTGCACATGATAGACTGGCAAAGGTTCAGGTGGAATGTGGAAGATTTCTAACAACTCTTATAAATTAGACAACTGAGGTTGAATTATATCACCTTCTACTGGAATCCAAGACAAAGCACTGATTACATTGGCAGATATTTCAATGGGTTCTCCTCTGACCAGAGTGAAATTGATATGAAATTTTCTGATAAAATCCAACACTATATCCCATTTGTACCCTTCATACTTAAGGATGAAATCCAACCATCTTTCCTGCTGCAAATGTTTTATTGACTCAGCATCTAATGTGATTCCCTTCACTTCTACCATTCTCTTGTATCCCATTTTTTTTTTGAAAGAATGTGAAACTTCATAAAACTCAGAGATTTGCCAGCAATGTCTGCAACCAATTTTCCAGAAATAGAAATTCTCTTTTATTTTTAAAATGGTGGTATTAATTTTCCTTCTAAATGAATAAAAAGATATAACAATGAATGTGATATTAACTTCCTGTAATTGCATGCCTATTTTGTCTCATCAATGTACTGGCACAAGTGTGTAAAGTACGTCTCATCCTTACTGGGTATCACTTCACCTTAACAACCCATCTTGTCACATCTATTACTTAATTAAGTAATGTTGCATCCAATTGTACATTTTAAACAATTTATATTTGGATTTATTAAACAGTCATAATTCAATCCCTTAAGAAAACTTTATAAACTATAATTGATGTAATTCAAACTTTGAAAAATGAATGGCAATATAAATGCTTACCTTTCAGTGATAAATAATTCAAATGATGGCGAATAATGATAGTACGTGCCCACTTAATTCATGTGATCCGCAACAAGAACTTGATTTGAATAAAATCAGCATTAATTAATGCAAGACACATTGAGCTCAACCCTTGTGGGAGCCCACTTATTTCCATGTGCTATGTCATTAATTTTGAAATTTTTAACTAACCCCAAACCTACACATTTACACAAATGAATTAGTAATAGTTGAAGCTAAAAGCTTTTGACAACACATGATCATTTCTTTGTGCTCCTGATTATCATGAATTATCGAAGTCATCATTAAAATTGTTTTCCCTCCTTGATTCTTTAAGAACAACTGATCATAAGAGATTAGGAGCGATCAAGAGTTATTATGAAAACTTCAATCATTCGAACTTCCTTCTGATCAGGCACGATCAGGAGCTATTATAAGCTTGATTCACTTCAATTTTTACTCTGATCAAGGATGATTAGAAGAGACCTAAACTTAAATCATTTCAATTCCTTTCTAATCAAGCATGATCAGGAGCTTCTTTTTTTTTGCAAAGTAAATTGCCATTCTAGTTTTCTATTTACTTTGTTTATTTGTGGTCATCTATAATGGATCTAAGGAATGATCATTTCACCTAAAGAAGAAAAATATTCCTTAGTAAAATGCTCAATTCTTGCTTGAAGCTTTGTCACAAACTCCTCCTTTGATGCCGATTTATGATAAAGATTGAGCCTATGCCCATTTACCAACATTTTTTTTTCTCTCTCCATCTATAGGTATTAATTGAACACCTCCATTATCAAATACTTGTGCAATCTCATATAGCCCAAGCCACCTGGTGTGTAGTTTCCCTTTAGATTCCTTAAATCTTGAATCAAACAACAATGCCCAATCACCTGTAGTGAATTGCTTACTACGGATATTTTTATCATGCCATTGTTTCCTTTTGCCTTGAATGATTTTAGTTTGGTGCAAAGCTTCAGTTCTCATTTCATCCAACTTATTCAGCTGCATTATTCTATTCTTTTGTGCTTATCTAAGATCTATCTCCACATTTACAGCTGTTCTAAGTGTTTCTAACTCAAAATCAATAGGAAAGATATGAGTTTTTCCATAAACCAAATCATATGGTGAAAATCCAGTAGTTGTCTTCCATGTTGTATTATATGCCCATACATCTTTGGTTAACCTATCAGACAAGTCATTCTTTCTAGATGATACTATTTTTGTGAGAATATTTTCTAGTTCTCTATTAGTCACTTCTACCTATCCATTTGCTTGAGGATGGTAGGGTGATGACTTCCTGTGTTGAACTTGATATATAGCTACGAATGCCTAAAGCATCAAGACATGAATTGTGGCCCTTGATCTAACAAAAGTTCTTTAGGTTCTCCACATCTTTGTAGAATTTTATTGTATATGAAATCTGCAACTTTCTCTTCCTTAGCAGTTGGCAATGCTTTGACTTCCGCCCATTTTGTAACATAATCAGTATATACAATTATGTAATGATTTCCCTTTGATGGAGGATCTATTGGGCCAGAAAAATCAATACCCCATTTTTCAAATCGCTCAAGTGACACTTGTGTCTATAGTGGAATCTCTGTTGATGTTGTAGGTCTCCCCATTCTTTGACACTGATCATAATGTTTCATGTAATGAGATGCATCTTTAGTCATAGTAGGCCAAAAATAGCTTGCTCCCAAGATTTAATGCACTATTCTTATTGTGGAGTAATTTCTTGCTCTTGGTTCATCATGACATTCTCTCAATATATCATATACATCAGTTTCTTGCACACATCTCTGCATTACATGATCTGGGCACATTTTAAACAAACAATCATTAATCCATTCAACTAAGAGCTTTCTCTAATAAACCTGTTTTTCTATTTTGCTAAAAAATAAGGACATTTCCCAATTACTAAGTAATTTGCAATATCAGAAAACCATGGTGACTGAATAGATGTTCATTAGGAAACACATCTTCCATAGGTTCATTATTACCCTGCAAAACCATTCTTAATAGGAAGTCAAATACAAAATTATCCCTACCCAGCTTATCAATGATAGTTATATCAAACTCCTGTAGTAATAACAACCATCTAATTATACGTTCTCCTACTATAAATTTATTCATAAGATAACAAATATCTACATGGCCAGTATGCACAAAAGTATTATATCTAGTGATATAATATCAAAATTTATTTATAGCAAACACAACCACTATGAATTCCTTCTCAGTATTAGTGTAGTTCTATTGGATTGAGGTTTTTGCTTACATAATATATAGCATGCAGCGCTCCAGATTCATCTTTCTACCCAAGAATTGCTCCAATTGCAAAGTTGGTGGCATCTGTATTAATTTGAAATGGTTCACCCCAAATTGGACCAACAATAATAGGTGAAGTTTTTAAAGCTTGTTTGATTTGGTCAAATGACTGCTGACATGATGAAGTCCACAAAAATTCAGAGTCTTTCTTCAACAAAGTAAAGAGTGGACCCACAATTTTATTTAATCCCTCTATAAACCTTATGTAATAACCATAGTGTCCTAAAAAACTCCTTACATCCATTTGACTCTGAGGTATGGGTATTTGTAAAATTATTTCAAATTTCTTCGGGTCTACTTTAATTCCCTCTTTTAATACATGATGACCCAAGACAATTCCTTCCATCATCATTAACAAATTTTTTTCATGGTTTAAAGACATCCTATGTTATTTACATCTATTTAAGACTTTTTCCAGACTTTCCAAAGACTCCTCATAGGTTTTTCCATAGACCGTGAAATCGTCCATATAAACTTCCACACATGTTGCTATTAGGTCTGCAAAAATAGCAAGGACAACATGTTGAAAGGTTGCAGGAGCCATTAAATAATCCAAAAGTTAAAACCCTATAAGCGAAGGTACCCAATGGACATGTATATTCCATTTTATCTTGATCCTCTAAAGCTACCTAAATCTAGTTGTAGCCACTAAACCCATCAAGAAAGGAAAAATAACTACTTCCACATAAATTGTCCAGTACCTAATCTATGAAGGGTAATGGAAAATAATCCCTCTTTGTAGCCTTATTTAGCTCTATGTAGTCCACATACACCCTCCATTTCCCATTTTTCTTAGGTACAATGACTAATGGAGAAATCCATTTTCTATCCGAAATAGGATAAATAAATCCTACCTGGAGTAATTTTTCTATCTATAATTTTACAAAATCTCTCAGTATAGGGTTGATTCTTCTCTGAGGTTGTCTTATGGGTTTGACATCCTTAGTATAGATGTGGTGTGTACATATGTCTAGATGGATTCCTCTCATATCCGTATAGTCCCAAGCGAAGGCTCCTATGTTTTTCTCTAAATTTCCTTTTAAACCTTCCTCTTGTTTCACTATTAAGGAACTGTTAATAAGTAGAGGTTTATCTGCTTGTACCGGAATTTGTTTTGTCTTTTCCTGAAGATTCAAGGGATCACCAATTAAAGTGTTCAAAGGACAAGGATGCAATAGAAGTTGATGAAGTAATTGAATCTCATCAAATTTTGTGATTTTAGCAAAAGGACAACATGGTAGAGTTTTAGAATCACTAAAATCTTCCAGGTCTCCCTCTTTTATGTCTACAGATTCCTGATACTCCTTAGCATGCTCTGCCAAGGTCATCATTGCAAGGCCCCTTATTTCCTCATCTTCAAAATTAGGATCATCAATCCATATTTGATTATCAGACATCAAAGATGGTTTTGTTGGTGGATACAAAGCCAATTCCTTCTGTCTAATCCTGTTAGAAATAGTCATACTACTAGATCTACAATCAATGAGTGCGACAATTGTTGCTAACCAGAGTTGTCCTAAAATAATAGGATAACCTATTTTTCCCTATTTAGTTTGTAAAACAAGGAGTTCAATAGGATAATCCTAGGTGTTAATAGTGATAATTACATCCTCACAAATTCCTTCAGGTTTCACAATTGATTGGTTAGCTAATTGTAGAACTGTAGTTGTTGTCTTAACATTCATAATTCTTAACTTTTCATCTGTTTCAGTAGTAATGACATTAATGGTGGCTCCCAAATTAATAAGAATGTTTTGAATTTCAATACCATTAATGCAAAGGGTAACCACAGGACTCCCTAGATCACCATACTTCTAGGGAATTAACTTCCTTGATAAGACATCAGACAACTTCCCTCCAATTTGAATTGTAGGGGGAAATTTATATTTCCTCCCTGGTGTCTTAACACACAAAGTTTTAATTATCTGGTTGATTTTTGGTATATCACGAATAGCCCTTAAAAGGGGAATTTCAATTTTTATTTTCTTAAGCTTGTCAATAATTTGGGGATAAACTAGATCATTATTTTTATCAACTTGTTCAACCAATGGTCCTTGATGAAATTGTGAAGGAAACGGTGCTTGTTTAAAATGATCATCCTTGATTCCTTGTTCTATCTCCTTCATTGAATCTTAATGTTGATCTTCCTTAGTTTCATTAGGTTTTGATGGTATAATTCCTTAAATGAATATCTCCTAATTCAATTTTATTCAAATTAATTGTGTTAGGGTCAGCATTATAGGCAGGTTACTGATGTTTAACATTCTTAGGATTAGGAACTAGCTGAGCAGGTATCTGAGGTTTATTGACCGTTTCAGAGCTTGAAGGTTGGTTTTGTCCATTTATTTGATTTTGACTCCAAGGTCTCTTTGGCCCCTAATTCTGCCATTGGTTATTTCCTTGATTAGGCTACCACTGGTTAGGCTACCATTGGGTCTGATTTTGCTTCTATTGAGATTGGTTTGGCTACCACTGAGGTTGGTTCCATATTGGATATTCAGGTTGTCCCCATGGTGGTACCCAAGGGGTCATCATGGGTGGAGGTGGATTTTGCATTTGCTGAGGATTACACTAAGATTGGGGGTTCCATTGACCAAGAGAATTCTATTGGTTACTCCACTGATTTGAACCCCAGTTAGGATTATTTCTAGGTTGACTAAAGGCAGGGTTAAACTGTCTTTGTCCTACAAAATTCAGTTCCTCTTCTACTGGTGCTGGTTTCTTCAATTGGTTCCTAAATTTAGGGAGGAGACTACATTTACCAGTAGAGTGTTTATTTTCACATATCTCACATAGATCTACTTGATTAAGAGGAAATTCTCTTAGTGGATGTTTATCCCTACATTTAGGATAGTATATGGCCAAAGGTTCAACTATTCTTTTATCAGGCTGAGAATTGAGGTGAAGGAGAATGTCTATTTTTAAGTTTGCAATTTCTTCCTTAACTTTAGAGACATCAGACGGGTAATCCTTTTTCCTTCTCCTATAACCTGGTCTTGTTCTAGAGTAATTCCTACAGATCTCAATAATTTCCTCAAAGGTTTGTTTATTGATATCTCCTCTTCCTATCAAATTTAGGGCACCTCTAGAATCGTCATCAATTCCTTTTAGAAAGATAGATTTACTAATTTCTCGATCTAATCCATTTCCACACCTTTGTAGAACAAATTGATACCTATCTACATGTCCTCTAGACTCTCATCTTCCAACTACTTCATTTTAAACAATTCTTCCTTCCTATCCCTAACTCTACAATAATCCTGGTATTTATTTAGGAAAACTATTTCCATTTCATCCCAAGTGTTTATTGAATTTTCATTCAATCCCATAAACCATTGTAAAGATGATTCCTTAAGAGTAGATGGAAATAATTTCAATTTTTGATTGTTAGATGTATAATAATAAGTCTGACATAACACTTTGAACTCGAACAAAAATTGATCAAGATCTTCCAAATTTTTCCCATGAAATGTAGGCAAAACAAAGGGTGAGATATTTTTCATTGGTGGTTCATTTTCCTGAACATTTATGGCAATGGGAAAGGGAAAAGTTTTGTTAGCAACTTCCTCCTCCCAATCTTTGTCTCCCATATTTTCTAACTGGTGGAATCTGTCCCAGATGAGGATGAACTTGTAGTACTAGACTAGGATCCTTCCTGAGGAACCTCTAAATTTCCACTTACAAATCTTCCAAATTGGTCTCTTTTCCTGTTCAACAACTGACAGAGAGATTCTTACCAACACTTAAGGCTTAGATTTTATTTTGAAGCCAAATATTCCCCGACTACGGTGCCAAAAATGATGGTGGGAAGTTGATTTTGTCACAATTCCTACTCATTTAATCTCTTGAATGTCAGCCCAGGGGTATCTAAAGCTATTTGTGATAAGAGTTAGATCAGAGGGGTTGTTGGTTTCAGCTCGATTAGGAGCATTTTGGAGTTATTTTTTCTCTATTAGGAGCATTTTTGTGCTATATCTATTTAATTGTAAGTGGTTCTTATACTAACATTCTATTTCCTAATCTATTCTAAATAACCTTCAAAATGGAATTTAAACAAAGAGGTTTCATTTAAGGACAATTTAGATTATGAAAGAATGGAAGATTAACTTTGTCTACTTTGTTGAATCTTGAAATCTATTTAAAACTTAATTAATTTCTCTAGAAATAAACTATTCAATTCCCCACTATACTAAATTGACAAGTAATTATCCCTCTTTGCATAGAATCCATAAAAATGATGATTTAGATTATTTTAGACCTACAAATGACTTTTAACTAAGAAATAAACTATGGAAAGCATAAGGAAATTTGATTTTAATAGAACAATGTGAAATTTTTTTTTTTTTAATTCTCATATAAGATTCTTTCCAACACACAAAAAATGAAATGATTCTAATATTTAAGATAGAACAAAAAAAAAAGCATAGCAATAACAAATAAACTTAACAACTAAAAGGATCACCTTCCTTCTAAAAGTGGACTGTTGTACTTCTGAAAAATTTAGCGCAGAGTTGAGATCAAATTATTTTTATTTCCATAGAATGTGCCCAAATACGGATGAAGTACAACAATGATTCTAACTTAAAAACAAAAAAGAAATTAGATGAGAAAGTTCAAAAACTAATACAATCTACCCTCTAACTATGTTGGGGCTAGATATAAATATCCTGCTCTTATTTCAAAATGAAAGACAAGCTGGAAATTAACTTAATCTTAGTCTAAGAGATATCCTAGCGCGTAGGAACATAATTGTGTAGATCCTCGTAATTGTCTTGAGTTGGTATTGGATTCCAAATTTATGAACTGGATGTGCCCTGCTGGAACTGTGGTTGTGGTTTGTAGATCTCTCATCCGAACTGATGAGTCAAAATGAAATCAGCTAGCAAATAACTCACTTGAGGATGAGTCACACATAAGTCATCCATTCATCTTTTAGACATAAAACAGTTAGCATTCGAATGAGAAATAAATACCATTCTAGTTGCATAATAAAGGTGCATTTATCACAAAACATTCATAGGTTAATCACCACATTAATCATGGATTTAATAGAAATAAGTATTCATATTGATCATTCATATTCCAAGTCTTTATACCTCATTAAGTTCATAAATAGATACATAAAGGAAAATATTATGAGTTCTAAAGCCAAAATATAAAGTATTAAAAAGGTATAAACTTAGTAATTATGAGCTCTTCACTAGGCCTCATCAAATTTAAGAATAAATTAGAGACTTTTCAAATTATTTTTCATTTAGGTTTTCTTCTGATTGATGGACAAATTTAATAACCTAGATCAATGTCTTATTAGAGTAAAATAGTCAAAATAATTTTTTCAAATGCTTCTTTCTAACAAATTAACTCAATTTAGTAGATTAATTGTATCATTTCCTTGCAATAATACATCATACAATTGAGTTCACTTATAATTCTTATTACCAATATTTACTATAACACATAATTCTCAATTTTTTATAGAAAATTTAGCCTATTCCTTGAACAGAAGCAACAAAAAAATACTCAACATGAGAAATTTGCACAAATAAACTCAAAGACTCTTGATCATTTTATTTATAAGAAATTGAGTGTATAATTTTGGAGACAATTGCAAATGAACATATTCCATTCATTCATATATTTCATGTTTAATTGACATTTTCTATACAAAATTATTTCATTTACAAACTACTATGCCCTTAAGATTAGAGTACATTGAGTTATGAATAGTTCAATTGTGGCTATCTTAACTCTTAATTAAGTCATATTATCATTATTATATTTTTATTTAGTTAATTAGGTCAACCTAGGGCTTATATAGGGTTATCTAAGTCATCTTGGGTTATATCCTAGGCATATAAAAGTATATATAGGAGGTAGTGAGTCTTATTTCATCATCATATTGTGAATTGTATTCTCATTAAAGATATTTGGAGGTTTTCCTCCTCAAAGTGGCTTGTTATTATTAGTTATTATGAATTATTTACATCATATTTCCTAACATATTCTTCTATTGTTCAAGTTATTTCATTACTAGTGGTATCCGAGCATGATCTTGGCACCATAGAGGCAACATGTTTTCATAATATTGTAGGTCATTTTGGGAAGAGCATAAATCTAAGATTTTATCTAATTTTTCTCTGATTTTTAAAGGGTTTTTGAAGAAAATATTCAAGAATCTACAATCCATATTTCAAATGAATTGGAGCTAAATTGAGTGATTTATAATTGAATTAGGGTTTCTACCCAATTTATTTGGAACACACATATATCACAAATATTATTGAATTTGGGTCTAAATTGTAGTGGATTTTTTAATAATTAATAGGAGAGACTACAATCCAAATTTCAAAGAATTTAAAGAAGATAAGTGATTTATTATAAAATTAGGGTTTCCACACAATTCACACTCAAGGCTGCAAATCACCTAATCTTTGGGAGATTTTTATAGGAAAGTGTGATATAGGCCCTAGTAAGTTACAATAAAATTTTCAGATTATTTTTAATTCATTTGTGTGATTTATTGCAAAATTATTTTATGCCATCAAGATGGGGCCTATAATAAGAGGCAAAAAGAATGCTACCATACCAACAAAATCTTTAGATAAGGATGAGGTAGAAATTGAGGATATTATTATTAATGATGAAATCAACAAATTCAAGGGTCATATTTCATCATTAGAGAAGAAGTTGAATGACATGTAAATAGATATGAGTGAATTCTAATCACTTATTTAGGGTATGAAGTGTAAGGGTGAAGATTCACCTAGTAAGAAGAGAAAATAATGAGTTTTTGGACATGAATTCCTTGGGATCGAATCTAATTTAAAAAAGGATCATTCCTTTAATAATCCTATACCAAGGCAATTCATACCTAAGTTGGATATGATGAATTTTTTGATGGAAAGGATCCAACCAATTGGCTATACCAAATGAAGAAGCTCTTTAATATTCATCATGTTCCTAAAACATAGAAAAAAGGTAAACCCTAGAGATTTCACTTTAGGGTTTAGGAACTTTTTCTAAATGTTTCATTTAATATTTGGATGGTAGTGAGGGTTTGAAGAATTTGAACAAGGTATGTGATTGACTTACAACCTGAAAGGTGAGTCAAACAACCCTTAACCAAATAATCCTATACCAAGGCAATTCATACCTAAGTTGGATATGAGAAATTTTTATGGCAAGTGTAGACATCAAAATTTGACCACTTCCATATGGCCAAAATCCTATCATTTAATTGTCTAATTCATCTATATTAATTAAATGAAATATTTACTTAATATTATCCCATTCTCTAAGGTTCCTAAAATTATTTAATTAAATACTTTATCCTTTATCATTTCCTCTCGAAATTAAATAAATAAATCAATTTATTTAACTTAGTCAATTATCCTCTTCAATTTTAAATTCATTCTTTCTCTCTCCTTGTCCCATCCTCCATAACATTTTCACTAATCTAGATTAATTTAATTAATTATTCATTAGGATGTGCATGAACTTAATTATGATTAATGTCACATCCTCCATATTTAGCCACTTGCCTCTAATCTTCATTAATTTTCCTAATCATCTGTTTGCACAACCTTAATATTAATCACTTACCTTTTCTAGCATGTCATTAAGTCAACCTTTCATGGTACTTACCTTATCAAGTTTGACCTCTTCCTCATGTGAATTAAAAATTTACACTTATTCCCCCCATGCATTTCTCTTCCCCATGACCTCTCATAGGTCACATCAAGTACATGGGAAAAGGACCTCCTTTAGGAGGACCTCCTTTAGGAGGACCTTGTCTTATCCATTGGGTATTCCAAGCATGTGAATTAAAAATTCACTTTTATTTCTCCAATACCATTTCAAATCCCCATGGTGACAAGAGTGGACTTTCTAAAAGTCCTCACTTGTCACTTTCAACCCCACTTGGGCACAAGGAATTCATTTTTGAGGAAATCCTCTCCAATCCCAAGGTACTTGCAAGTACCTTGGGACCACATGGCCTATTCCATGTCACCTTGTCCTTTATCCATTTAACCCTCCACATGGCAAGATGTGAGGGCTTGTGAGTCCTCAACTCACCACAACCCTTCATCTTTTTCATGGTGGATCAATCTCCACCGTCCATTTTTCTTTAAATGGAGAGCCTTGGCCTTAAGTTAAAGGTTAAGGATTTTGAAGCCATTATTGCATACAATCCATTATTGCAGCATTCAAGTCACTCAATCCATTTTAAATTCTTTCATTCTTGCATTCAAGCCATATTAGCCATTTATTATCTCACCTACCATCTTCCATCATTCAACCACCTCCATTATTGCAAGCATATTGTCATCAAGGAACATACATCAAAAGCATCTTCAAGGGCCAACCACTTCAACAAACTAAGCAAGCAAAAGGTATAATAGTTATTGTTATTTTATCATTGTTTGTTTAGTTTAAAATATGACTAATATTTGAGGTGTTGTTTGAGGGGATTTTCACTACACACATTTCTGGTGGGAGCCACATCATAGGTCTGTTCTTTCACGTTTTTCATTTTTTGAAGTTTTGTAGGTTTAGGAACACATAGGTGACCTTTCCCAACATGTAGAGGTGACTCCACCCACAAAGGGGTAACTTCACCCACAAAAAAGTGACCCCACCCACGAATAGGCGACCCCGCCCACAAAGGGGCAACCTTGCCCACCATTTTGTTCTCTATTTTTTGGGTTTTATGTTTTTGACTTGTTTTTGCAGATTCTAGATTGAACCGGCGACCCCGCCCACAAAGGGGTGACCTCACCCATGAATAGGTGACCTCGCCCACAAAAAGGTGACTCTTTGCACAAAGGGGCGACCCCACTCTGCAATCTGACTATTTTTTTTGGTTTTCTATTTCTGACTGTTTTTGTAGATTCTGGACTGAACATACGACCCCACCCACAAAGGGGTGACCCTGCCCATGGATAGGTGAACCGAACCACAAAGGGCCAACCCCCCCCTAAGAGCCAGCTATGCCCAAAACATAGAGGTGGCCCCACCTGGAACAAAGGTAAATCAGGTAAACAGATAGTCAATTTTTCATTCGAGAGACTAGATTCAGGCTATTTTTCATTATTTCTAGCCTACTAATATCTATTTGTTGGTGAGTTTTTTATTTACTAACGTTTGTGTAGCTCGTTTGTTGAAGACAATAAAAAACCAAACTACTAACATATTTGTTGTAGGGGGAGAAATTCTATTTTATCTAGTTAGTTACTTGTTGTTTTCATTCCTAACTAGGCACATAGATTTAATTAAAAAGGGTCAAAGAACTTGTTTGTTGTGCTTACAAGTGGACTAGTGATATATCCAATCCCCTTGTGCCATTTGGTGATCTTGGTTGAAGAGAAATCATAGTCCACTTAAGTCCTTTTTTTAACCCTTTTTATTTTTCTTAGGGAGACCTGCTTGGGGATTTCATCACCCCAAGGGACAATCCCAAACACGTGTTATCGATGGGGTATATAAAGGGGGAAGGTGCAAGTTGTACCTCAATCTAGTCATGTCATGTTTGGCAGAGCATTGAAGCTAGGGTGATACCTAAACAATATGTGAAGAGTTGGTCTAAGCTCCCAGTACATCGCTAGATGCTCCTGACTTACGCTTGTAGATGAACGGGTATTCACGGTTGTGCCCCACGTATAGTGTGGACTCCATTAGAAGCCTTGTTAAGCCTAGATAGAGGACCGTGTTGACCATACCCTTAACACTAAATCTTAGGCCTATGTTGTTTGAACTATCTTCTTGTGGAGAACTAGTGTTTATCAGTCAGTATTGGCCTTTTTCTTATCATTTTTGTCTTTTTACATAAATTTTTTTACCTAAGTTAAGTTTAGAACAACACACAGAGGTGAAATTTCCCTCAAAGGGGTGACCTTTCCCTCAAACAGGTGACCTCGCCCTGCTTATTTCAGCAATTTTCCATATGGACCAAGTCAAATTTGACCAATTTCCATAGAACAGGTGACATTGCCCTCAAAGGGGTGACCCACCCTCAAATAGGTGACCTTGCCCTCAAAGGGGCGGCCTTGCCCTCTAGACAACCATTTTTAGCTTTCGTTTGCTAGTCGTTATTCCATTTTGGATACCCATTTTCTAGTTCTGAGTGTTGTTCCCTCATTCCAGGTTTTCATTTAACCATTCCAACCATCTATCCACCCATTCTGGATATCCGTTTACCTATTTCAAATATCGTTCCCTCTTTTTGACCAACCATTTTCCCATTTTGAGTATCTATTCTCCCGTTACGGGAATATGTTCTCCATTCTGGGTACCCGTTCATCCGTTCTAGGAACATGTTCACCTGTTCTAAGTGTTGTTCCCCCATTCCAAGCACCCATTTTCCCATATCATGCATTCATTCACCTATTATGAGTGATCGTTCGCTCATTTCATAAACCCATTTTCCTGTCTTGAAAGTCTGTTTACCCCGTTTATCGATATCACTTAACCATTTTTTTGGACTAAGTAAAAACCAAAATTTGTTTGGGCGACCCTACCCCAAAACTGAATATGTTACTCAAGTTTGATTTGAAAAGCCAACCTACTAGGATTTCAAAAAGCTTGTTGTCTGTCTAGTCTTTTGCACATCTCATCCGCACATAATCCTCACGTCAGTCCATCTACATATTGATCAATTTTCATCCAAATCATTATCCAAATCATATAGGAGCATCCTTAATCATCCTTGGGTTACATATCCATTATCATTTTCTTGGTCCAAATCCTCTAAAATTTGTTTGAAGTTGCTATCTAAATTGACCTAAGTGCCTGAAAACTGATCATCATCCTTTAACATCTGCTTAGGATCACCATCCGTCCTAAGTCGATCATCATCCTTGGCCCTATCAATCCCCTTCCATCTCAAGGTGGATTCGGTGCCGTGATCATCAATTCATCCTTTAATCTAATCAATCAACACCTTAAGTCACCTAGGGTGATCTTTGAACTCAGTTTAGAATCCCTTCCAATCATCCAATCAATCGATCCTTAATCCAATTTCCATCTGATCTTATCAATCATTTTATCGGTCAATCCTATCTAATCCAATCCAATTGCATCTTTATCCAATTATCCAATCAATTTATCCCACTATCCAATCAATCGATCTATCATCTAATCCAATCAATCAATCCAATCATCATTTAGATCATCTTTACATTGCATCCTAGGAGTTTAGTTACATCTTAGAGCACCTAGTTGTTTTTCACTTTCATGCCCATTCAGACTTGCTCACAAGCAAAAAAACAAATGGTAGACCAACAAGCTCAAGGCTCCCAGCCGAACATCCCACAAGATCCTAACAACATCCCAAATATCTCACAAGATCCCCATAACAGTGCCTCATCACAATCCAACACCAACATCTAGAACACCACACCACCTAGTGATGAGAACATGGTGAATCAACCCGAAGTCACTATTAATTAATACCTTAATGATCCTATTAATGCTATGATGACAAATCATCTCCTCAACAAACGTGGGGATAAGATTCTTGCCACTCTGATCATGAGAGGAGTCAAACCACCATCCAATTTTGATGCATCACAATATGCTGGTACCCACACTCTTCTTGCACCAGTAGATCCACAAACTTCACAAAATGTCCCAGGGAATTCATATGTCCTCGAAGGTGCACCCACAAAGAATTGGTATCATCTTGAGTTTGGAAACACTGTGATACACCAAGTTGCTAGTTATCCTAATCTCCCAACTGCAACCTCTGCAACAAAACTCAAGCATCACGACCCCTACGCCTATGACATGCCTCCGTACATCCCATCCGCTCTGCCATTTCCATCTCAATATCCTAGTCAACCACCCATCAATGCTGGGGGCACACCTATCCTTGCATTAATACCACCTCCAAGATCTGCACCCATTAATAACTTACTACCACCTGCATTCCACCATCCTCCCGCTAATCCTCACCAATCCACTACACTCCAAGCACCACCACAACACACTATTATTGTTGTTGCTTCATCCCTACCACCTCATAAAAAATATCCACAACACAAAATCCCCATCCCACAACAAAAAATATTGATTCCTACCCAACCACCACACCAGGTGACAAAAACTACATCCCAACCACCGCAACCGCCACATGGCACTTCAGTAGCAGTCCCATGACAACAAAATATTCCAACTCATCCATCTTACCAACAACCACCACAACAACAACCTCCATCACAACATATACATATTCCTATGCTAACACAACATAATCCTCTTATGAAATATCTTTATCATCCATCCAGCACGTACACTATTCCATCCCATCCTAATTCCAATCCTCATCAGGTTGCTCAGAATCAAACATAGACCTATCTGCCACTTTACACAAACCCTCCATAGTCACATACCAATCCCTATCAATAGCCATCGAATCCACAACTACCCCCATACATCACACAACAACCCACCATTGCACATCAATATGAATCATATCCACCCTATCACCAATAATAACAGGGTGTCATATTCACCTCTTATTACCAACAACCACCATCATATCAATAAGGGGCTTCTACCTCTTCATATTATAAAAATACTACACAATATTAGTAGGGTGCCTCATCCTCTTCTTATTATGAATAAAAACCACCCTATCAACAAGCAGCTTCCACCTCTTACCATCACAATCCATCATCTTCATATCCACCATACATTAATTCCCAATCTACCTATACCAATCAAAATTAGGAAATGCCTTCTTATGCACCTCAACCTGCCTATGATCCAACCACTACAATACCATCCTCATCATACCATCTATACAATCAGCCTACTTCAAATCCTACGACACCTATTAACAAGGATTTGGAAGAAGTAAAAGCTGTGTTGAAGTACTTACAAGCTAGGATGAGCAAACAATCATTCAAATTTGAGGACATTTGTCCTTATCCATTTGATCCTTCCATTTCCTTGGTCCCCTTCCCTAAACACTTCGAAATACCAAAATTTGATAAGTACAAGGGAACATAAGACCCTAAAGCTCATCTGCAAGAGTTTTATGCCCACTACTAAGAAGTCATGCACAATGACAACTACCTCATGTAATTGTTCCCTAAGAGCCTATAGGGAGTCACTCTTAACTGGTTCATGGGTATTGAGAAGGGATCCATCAAATCCTTTGCATAGCTATTAGAAGAATTTGTCTCCCATTTCTCCTTTAATCTAGAGAAGGATATTGACACGCATGATCTCTTGAAAGAAAAATAAGATGATGGGGAAACATTTGTAAGCTATCTACAAAGATGGCGAACATTAGCCACTTAGATGAAATCCCCACTGAGGGAAAAAATGGTTACTTTTTTCATTGAAAATTCCTATCTGGACATGGCTCACAACTTTGGACTCCACTGCATCACCACCTTTGTGACACTAGTGGAGAAAGGTCCTATCCTGGAAAGAGCCCTTGTTGCTAAAGGGCAGGTCAAAATTTTCAATTCTGATAAAGAGAGGTCCTCTGAAAACAAACCTCGTTATTGGAATAAGAATAAAAATGTTGTCAATGATGGTATCACCGACACCAAACATGTCCAAGTGGCTACTACCTCACAAAATCCACAATATCCACCTCAACGGCAGCAGTCGATCCCAAATGCCATATGTGCGCCCCAAGGAGCACCTCGTCCTCAACAATAGACATGTCAAAACAACCAAGGGGGAAATAAACTTCAATTTACTTAGTTAGGATAACCCCTTAGTGTCATGTTTAACAAGCTCCTCCAAGCCAAATACCCCATCATGTATCTTGTAACCAAGCCCCTTGATGAGTCTAAGCCTAAGCCAACTTGGTTCAAAGAAAATAAGTATTGTGAATTTCACAAGATTAAGGGACATACGTTGGATAAGGGTCAAGGTCTAAAAACCTACATCTAGGGTCTCATAGATCAAGGTGAAATACATGTGGATGCTAACATGACAACTTTGTCTAATGCTCAACTACAAATATATCATAATGCTTTCCCCAAGAATATTTAGGGTCCTAGTACATCCAACTCCAATCCCAGCCCTAGCAACAACAACAATCAAAACAACAACACTAATAAAATCAGTTATAAAAATGTTCCATAAAATTACCAAGGTCTTGTCACATACATATAGCAAGTGGATCCGACTGTATCCATGATACACGTAAAAGGAAAAGACCCACAATATGTTGTTACCACTTGTTGAACTCTCATCATCGTCCCAACAGCCTCTGCATCTACCCAGCTACCATCTTTCAATTCATAGTACAACATCCTTGATCACTTAGGAAAGACCTCGGCTCAGATCTCTATCTTGGATCTTCTTAAGTCTTCCCCCGTGCATCAAGACATCTTGAATAATGCCTTACAGAGAACTCAAATTCCCAACGACATAGATACCACACAATTCCAAGCATTGGTAGGAAATATTTCAACGACCTATCAATTAGCCTCCAATCAGAAAGATATGCCACACATTGACGCAAGTCATAACCGTCCCCTTCACCTTGAGGTTGGTGTGAATTGTCATAAAGTAAAAAGGGTACTAGTAGATAATGGCTCTGCCCTAAATCTTTGTATATTAAATTTTATACAATAGGTGGGATACACCCAGGCTGACCTAAATAATCAAGTTATCACCATCAAAACATATGATAACACATAACGAGATTTTGAGGGCACTATTTATCTTCCTATTTAGGTGGGCCCCATTGTGCAATAGCTATGTGTCATTTTCTGGACCTTGAACTTCCATATAAAATCCTTCTTGGCCACCCATGGATTCACTCTATGCAAGCTGTCCCATCAACCTATCACCAATATATGAAATTCCCATTTCAAGGAATGGTAGTAACTATACAAGTTGACCCTCAGTTGGATTTGAATATTTTCTTGCCTTAGAGGCTTCCTTTCCACATTCTCATTATTGCCCTGGGGTAGAAATGGGGGAATCTCAAACATCAGACTCTCATCCATCCACCAACACGCTAAACACCACTTCATCCATGCCATCATCCACATCTGATTCCACCATCACTAAGGTCTAGATCATTGGCAAGGGATGTGGTGAGTATGAAATGTGTACAAAATTGAATGTGGAAACCATTCCACCCTCACCACGTACACATGGTCAACCATCTCAGTCTGTTCCAAAAGATGAAGAGAAGACAATCACCCTCAATGCTCCAAATGTGGGGTCTAGCACTTTTCTCTCTCTGGGATTATGACAAGATACACCTGATGACGACAACAGCCAGTGGGTGTACCATGAGGAACCTAAAAGATCTCCCCCCTTAAAGGAATACTTCCAAGAGGCCTATCCTTGGCCTTTTAATTTTTTAGAAAAACACAACTATTAGGGGGGGGCCTCGGTGTAGCAGAGCAAGGTAGGCAACAACCGATAAAAGCTTCTATGTGTCTGAAGAATATGGGATTGGGCTATGATAATAAACAAAAGGGTCCTCTAGCATCCTCTAGTGCCTCTAAGAATATTAGTGTAGACGACGATTCCCTTGAGGACATACCAGAGGAGGAGTCCATCATACATGCATACGATAATGTTGATCACATTGACCTCCCTTCCATGTTCAAATGCCTATCTGTTTTCACCATCACCTTATCCATCAAACACCTCGAGCTTATAGAATACAACCTACAAGGTAGCACACCTCCCAATACCTTTCCCTTAGTGGACCAATATGTACATCTCATGGGATTGGGGGAAGATGAACACCCCAACCATAAAAATAAAAAGAAACAAAATCAAAATGGGTTACCTAGTGAAAACCCCCCTGAGGCACTTTGTGACTTTAAAAAAGTAAAAACAAAGGGTGTATCTACTAGTGAAAACCTTGACGAGGTGATAGAATATGGGGAAGTTCATCTTCCCCTTGTAGGGACTTAATTATTCGATCACTCATCCATCTTGATTGAAGAAACACAAGTAGTCAACTTGGGAACCGAGGTAAATCCCAAGATCACCTATGTGGCTAAAGCATTGTCAGAAGAAGAAAACTCTACCATCACCAAGCTACTTAAAGAAGGAATCATTAGCTTCACCTCAACATATTCTGACATGCCCAACCTTGATCCTGCTTCGGTGGTACATCACCTAGAAATCCATCCTGATGCAAAACCTGTCAAGCAAAAACTCAAGAAAATGCACCCTCAAGTGGCTCTACTGGTTAAGAAAGAATTGGAAAATTTGTTGGAGGTAGGACTCATCCAACCAATTGACTACTCTGACTAGATCTCCAATACAATCCTAGTTGCTAAACCCAATGAAGATATTAGAATCTGTAAACATTTTTGAGACCTTAACAAAGCTTGTCCCAAGGATGACTTCCCTCTGCCAAATATTGATATTTTGGTCGACCTCACCATAGGACATGAGATGCTGTCCCTCATGGATGGTTTCTCCAACAACAAGATTAAAATTTCCCCTGAGGATCAACACAAGACTACCTTCACAACACCTTTAGGTACATTATCTTATAATGTCATGCCTTTTGGCCTCAAGAATGCAGGGGCAACATATTGGGGTGCTATGATAGCCATCTTCCATGAACTCATCCACATAATAATGGAAGATTACATGGATGACCTATTCTGAAAATCAAGAACAGGGGAAGAACACCCTACCATTCTCAAGAGGATCTTTGAAGATCTAGAACAGTATAAGTTATGCCTTAATCCAAAGAAATGTGTCTTCGGTGTCACATCCGGAAAACTCTTGAGGTTCATTGTCTCTGGTAGAGGAATTGAGGTTGATCTTGCTAAGGTCAAGGAAATCATGGAAATTCTTGCACCCCACAATCTGAAACAAATAAGAAGTCTACAAGGTAAACTCCAATCCATTTGAAGGTTCATTTCTCAACTAGTCGACAAGTGTTAGTTGTTCACCTACCTCCTAAAAAATGATATTGCATTTAAGTGGAACCAACAATGTCAGCTTGGCTTTAATCAGATCAAAGAATATTTGGCTCACCCACCTATTTTGGGAAAACCACTCCTACTTTATATTTCAGCTACTTTCGTGGCACTGGGGGCATTGTTAGCACAACACGATGAGTCATCCAAAGAAAGAGTAATTTACTACATTAGCCGAACCTTAGTAGATTATGAGCTCAACTATTCCCCAATGGAGAAGGCTTTCCTAGTCGTAGTCTTCAACTCACAGAAACTCCGACACTACATTCTTAGCCATCCGGTTAAGCTAATCTCTAAGGTTGATCCACTAAAATATCTGTTATGTATAACAACACTGACTGGGCACATGGATCCATGGGTCATGCCACTAAGTGAATTCAACATAGAGTATGTGGATCATAAATAAATCAAAGGACAAGTAATTGCGGATCAACTAGCAGATGCTCCACTCGTAGATTCTTATCCTTTAGAAACAAAGTTTCCTGATGAATGGGTCTTTGTAGTTTCAGAAGCCACCACATGGACATTATACTTTGACGAGTCACACACAAAAAATGGATCAAGAGCAGGAGTCTTGCTTGTCACCTCCCAAGGTGACTACATATTGAAGTCATTCAGATTGGCCTTTCCTTGTACCGACAACATTGTTGAATATGAAGCTCTTCTTACAGACCTTAAGATTGCAATTCAATGGCGTATCTCTCATTTGCACATCTTTGGTGACTCCCAACTTGTTATCAAGCAGGTCAATGATGAGTTCCTAACAAAAGATGATAAGTTGTTATGCTAAAAATGAATGGTAGATGACTTCAAGAAGTATTTCTCCTCCATCCAATTTGATCAAATACCTAGAGTACAAAATAAAGTAGCTAACGCCATGGCCACCATTGGTTCTCTCCTTGACATTCCTAGAGATCGTACTGAATGTGAGTTCCTTATGGAGCATCTTTTAATCCCTGCATATGATATCCCTGAGAGTGAAATGGTATGCAAAATTGTAGGTCCTAAATCCCCTTGGAACCAAGACATCTACACTTATATCCATGACAACACCTTACCATCTGAATTCACACATAACCAACAAAAAATCCTTTATCTAATGCACAACCTGTTATACCATCATAGGTGATACACTTTATCGATGTGGGTATGATGGAACCCTCCTCCAATGTTTAAACAAGAAAGAAGCCCATACCACATTGGTAGAAGTACATAGTGGTATCTGTGGGGTCCATTCTAATGGAATGGCCCTAGCCAAGAGGATTCTTAGAGCGGGATATTACTAGCCTACTATGGAACATGATTCTTGCGATTTTGTCAAGAGATCCCTTCCATGTTAACAACATGCAGATCTGATTCATGCTCCTGTACAAGAGTTACAACCCATCACAACACCGTGGCCATTTTCACAATGGGGTTTCGATTTGATCGGCAAGATTTACCCTCCATCCTCTAACGGTCACACTTTCATTATCACAACCACTGAATACTTTACTAAGTGGGTGGAAGCCATACCACTCACTCAAATTACTAGTGTTCACATATCTAAATTCATCCTTTACCATATCCTCTGTAGGTATGGAATCCCCTCCACCATCATTACTGACAATGGAAATCCATTCAAAAACAAGTGCATGAAATTCCTTTGCGAGACTTATCATATCCAACATCGTTGGTCTACCCCATATTACCCCAGGGTAATGGTCAAGTAGAAGCAACCAACGAAAGCTTGATTAAAATCGTTAAAAAGATGGTTAACAACGGTAGTCAAGATTGGCATCTCCAACTCCATCCCACCCTTTGGGCTTACCGCACCTCCATCCGCATCCCCACTGGTGCCACTCCATAGTCACTATTTTATGGTGCCATCTTGTCGATCGAGGTCAAAATCTCATCACTTTGCATATCTTTAAAGAATCTGATCAGTGATGAAGACACCCAGGTTACACGACTTGCTCAATTGGATCTCCTGGATGAAACAAGGATCAAAGCCTACAACCATCTACAAGCCTATCAACATTGGCTCAAGAGAATCTACAATAAGAAATTCTGCCCTCGCCAATTCAATGTTGGCGACTTAGTCCTTAAAGAAAATCAGCGAAATCAACAATATAGGGATAAGAAGGTTAAGTTCAAAGCAAATTGGTTAGGCTGCCACGTTATCACCACAAAATATGGTTCTAGAGCATATAGGATTTCTACACTTGAGGGAGAGCCCCTAGAAGAACCCATTAATATCATGCATTTGAAGAAGTTTTATACTTAGGTCAGCTGGGGTATCCTTCCTATCAAAATACAAAAAAAAAAAGAAGTAAAAAATTGTGAAAATACAAAAACATCAAAAAATCAGAAAAATCCAAAAATAGTAAAGATAAATAATTTGTCCTATGGTGAAAACCACCCTTGGTGGCACCTTGGATATGTACAATTGGTGAAAACCTGGCAACATGAGCCATTTGTATAGGGCTTAATCATTATCTACCTTGTGTCTTAGTTACTTTGTGATTTATCCATCCAGATCTCATATCCTCATCATCCTATCAATCATATCCTTGCATCCACTTGCATCATTTGGTCACTTGGTATATTTTTGTTGAGCATTGGATGACCTCCATCTACTATCTAAACTTTTATCCTAATATGAGCTTGTGGCATTTCATCATTTTGGTCATTTCCATCTAGGCCCTTTCATCATGTCGGTCTCCACCTAGGTCCCATCTTGTCTTTGGAAAACTACGTTGCCCCTACACTTTCACGTAGGCAAGGCCAATCATTTGATCCGCCCCCAGGGCTGTTTCTGGTCTAGTTTGTTGTCTTCGTCCTTGGCAAACTACGTTGCCCCTACACTTTCACATAGGCAAGGCCGATCATTTGATCTGCCCCTGGGGTTGTTTCTGGTCTAGTTTGTTGTCTTCATCCTTAGCGAACTATGTTGCCCCTACGCTTTCACGTATGCAAGGCCGATCATTTGAGCCACCCTTGGGGCTTTGTTTCTTTTCATCCCCCCTGTCTGTTCTTATCTTTGTTGAACTATGTTTCCCCTACACTTGCATGTAGGAAAAGCTAATCATTTGATCTGCCCCTGGGGCATTTTTTCCTTTATCACCTATCAACATTGTCCTCTTTTTTCTCTTATCCATCATTGGTCTTTCATCCTTTTTGAACTACGTTGCACTTGTGCTTGCATGTAGGAAAGGTCGATCATTTGATCCACCCCTAAGGCTTTGCTTTGCTTTGCGTTTCTTTGATTCTCATCATTGTCATTTTGCTGTCGGTCTGTTTGTCCTCCATCATGTCTTCATTGTCCTCTTTCCACTTTTATCCATGGTCTTTTCCTGAACTACGAGGGCTCTGTGTTTTCACATAGGCAAGGATGATATTTGATCAACCTCTCGAGCCCCTAGGTCTTTAGGGTGTGTCAGTCTTGTGTCTTGTGTCTTGTGTCGTGTTGTCAAGTATTTCATTATCTAGTTGGTGCCTCACAAATGGAATCCATTTATGTCATGAGATTTAATCAATTTTTGAATATCCTGTGTTATTATTGATCTTTGAGTTTAGCATCCATCTTTGGTCTCAATAGGATGTATCCTTTCTAACATACCTCATCAACTCCATCCATGATCTCGATCCTATGGAAAATGATGTTTTGAAATTGATTGCAATATTTTGACACTTTTGGCTTCTGTTTATCATTTGATCTCCCTATCATCACTTGTCGCAACTGCCATAATCCATCATATTATGGTGTGTTTTGACTGGTTTACATGGGGGCATATCTTGATTTTTCTTTTGGTTGTTGTTTTCCTAGTTGTCCCACGTAGTACCTACTGATACCTATGAGTTATTGTGTTACACAGAGACATCCTTTTTTTCTTGTGGTTATCCCGATACCTGGCCCAACCAAAGTCATTGCGACTTTGGGGTGTTGGGATAGTCTTCTTGTTTGCTGTGTTTGTTTATGCATTAGACACTAATCCACCTTGGTCCACATACCATGATACTTGGTGTCATATGATATAGCAAAAATCAATGCTCCGACGATGGAAAATTGCATTAGGATTTCATTTAATTTTCTCTTCCATTGCATTCACGTATCCTCCATACCTTTTTCTTCCAACCCATGACTTAGGATTTTGGTTGTGCAAACGGTGATTCCTTCCTTTTTCCCTTTCTTCGAATCAGGATCCCTATGGTTCTTGATAGGTGCAGTTGTACACCCATCACCTTCTTCACTTCCATCATTATGTAGGTCCTTATTTACATTCATGATCACATTGCATTCTCATCTCATATTTTAGGTTCCTTAGGTTTAATTTAATGTGCATTATCATATCATACTCATTTTTTAAGTTGTGTAGATTAATTTTAATTAATTATTCTATACATTAAAAATTCATTTTATTATTAATCCATTGCATTAGCATATTCACTTTAGTTCATATCACTAACACCTCATATGCATTATCACCTGCATCACACATTATTAGGTTCATTTCCACATCCATCACATACAAAATCATAAATCATCCATCACATCTTGCATCATAGGTGTTAAACATCATGCATATCATATCATATCATTCACAATCATAAATCATCCATCACATCCTGCATCATAAATGTTAGGCATCTTGCATATCATAATCATAAATCCATATAGGAATAAACATAAATAATTATAGGCATATCCATATATCGCATCACAATAACCATCCACAATAAAACCATAAACATATACATATGCATAAGTAGATCATCCATCACATACACATCATATAATGTCAATAAGGGCTCTCGCATATCATATCAAAAATCACAAAAAATACAATGTCCATCACATCATCCATAATAATGCCCATGATATACATCATCCCTGCATATCCATCACATATATATCATCAAAAAAAAAGTACAAGTACAAAGCTATGGATTTGCTTTGATCTCTACTACTCCATAATGTATCCCATCCCATACCTATCAATATATGAGATCTTGTCCCTCCGATCCTCTAAACCATGAGTTTCCTGCATCCCACCTTTGTGGTGACTCTAGCACTAGACATCTACGTGGTGGTGTCTCTCTCATGCTACTATTTCCCTAGGTATGCGTCCCTACTGATTGGGATGGTGCTGGCATCTATGGCACCGCTCGAACATAGGCGGGTACTCATTGTGCTAGATCTAGCACTGCCGAGTAATATGCACACATATAGTAGCTCACCTTTCTTATATACTACTCCCGATCTCCCACCTGTTGTCTGGTTGTGTCTTACTCTGCTCTATACCTATCCCAAAATCCACAAATGGACCTCTTCTCCTATGGCCATGCACCCCATGCTAAACGTAGTTGCTCAATCTCCACTCCCATCTGCAATGCTTGATCCATGGCTATGTCCCTCTCTTCCTACATAGCCTGTACCTATGCCTGTAGTATCTGAATCTCTGCCCCTATCTCACCACCTTGTGCTACCTATGTCTGCCCCTGAGCTGCATCTCTCTCCATAACCTATATCTGTTCCACTGCTGCATCCCTCTCCCCTTGAAGGACCTACATATATGTTTGTAAGGCATCCCTCTATGTCTCCATCACCTATACTCGAGCCCTCATGGTCTCCTCCCTCTCTTGAATATGTCCCATATCTCCTATTGTCTCCTCTGCCACCTCAAATCTTTCATGGAGCTCATCTCACTCCTGTCTCAACTCCCTCCTCTCTCTCAACTATCCCTCTACCTAGCTCCTTAGATCCTCCATATCCCTCTTTTCCTCTGGTTGAATCTACCAATATCTACCCTCCCACTCCTCCAGACTCTCACTGAACCCCTACCTATAGTATCATCATAGTCACCTCTAGTTTGTCTCTCTCTCCCATCTCACTACCTCCCCTACCTCATGATCCCTTAATACCTCTCCCTCCAAATGAGTCACCTCTGCCTATAACTCACTCACCTCTACTTGCAGCTCATCTATCTCAGCTTGCAACCTCTCTCCCTACCTTTGAATATTTGTCTCATGATGTGTCACTACATAGGCCATCGCCCAAAACTCTCTCTCACTCTCTAATATCTAAGCTTGCAACATGATCACCTCAACCTCCAACCTAATCCTCACCGCCTCTGAGTCTCTCAACCTCTACTCGATGATATGCAATCTTGCCTTAGCTCCTCTCAATCACATGGATAGATCCTCTGATATCAGCGACATCATGGCCAATGGATGAATATAATGTACATCCATATGCATCTCCTCTACCCCCCCTCATCTCCCATGTCCATCACCTCGGCCTCATCCCTCTCCCCCATCACCTCTGCCTCATGTCTCTCCTCCTCTGGCTTGACCCACACCCTCCATCTCCTCCTCCTCCTACCCAGTCTCCATTGACCTCCTGCCTCATCCTCCCCCTGCCCTCCCTCCTACTTCTCTAATCCTTTAGCTACCTCTGGCACTCTGCTCTACTGTCCTCCTGCTCTACCTACCTCTGGCACTCTGCTTTGTTGACCTCCTCATGCTATAGCTACCCTTGGCTACTCTCCTCTTTCTATGGATGCCCATGTCCCTCTCCTCTGCTACCCTCTTACCCTACCTGCCTCTGGCTCTCTCCTCAGCCTCCTCCCTCTCCCTCTCCCCTGTCTTGCCAATCTAATCTCATCCTCTGGTCTGAATCCTAATGCCTCCTTGATCGGCTCCTCTGATGTAATCCATATGGGTCAGTGTTGTTCAAACCATGTTGCATATCTAATAGTCACTCCTGCATCTACTAGCCCTCTAGCCCTCCCTGGGTAGTCCACTAGATCATGCTCCAATGTCTCCTAGTGCTGCCACGTTAACTCTAGTAGAATCAGCTCCCACCACGGTCGCTCCCGTGAATTCCGTTTGAACCTCTCTACTGCACGTGGAATATCTTGTATCAACCCAAACTACCTCGTCACTCGGTCTGGCTTGTGTGACTTCACTATCTGAGGCTCCTTCCCAACTATATAACATTAGGTCAGGAAATGCCTCCTATGTCTCACCTCATCCTGCTTCCACTTGGTGAAGCACCGTGTCATATACGGCCTCCACACTATCTCCTCCTAGTCCAAATTATCAAATAACCTCCTCCATCCATCTAAATCTCCCAAGCCCTGATATTAGAACACCCAGTCATACTCTGCACCATACCAATATGCCACTGGCAGTGTCGTATCCTCTTGTCCCACTCTCACTACATTTGGCTTGGTTACACTGATGTGCTCCCACGCCCATACCTAAAGCAACATCACATGGCACACACTGATTCCCTCCCAATAGCATACCATGTGCATATCTCTATATAACTATGCCAGGATGCATGGACCCCATGCAAACTCCCCATCCCTCCCCTCAAAAATGTGCTGAATCACATCCATGTAGTTGAGGCTGTAGAACTGACCACTCCTATCTGGTATGAGTATCCCACTAATTAGCCTACACGGATATAATGGTAATGATAGTACTCTCAATCCGAAACATCTATCCACATCTAGCCCCTTCTTCTGCATAGGTAGGTCCTCTCACCTGAATAGGACCCACATGGTCTGATCCAATGCCTCTCCCTTTGATCTTGTAGCACTCACCATACACCCTCTTATGGGAAGGCTCAATATCCGCTGAACATCCTCCAACGTCACTGTCATCTCCCCTGTCAGGAGATGAAAAGTCGAGGTTGTTGAATCCTATTGTTTGATCAGGGATGTCAACATTGCTCAATACGCTTTGATAGATGGATACCCCAACATATGCAACAGTCCCACCTAGGCTAGAGCCTGATGATCCACTCTCGTCATCACTCATTGTGTCACCTCTATCACCTCTGATCTCCTCTCTTGCATCCGCAAGCTATCCTACCACTGCAACCACATCACACAACCTGTCAGTCACCAAATCCTTGCCTTCATTTCTTTCCTAGGCCTGGGTTCCTTTTCACACTAACACTCTTTCTTGGGATAAATTTCCTAAGTTTTCCCCCTTTACAATATTTTTCTTTCTAGCACATTACTCTTTTTTCTCTCTTCTTCTTGCCCCCCCCCTCACGCCCTTGGCATCCTCCCTTTTTCCAGTGTGACCGCTCCTTGGGGAAGGGCCACCTCTTGGGGTGTGACTGCCCCTTTTTGGGGTGTGGCTGCCCCTTGGGGTGGGGTCACCTCTTGGGGCGCGACTACCCTTCAGGGCAGGGCCGCCCCTCGAGGTGGGGCTGCCCCTTATGGGGGCGCGACTGCCCTTTGGTGGGCGTGACCGCCCCTGTGTGGGTGGGGCCACCCTTCATTTGGGCATGACCACCCTTCCTGGGGTGCGATCACCCTTGTGTGGGCGGCCAAACCCTAATTTTTATCTAATTTAATGGTTTTTCTTTCACTAAACCCCCTTTTCTCCCACACCATTATTTGGCATTTCTTCCTACCCGATGGGCGAAATTGATTTTCACCCTCTACCCATTTTTCTAACCTACCCCTATTCCTAAACCCATTTTTTCAACTAGCATGATAACTTTAAATTACATTGTAAAATGCTAGAAATCACAAAGAGGGTTTTGGGCCTAACCTGGCATGAGACCGCACACTCGGCGTAGAAGCTCCGCACCTCATCTCCTTGGTGGATGATTTCATCATCGTAATACTCTGAAATCTTCTCTTTTTCTCTCTTTCCTCTCCTCTTCTCTCTCTCACTCAATTGCTAGCCATGCAAATGAGGAATAGTAATTCTAAAATTACTATTTATAACTTTCCCCCCTTTTCTCCTTTTTAAATAAAGAGTATTTTTTCCCTTTATTTAACCCTCTTTTTAATTAAATTAATCCTTCAACTTCCCAAGGCTTCCATTTGCACCCCATGTGTCCATTTGACTCCATTCAAAAACTAATCTTCATATTTTTTGAGCTCTATCCAATGGTACCTTCCATTTCTTCATATCAAGAATTTGCTTGGGGCCCCTTTTTCTTCCCCTACTACCCTCTCGAGGGGGCATACCCTACCATATCCATCCATACCTCCTTCTTGGTCATTTTCCTGCATTATTGGGGCATCTCCCTTCACTCCCCTCCATTTGGGAAGCTCACACAACCTCTCCCATGTTGGGGCATCTTTTTTCTAGTTACTTCCTCTATTGAATCATCTACATTTTATTTTTCTTTGAAACACTGTTATTCTAACAATATTTTGAAGAGGAGCAGAATGTAGATAGCCAAATTTGACCACTTCCATATGGTCAAAATCCTATCATTTAATTATCTAATTCATCTATATTAATTAAATGACATATTTAATTAATATTATCTCGTTCTCTAAGGTTCCTAAAAGTATTTAATTAAATACTTTATCCTTTATCATTTCCTCTCTAAATTAAATAAATCAATCAATTTATTTAATTTTGTCAATTATCCTCTTCAATTTTAAATTCATTCTTTCTCCCTTCTTGTCCCATCCTCCATTACCTTTTCACTAATCTAGATTAATCTAATTAATCCTTCATAAGGATGTGCATGTCCTTAATCAGGATTAATGTCACATACTCCATATTTAGCCACTTGCCTCTAATCTTCATTAATTTACCTAATCACTTGTTTCCACAACCTTAATCTTAATCACTTACCTTTTGTAGCATGTCCTTAAGTCAACCTTTCATGGTACTTACCTTATTAGGTTTGACCTCTTCCCCTATGTGAATTAAAAATTCACACTTATTTCCCCATGTATTTCTCTTCCCCATGACCTCTCATAGGTCAAATCAAGTACATGGGACAAGAACCTCCTTTAGGAGGACCTTGTATTATCCATTGGGTTATTCCAAGAATGTGAATTAAAAATTAACTTTTATTTCTCCAATGCCCTTTCAAATCCCCATGGTGACAAGAGCAGAATTTCTAAAATTCTTCACTTGTCACTTTCAACCCCACTTGGGGACAAGGAATTCCTTTTTGAGGAAATCTTCTCCAATCCCAAGGTACTTGCAAGTACCTTGGGGCCACATGGCCTTTTCCATGTCACCTTGTCCTTTATCCATCTCACCCTCCACATGGCAAGATACGAGGGCTTGTGAGTCCTCAACTCACCACAACCCTTCATCTTGTGCATAGCGAATCAATCTTAGCCATCCATGTTTATTTAAATGGAGATCCTTGGCCTTAAGTTAAAGGTTAAGTATTTTGAATCCATTATTGCATACAACCCATTATTGAAACATTCAAGTCACTCAAGCCATTTTGCATTCTTGCATTCAAGCCATATTAGCCATTTAGTATCTCACCTACCATCTTCCATCATTCAAGCACCTCCATTATTGCAAGCATATTGTAATCATGGAACATACATCAAAAGCATCTTCAAGGGCCAAACAATTCAACAAACTAAGCAAGCAAAAGGTATAATAGTTATTGTTGTTTTATCATTGTTTGTTTAGTTTCAACTATGCTTAATTGTTGAGGTGTTGTGTTTTCTTTGTCTTGCATTTGTTTCATTTTTCATTCTAGACTAGGGGATTTTCACTGCACACAGCAAGGATCCAACTAATTGGCTATGCCAAATGGAGTAGTTCTTTAATATTCATAATGTTCTTGAAACATAGAAAAAGGTAAACCCTAGAGATCTCATTGTAGGGTTTAGGCACTTTTTCTAAATGTTTCATTTAATATTTGAATGGTAGTAAGGGTTTGATGGATTTGAACAAGGTATGTGACTGACTTACAACCTAAAAGGTGAGTAAAACAACCCTTAACCAAATATAGGATGGATTTAGGAATGAAATGAAATGATCTAACTAGGCTAATAGTATGATTTACTATTTTGATGCAAATACACAAAACATAGAAAGTCATAGGAAAATTCAGAAAAAAGAAATGAGTAGAGCAAGACATTATGTACTTGTAATTTAAATTTGTGACAGAAAATGGAGGACATAGATGCCCAGGGCGTGAGTGTCCTTGTAGGATTTACCAAATTTATTTTTGGGGTCCTTTAATGTTGGATCCAAGCTTCAGATTTCTTCTTTCAAATCTATTGAAGCACTGTCAAATATTTTTGCAACTGATTTTTCATAGCTTGATAAGATGTAGGTCTTCAAATGAAACAATGAAAATTTTATCTTAAAACTCCTTTTAATGTTCTTCAAACCTGAGATCTGCACATTCACAAAGAGAAGAAATGTTGGGCCATTTTAGGGGCTTGCCTCAGTCAAACCTTGTGTAAGTGTTTCCACTTCCACAATGGCAATGTCAATGCTAAATGGATAATGAATAGGAAGGAATGATGAAACCACAAAGTGTTGCAACTCACCACCCTTCAATGGCTTCCTTGAAGGATTGAAGTCATGCACATCACCTCAAGGTATTGATCTTGCTTGCTTTAATGCTTTGGAGACCTACAAAAGTGTTAGCCTTCACAAAACAATGATAACATGAACACACATAAACTCACATAAGATTTGACATGATGTTAGGATCTTGATTTACTACAATTAAGCTCTGAAATGCTACTCTTGACTTGCTCTTGAATGCTCTTGATAATAGTAATTGCTCTTAATGTTCAACTCGTTCTAATTGATGTTGAAATGATGTAGTAACTAGGTATTTATAGGCATTTACTCACTTTTGCAAAAAATAAATACTGAAGGCCGAATTTAGACACTTGAAGTTCAAATATTAAATTGCCACAACTGACATATTTCAATTTGGAGGGAAAATAGGAGGAAAATCATGCCTAGGGCGTGAGTTTCCTTGACCTATTTTCTAGGATAGTTAGTATTGGGGGCAATGTATTAAATAAATGCAATTGATTCTTGATTGCAATTCTTTGAAAATTATCAAAAATGGGGTCATAGGATGCATAATTTAGGAAATTAAATATTCAATTATGTCCAATAATTAAAGGGGGGACCAAACATAAGGTGAAATTTCCATGGGTTAAAACTCACAATGCTACAATTTTTAGTCAAGAAAAGGTGGCTATTGCATCATTATTCCTACAACCATATCAATTTATTTGGTATTGTTGGTTATGTGATGAGAAGAGAAAGAAGGTTTGTGTGGTCACATGGTCATTTTTTTATGAGGAACTTGCTACCCATTAAGGAGATAACTTTATGAATAGCTAATTCTACACACTCACTAAATAAAAGAAAAAATGCACGGTCAAGGTTTATATTCAACAATTTCAAACCCTTTTTCTAAGAGTGGCAAATGTGATAGAAGACAATTTGAAGGAACTATTTCTAGAAACTATTCATGATATTTTAATCAAAAGGAAAGATAGTAGAGCTAAGAGGGTTGAAGGAAAAGTCACCAAAAATGGTGAGCTCTCATCAAATATATAAGTTACTTAAGAAAGGAGTGGATGGATTTGTGGCCCATCTATTCTCAATAGAATTATCTCAATCTAATGCTCCCACACATCTAGATTTACAAGCAATAATTGATCATCACTTAGTGATTTTCAGAGATATGCCTAAAATACTTCCTCCTAAGAGGGACCATGATAATGTAATACAACTATTTTTAGGGAGACAACCACCCCACATCAAGCCTTACAGGTACCCACATATACAAAAGAAGTGAGAGAAAATATTGTTGAGGAAATGTTAGATGTAGGAATTATCAGGCATAGCCAAAGTGCTTACTCCTCACCCATGATGATGGTGTGTAAGAAGGGTGAAACTTGGCGTATGTGCCTAGACTATAGAGTGCTCAACATGCACACCATCAAAGATAGTTTTACTATTCTAGTCATTGATGATTTTATAGATGAATTGAATAAAGCTATGTATTTTACAAAGTTAGGTCTTAGATCAAGTTATAGCCAAATTTGAATTAAGGAAGAAGATATTTGTAAGACAAAATTTAGGACTCATGAGGTTCATTATGAGTTTTTGGTGATGCCATTTTGTCTTTCCAATGCACCATCTACATTTTAAATTTTTATGAATTCCATCTTTAATAAATTCTTGAGAAATTTTGTATTAACTTCTTTGACGATATATTGATTTATAGAAAGATATGGGAAGAACACTTGCAACATGTAGATCAAGTATTAAAAGTTCTCAAAGATCATAAAATTTATGCTAAGCCATCCAAGTTCACTTTTGGTATCAATAATTTGGATTACTTGGGACACATAATTCACATGAAGGAGTAAAGGCGGATCTTAAAAAATAAGGCTATCATGGAATGACCTATTCCCAAAACCATTAAGAAATTGTGGAGTTTCTTGGGATTGACTGGATACTATAGAAGATTTGTGAATAATTATGGTTGTATAACAACAACCCTCACAACTTTATTGAAAAAGGATTCTTTTCACTGGAATGAATCTACTAATGCAACATTTAAAATGTTGAAGGCGGATATGTGTACAACTTGAGTTCTTGCGACTCTAGATTTCACCAAGGATTTTATTATAGAATGTGGTGCTTGAAGAAATGGAATAGGAGTGATCTCATGTAGGAGGGCCAACTCACTTATTTTGAAGTCGTCAATTAAAGGGTAAGAATAAACTCAAACCTATTTATGAGAAGTAAATTCTAGCTATTCCTCATGCAGTAAAATAATGCAGGCCTTATCTAATGGGTAGACACTTCAAGGTTAAGAAAAATCATGATAACCTAAAATATTGTTTAAAACAAATATTATTTTCTAAAGAGAAACAAAAATGGGTCATGAAGATGTTAGGATATGATTTTGAGATTGTATATAAGAAAGGGAAGGGAAATTTTGTGGTGGATGCACTATCAAGGAAGGATGAGAAGGATAAATCTTTATTGTGTGCCATTTCAATATTAAAGGAAGATTGGTACCTCCAAAATAGAGTGTCAAAATGATGTTGCTACAAGTAATCTCATTCAACAATTACAAACTAATCCTAGTAGTTCAGATAAGATTTTTTGGAAGGGAGATACCTTGTGGTATAAAGAGATTTTATCTTTGCAAGAGTTCCTCTCTAAAATAAAATATTCTCATAGAACTACATATGTCTCCAGTTAGTAGTCATTCAAGTTTTTTGAAGACATATCATTGATTCAAGAAAGGATTCTTTTGGGAAGGGCTAAAAGGGGATGTTCAAAAATTTGTGGTAGAATGTTTGGTTTGCCAAAGAAATAAAGGGGAGATAATTAAGACACCTAGTCTCTTGCAACCCTTATTTATTCCCATCTAGCATTGAGAAGAGGTCTCCATGGACTTCATCACATGGATTCCAAGATCTAATGGTAAGAATTTAATCATGGTAGTAGTGGATTGCCTCAATAAATATGAACATATTCAAAAGCTACATGACATACCTAAGGTTATTGTTAGTGACCGTGATCCTACCTTTACTAGTAACTTTTGGATAGATTTATTCTCATGCTTGGGTACTCAGTTGGCTCATAGTTATTCATACCATCCTCAATCTGATGGGAAAACAAAGGTTGTTAATAAGTGTTTGGAAGGGTATCTAATTTTTTTCTCTTCAAATAAATAGTCTCAATGTGTAGATTGTCTACCAATAGCATAATGGTGGTATACCGCTTCCTTTCACTGTTAATAAAAATGTCTCCATTTATTGCATTATATGGATATCATCCTCATTCCATCACATCATCATTGAAGGTGTCACCAAGATTTCATGCTACAAAGGAACATATGCTTCATAAAAAATAAGTACTTTTAGGACTTAAAGAGAATATATCCATGGCACAAAATTGAATGAAGAAACAAGTAGACCAACACCATATTGAAAGAAGTTTTGAAGTTGGGGATTGTGTTTTCTTAAGATTACAACCTTACAAGAAAATGTCATTGAAGCAACAGTCAAAGGCTAACAAGTTGTCTCCAAAATATTATGGCCCATATCAAATCATGCAAAAGATAGGTATTGTTTCCTACAAGCTTGAATTGGCATCAACAACAAATATACATCTAGTTTTTCATGTTTCATGTTTGAAGAAGGTAATTGGGAATAATATACCTACTTAGACAATATTACTTGAGATTGATGAAGAAGGAAGAATCATATTGGAACCAAAGTTTATTCTTCAAAAATGAAAAATGAAGCTAAGGACTAGAACACTCACTCAATATCTCATCCAATGGAAGAATTTACCAATTGAAGATGCCACATGGGAGGTATAGACATGTAAAAATTCTTAATGCATATCACACATCCTAAAATTGCATTTTTCCATTATTGGAATCATTTGCACCATTAATCCCCTTTTAACATCATTTCCATCATTTAATACTATTTTCCTCTATTAATTAAATAATCTTGAATTGTTTAATTAATTCACTATGTCATTATTGATTTAACCTTATTCCTCCTGATTAATTAAATAAACATTAATTATTTAATTTGTCTCTAACATTAATTATTCTTCTAATTTAATTAATAGTTATCATTAATTATTTGATTAATCTAACTTCCCAAAATTCACTGAACATGGTCTATTACTAAATAAAAATTTATTTATTAAATCAATATCATTTTGCACATTCCTCTCAAGATTAATTAGTTAATTAATTAACTATCATCACACATTTTGATTGATCAAATCACATCCACTAATTACTCAATCTAATTTTCTAATTCCACCAAATATTCCAATCCCACTAATTAATCAATCCCTTTCCACTGAATATTCAGTCCAATCCCACTGATTATTCAATCAATTCCCTTGATTGGATTAATCAGTTTAGTTAATTAATCAATCTATTTCCTCTCAATGGACATTGACTGTTGGTATTGATCTTTAATCTTTACATCTAGATCATTCATCTAAAACAATAAAATCTATAAAATAACACTCATCCCTCTCATAATTCATCTGAAGAATTTGTGGAAAGGTCATGCCAACGTGATTCTTGAGAAAATTGAGCAAACACTCTTGCATTCTAGGTCATCATCATCATTATCAAGCTTTTTCAAATCATGGAGGCTTTGTGTTGAAAAGAAATCCAACATATCAAGATCAACACAAAGATACTCCAACATGGGATGGTAAGATTGTGTAGTTTGAATTTATTTGTGTTTCACTTTGATTGTGCTAACCTTGTTTATTGAATTTATAGCTATGGAAATTTCATTTCATGAGTAGGTTGGATTTTATCCTTTGCTTTTATTTCATTTGATTGATTTCATTAATACTAATCCCGATCCATATTTCCCTCTTACATAAAATGACATGCCCAGTGGGACCCATGTCCTAGATCTAACAATTTCATCAAGTTGTAGGTTTCTGGACATGGTCATATTTTACAAGGGTCATTGTCGTCAACTAGGTTATTGTCATTTTGGAATTTGGGTGCGATCATCTCATTTATGGGCCACTATTGCATGAATCCAACCATGATCATCCTATTTTTGGGTAGCTATTGTAGGAATCTAGTTGTGGTTGTACTACCTAACAAAGTGTTTTTAATCTTGTAGGTTACAAAGCTGCTATCATCTTAGAAGGAAGGTTGCTATTTTTAAAACATGTTGTGGTTGTCCTAATTTTGGGTCGCTATTGTTAAGAAAAGAGTGGCTATTGTTTGACAATCAGGACTTTTTATACCCTATCTTCAAATGGTCATATCTTGGTCATATGAAAGGATTTTTCAGTTCTTTCTTTTTGAAATGGGGTGTAATTTCATGCTCTTTGCAATGGTCTAGGTGGTATTCAATTTTTTTATAGTTAAATTTCCCTTGGTGCACCTAAAGTTAACTCACATTGCAATTTGGTCTAGGTTGTAGGGTTTTGATGCTTAATCAATTGTCTAACCCTAACATCTTCTTGTTTTCTTTAATTCATCTACCATTTACAACATGAAAATTTTGAAAAGTGTTTATTAACGCTCATTTGGATGAACGGTTGAAGACATCAAAATCTAAAACTACTAACAATTTTCTTGCAACACCTTCTTCAAGGATCATTTTATTTCCAAGAATTTTGTGTGTGTTTGATATCTTTAACATTTAAATTTGTTCTTTAAAGCATGAATTTCTATTTATAACACTTCATTTGGGCTTAAAATCTAATTGCAATAAATTGTTCACCGTGTCTTCCGTGATTGGAAATCCAAGTGCATATCCTCTCCCCTTCCATCTTTTGAAAATCTTGGGAGATGAGAAACACTTTGGTCTCTTTTCATTTTTTTGTTGGTCACCTTTTTAGATAAGGGTCTACCTTGAGATACATATCGTAATGGAGAACTCAAGGTGACCCTAAAAGCATGTTTATAGATGGGCTATATAAAGCGTACGAAAGTGAAATAAAGTAGTGTAAATTTGGGGCATGAATCCCATAAAGTACCATGTAGTCCTTGTACAAATGTAATGAGTTTCACAAGCTAGGATAGAGACTTCAGTGGCTCACGTATTTGATGCATACTTTTGGTGTTCATGGTTGTCATTACACACCTTGTATCTAGAAACCAATCCAAGTCTTTCTGAAACATTCATTAAAGTAGTGCATGGGAATAGCACCGTTCCTAGAAGTTACTTACCATGTCTAGTTTATAATTGAGGCATAAGGCTTAAGAGTTTATTGTCTTTCACAAAGCCAAGAATATCAAGATGGTACATTTCCTTGATATTTCCTAGTTGACTCCTCTATAGATTTAGATTCATCACTCTTTTGGGGGTGTGGTAAGCCTATAGAAAAGAATGTACCTTTAATCCCTAGGGTGTAAATTGATTGATATTATTCAAGCTATACTAGTGGATCTTAATGGAAGAAGGACTGTGAAATATTCCTCTTTACCATTGATTTATTTATTACAATAATTTCTATCTTCTGAATGCATCACTTGCTATCAAACACCTCTCCTAAAACATCAGACTTCAAACATAAAAAAATGTGAAATTATCGTAAAATTGTCAAACAAAATAAAAACTATCAAAATAGAGCCGCTATTGTGCATTCTGCCACTTTTGTTATAGAACATTACCACAGTCCTACTAAAATTTGACTGTTATTATGCATCAAACCGTTACTATAATCTCTACTTGTACTAAGTCACTGTCATAACAAAATCACTCTTGTTAGGACTACTGAAGTCATTTCTTAAATAGAACTGCTATTATCATAATTTTTCCCGTTATCATCCTAGACAACAACTGCTATTGTCCTACTTTTTGGAACATCTCAATTTTTTTCAAAAATTGGTTTCCAAATATTGGCTTAATACCTTACATAATTTTTAGAAAACACTATCATCATTAGACCTGTATGTTCATCTATACATAATCAAACATCACCATCCTACACTTTGAACTTGGTTTACCTAGAGTTTGTAACTATCACCTTTTGGAAACAACATCAAAACAAAACTTGCATCATATCCTACCAACATCCTTCATATCACCATCAAAAATCAAACATAAACCTAGTCTTATACACATATTGAACACAAAACATCAAACCATCATCTTGTTGTTGTTTTCATCACATCACCAATTCCACTAGTAGTCTTGTAGATTTAGCAGACATTAGCACATCCCTAAGTTTCTAGGCTATTAGCAACAAAAATTACTTGCAACCTCACAACTAGTTCAAATAGAGAAATAACCATATAAAATTATCCTTAAGACATAATAAAAATTCAATCCAAGTCTTTTACATATTGTGTCCTAGAATAACATCAAATGAAAACATCAAACATCTACTCATACTCTTATCCTAAGGTTTGAGCATTCAACATCACAGTGTAATTTATCAAACAACATCCAAAATCGACTCATTTCCTCATCATAGGGATGAGTAGGAAAATATTATCATTCCAAAACATCTAAAAATCCAACATCAAACTTGATCATCCAACTATACCAACATCAACATCAATCCATATCAAACAATCAACATCCTTTGTCCAAAATATTTACAAACATCCCCTTTGTACGTCATTTCACAAAAAAAAAATCAAATCAAAACATCATCACACTTTCATAACTTGCCATCTCCCACTCACCAAGGTCTATTATGCATGTTTATGACAACCATAAGATCACAAAATACAACCATCTAATATTGAAGTCAACAAAGACATGTCAACATCAATCTATTACTTGAATCTAGTTCCACTATATACACCCATGGTGACATCATACCCTATGAATCTCAATGATATATAAACTATGGATTCCCCTAATCAAAGTTTTGGAGAATCTTGTCACCTGGAATATTTCAATCAAGGTAAAAAAATACAAGTCTATGATCAAAGCATGAATCTTCCTCAATCCAACATCATATTGCCAAATCAATACATCCCAAATATAAACATGTCAAATCCTCACATAGTAAATTATGAGATAGATTCGTTCACACTACAACAAAGTCAATCAACACATCAAAATCAAATCCATAAACAATATTAACCCCCAAATCATAAATATCTACATCAAAGTCATCAAAACATGGATTTATATCATCAACAAAATGTTCAACACCAAGACATTGCACATCAACCACCTCAACAATCATCACAACAACAATAATTGTTGCCATACCATTACATCACTAAACATGAATACACTCCTTTAGGGGAGCTAATTGAGGTGGTTTTAAGCACACTATTCCACACTAAACTTATCACACTTCCAAAATAATTACATAATTATGAACCTCAATTCAAAACTTCAGGGTATGATGACAAGGATTATTGTGAATATCATAGAGAAAAAGTTCATGATGCATCAAACTATATTAAACTCAAAAATTTCACCCAAGATCTTATCAATCAAGGAAGAATAATTATTGAGTATAACATCCAAGGTTCAATCACTAATGATTATATTGACAATATCTCTACCTTAAATGTTGAAGGAAATGATCAAGATCCATCTACCAAAGACCACATTGAAGATCTCTTTACCTCACATAATGAGCTAGAAGACATAGATACTTTTTCAAAACATGATCAAGATAATCCATCAATGTCTAAAAATGATTTAATTCAAGAAATCTTCACATAATTTGATCTCATGGTTGAAACAATTGAAAAAATCTCTACCTCAATTATTGAGGATAATACCCAGGATCCATGTACCAATGATTATATTGACAATGTCTCTACATTATCCAATGAGAAAGATGACATATCTCAAGAACTTATTACCAAGCATGATCAAAATCCTACACCAAAGTCTAGCAGTGATCATTTCCAACATATATTGACATCATTTGACCTCATGGTTGTCTATATTGAAGACATCCTTAATTTAAAACTTGATCCAAATTCATTTTAAGATCAAGAGAATCTTAACCCAATACCCATGCCTAAGGAAGACATTCAAGAACCCTTTGCAAAAAATCCATCATTTGAAATTGACCCATGTCAAGAACTTGATCCAAACTATATCAAAATAAATTATGAAATTAGTCAAGATCAAGGATCCATGTCTTCTCAAGATATAATAGGTCTATTCCAATCTGATACTAAAGATAACTTTGATAATCCAAGATCAAAGATCCACATCTCCAAGAAACTATAATGACTTAATGGGTATCTTCCAATCCATACAAGATTTCACAAACAATGATCATATCCATCTATCACCCACTCCTATATCTACCCATGAGATGTTTACTCTTAAAGGACATGTAGATGATCTTCATCTAAAAAAAGAGTCTCATACTCTTGACATAATTACCAAGGGACAAGAGTCTCTCACTCTCAACTTCATTGACAATGAACAAGAGTCTCCTACTCTTAAAATATTTACACATGATCAAGGAATATAAAAATCCATAGACATATCAAAAATTAATCATGAAGAAGAAATCTACATGAATTGTGAATCATAAACATCCTCTGAAGACCAAGTAGAAATGAATCATGAAGAAGCCTTCTATATATATTGTGAGTCAGAGACATCCTTTGAATATCAAGCCAAATATATCAATCAAGAAGTTATCTCACATATTGAGTATACTATCACTTATAAACTTGGATCACTTAAAAATCTATCTTACCAATGAAGAAGCTATCACCTTTGAAGATCCACAACAAAACAGAGAAGGATTAGCACTTTGTTTCCAAGATAAATCATATCCTATTACAAATAATTTTTTTCAATGGATGCATTATCAAGGCAGAGGATTATGCCTACATGAATAGGGTATCCTAGAACCAAATCTAAATTATTGACAATCCTAAACATCAAGGTCTTGGTTATTCAACAACTAAGGAATCTAAACGTATCAATGATACCTCTATAATACTAGGGGAAAATTTATCTAGTGCAAACATCAACATGGGGAGCATGAAGAGTCCTTATGATGAAACCACTACCAATGTTACAACCATCCATATCATGAATCGTCATCCACACATATTTCAACCCTCTAATTAAGACCAAAAACAAGAGAAAAGGTTATATCAAAGAAAGGAACAAGTAATTGAAGTAAAAGAATATGTAAAACAAAATAGACAAAGAAAATATAAATAGATACCAAAGAAAAAGAAAGAAAATCATCCCTATCAAACTCCATTAGTCAAACAAAACATGGGCAAAAATAAAAAAGGGAAGCTCATCCATCAAAAAATCCAACGATGCAAAAGAAAGATTCAAGAGCAACCTATAAACTATATGAAGAAGTTGGTCCTAATCAAATCTCCATATCCACCCATCATTGCTCATCCTCCCTAGTTTGGAAAATAAAAAATTCCAAACTGTCAACCAATCCATCTGAATCTCATATCCCTCAACACATTTTTCCATCCACTTCAACATCCATGATATCCAAATCTCATATTGACAATGTATTGGCAGCAATTCTTTATCATAAGGACTCTAAAGGAACCCTATCATGATGTGCACATCTAGGTAAGGTTAAATCCAGTATCAACAAAGAAGATAAGAATTATCAAGGGTTACATTCAAGCGCCCGTATCTTAGCAAAACAACTCCTCCAAGAAAAATAGCATTGATACATTATGAAATCAAAAACACCTATATTAGCACCAACAACATGTACATCAACACCACTAGGTGGTTCAACATGAGCATAAAATCTTTCAAAAAAAAAAAAAAATCATCACCATGATGAAAATTTGGTAGTTAGGTGTCTTGTGTGACATCAAAAAATAAAATAAAATAAATCAAGAAAATAGTGAAGAGAAAAATCGTCCTCCACTGAAAACCACTACAATGGTGCTTTGGACAAGTACCCTAATGAAAAATTGGAAAACATGCATCATGTGTAGAATTGAACATCTATGTGCACCATTTCAAGTGGAAGCATCTCAACCTATCCATAAAAAATCCAACATTTTATCCATCATCCATCCATCTTATTTGTAATAAATCCACAGATAAGATAAGATGGATGGATGGATGATGGATAAAATGTTGGATTTTTTATGGATAGGTTGAGATGCTTCCACTTGAAATCTTGACATGGGTCACTATCATTGATACTATTCTATCCAACATTATCTGAGCCATGAAGACATTGTTCAAAGGGGCATACTATATCCAAATAATTTATCCTATCATAAGATAATCCTTGAAATTCTTTACATATCCATCCATCCATTCATTTATCCATGCATCCACCCATTGCATTCCCTACATTAATAAACATTGGGGGACAAGTACTTACATATTGCTTCAAGATAAAACTTTATCTATGTCTTCTAGCTCAAATTATGATATAGGCATCGTCCAAACAAATCAAACAATCCATATCAGTTGTATCTTGTTGATGCTTCAACGTGGTATCAAAACATTCAACAATCTTGTTCCTAGCCGGCTACAAATCTCGATCAATCGATATTCAATCAATCAATCATCATCTTGGAATGTATCCTTCCCAATCCTTGTGTTGTTCCTATCTTGACAACACTATCCTTAAATTGTTGTGTATCCTCAATAATGTTATCATTATCAGCAATTACTCAATCAAATCAATCGATTTTAGCCTGGCTATCACCAAGAGCTCAAAATACTATTGATATCCCTACATACTGATATATCTTTATCATTCATCCATATGATCATTATCACAAAAAATAAAAAACATCTAGAAAAACAACAAAATCAAAAATAGAGTCATAAAACATCAAACTCCCAAAAATATTGTAGGTTGTGTCTGGATGGGCCGCATTGAGTCAAAATAATCAAACTACATTGTCTCTATGTGTATAACATAGGTAAGGCCATCATTGATGATCCCTTGAGGCACTAGGTTAGTCCCTTTAGGTGTCCCTCTTGGTCTTTAAACTTGGTTGAAAATCCAAAAACATTCAAATATCTTAAATCAAAATCCAAAAAACATTCATAAAACATCCATATATACTCCAAAAATAGTGTCAATCATGGTTAGTCGAACTACATCATCTCTGCACATATGTAGGCAAGGACATCATTGATGAGCCCCCGAGGTGTTAGGTCAGTTCCCTTTAGGTGTTTATCTTGGTCTCTAAATCTCTCAAAAACACAAAAAAAATCCAAATATCTTAAAAAAAATAAAAAACAACATCAAATAACCTCAAAAGCACAAAAAAATTCAAAAAATCTCAAAAAATTATATTTTTGTTATCACCTATCTATAATAAACTCTCCATCCATAATAAATAATCATTGCCTTTAACCTTTGACAATGTAATCAGTAAGAAAAGAAAACATCAAAATCCAAAACTTCCAAGCAAAGAAATAAAATGGTTGGATCATCATCAAACTAAAACAATGCCTAAGTGTTAACTACCATGCCTTTTGAAAATCAACATCCTAACGTGTGTCTTAACGGATAAATCGTTCCTACAATAAGACATCATCGATGAATAAAATCATGAAACATCAAAACATCTTTGGCAAGTGATACATCAACATTGTTTTATATTTTGTGCTCTTATCTTTTGATTTATCTTAATGTCACATTCCTAGGTTCTCGTGACGATGTCCATAAGGATTTTGAGAAGAAGGAATGGGGGCATTGATCATCAATTTCATTTTCTCTATTTGTTGGATATTTTTGTAATACTACCATGGTGAATACTTGCTTTTTGTGTGTGTGGAAGTTGTTCTGAGGCAATTCGTATAATGATTGAATGTTAGGTACTCCATACCTCTCTATGTAACTAGTCTGAATTTTTTTGAAACTTATAATGCATATACTCTAATAGGGTTTTCGTATGAATGGTATGAGAAAGAATACTCCTTGGTTGCAGAGTCAAAGTCCACGTAATAGATACAAAACTGCCTTGGTCACTAATACCCTAGTGCATCGTGTTTCTTTGCTACATTAATAAGGATTTATAAACATTACTTAGTCTCCATGAAGCAAAAACAAACTCATCATATTTCATAAGTCACCAATCATCCAATTTCTTCCATCCTTTGATCCTACTAACATTTTTTTGATCTAACATCTCCATCTTGCATCACAATATCATTATTACCTTGTCATGAGCCCAACTTGAAAAATTAGTTTTCTTGGTCGATCTCTTGAGGGGGTAGCCTAATGTCTTATCATTCTTCTGCTGACTATCGGGGCATAGTGAGACATATTAATTTTTTTCAAATATTGATATGAGCATCTAATTCTTTGAACAATGCAACAAGTACATCATGTCAAAGAGGGGAAAAATGTAGACATGTAAAAATTCCTAACACATATCACACATCCTAAAATTGAATTTTTCCATTATTGGCATTATTTCACTTCATTTGCATCATTAATCCCCTTTTAACATCATTTCCATCATTTAGACCTATTTTCCTTTATTAATTTTTTTTTTAGACTGCAGGAATCGGGTAGCACGATCCCCTATAAACTACAGTGCACCCGGTAAAATTTTTAATGTGATCGACGACGCTGGCACAACACACCCTCTGGTACCATGGGGGTGGGGGAGACTTGACCTCATGACCAACCTCCTGCAACAGGAAAGGTTTAGCCAACCGAGCTAGGGCCCCAACCCCTATTTTCCTCTATTAATTAAATAATATTGAATTGTTTAATTAATTCACTATGTCATTATTGATTTAACCTTATTCCTCCTGATTAGTTAAATAAACATTAATTATTTAATTATGTCTCTAACATTACTTATTCTTTTAATTTAATTTAATAGTTTTCATTAATTATTTGATTAATCTAACTTCCCAAAATTCACTCAACATGGTCTATTAATAAATAAAATTTTATTTATTAAATCAATATCATCTTGCACGTTCCTCTCAAGATTAATTAGTTAATTATCCTCACACATTTTGATTTATCAAATCACATCCACTGATTACTCAATCTAATTTGCTAATTCCACTGATTATTCCAATCCCACTAATTAATCAATCCCTTTCCATTGATGATTCTTGATCCAATGCTACTGATTATCCAATCAATTCCCTTGATTGGATTAATCAATCCAGTTAACTAATCAATCTATTTCCTATCAACGAACATTGAACATTGATATCGATCTTTAACCTTTACATGCAGATCATTCATCTAAAACAAGAAAATCTATAAAATAACCCTCATCCCTCTCATAATTCATCTACAGAATTTTTGGAAAGGTCATGTGAGTGTGATTCTTGAGAAAATTGAGAAAACACTCTTTCATTCTAGGTCATCATCATCACCATTATCAAGATTTTTCAAATCATGGAGGCTTTATGTTAAAAAGCAATCCAACATATCAAGATCAACACAAATACACTCCAACATGGGATGGTAAGATTGTGTAGTTTGAATTCATTTATGTTTCACTTTGATTGTGCTAACCTTGTTTGTTGAATTCATAGCTATGAAAAATTGCATTTCATGAGTAGGTTGGGTTTTATCCTTTGCTTTGATTTCATTTTATTGATTTCACTAATACTAATCCTGATCCATATTTCCCTCTTACAGGAGGACAAGGAGTTCATTCACAAGCATCCAAACTTTCTTTTCATTGAGGAAAATGCAAATCTGAAGAGGGGGCATTCTACGTCCTTAATACTAGAGTACATTTGGTTATGTATAGTTAGTTTTAGGCTATCTTAACTCTTAATTAAGTCATATTATCATTATTATATTGTTATTTAGTTAATTAGGTCAGCCTAGGGCTTATATAAGGTTATCTAAGTTGGATTGGGTGATATCCTAGGTATAAATAAGGTATATATAGGAGTTAGTGAGTCTTATTTCACCATAATATTGTGAATTATGTTCTCATTGGAGATATTTGGAGGTTTTCCCCCTCGAAGAGAATTATTATTCTTAGTTATTATCAATTATTTACATCATATTTCCTATCATATTCTTCTATTGTGCAAGTTATTTCATCACACAAATGCTACTATCTTCCATCACCTAACTACTTGACTCTCTACACTATAACTTTCCCAAAAGATAATTCCAAAATCCTTTTATAATACAAGTTCCCCTTATATAAAAAATTAAGCATTCAGGATCAAGACCTAAGTCACATGACTTATGTGACTTATTTACAGTTACATTCCACCCTTCACCCTTAGTTCAAAGTAAATGGGAACTAAACCCATTGCAAAAATTATTCACCTTAGAAACAAACTCGTTGAAGAAGTTGAGGCCATTGGAGAAGAGAATCTCGATCCTATTGAATTAAGATAAAAATATGACACTTCAACACCTTGAAAGAGAGAAGAAGATAAAATACAAATTCCACAAGATGTGACTGGATATTCCCAATACTTTTTAAGTCAAGCATTATACACCTCTTCTAAATTCTATTGGAAATCTAATACTTTATACACCTTATTGTTATGGACATTGTATCTAGAATCCATAATAGTCTTTGCTTCCTTGGTGAAAGTATCCAGATTGGATTCCAATTCGAATAATTTATCAATTGAATTATTTAACAAAGTCAAATTAGACATGCCACTAGAACAAATAAATGACTTGAAATTGATGGAATAATGTTTCCAAACTCATCCTTCTACACCTCTAGATATTTGATGATTCCAAATTTATCCAATATACTTGAAATCACTTCTTGCTCCATGATTTCAAACATTTTTAATTTTCCTTTTAATTGCATGTATAGCCTTGATTGAAAATTTGAAACTTCTCCCAACAACCCAATGATTTTAGTGACCTATACAATTTACTTAAGAGAATTATTATCAAATTTTTTCATCTTAATAATATCCATCATGGAAGATTCCATTGGTATCTAGGTACTCAAAGTGGGTTGTAAGCTTGCTTGCAACTACATATGCTTAACATAAGCATTCTTGAAGTTGTTGTATCCAATCCAAGAATCTTCCAACATATGCAAGATAATTAATAGTCTATGGCTAAGGAGGTCATAAATCATATTTTTTGCTATTTTCTTAGCTTCCTCGTTGGTATCCCTTTTATCTTATTTAATTTTCTCCAATTATTCTTGCATTTATTTATATTTTTCATAGAGAGACTCTTTATCTCATGCTTACAATAATGGGTTACACTTTCAGGGATATCCTTATTTTTGTTGAAATCACATATTTTTAGAAAATATAATGATTTAAGCATTGAAAGGTTCCATTTAAAGGATTCTAATTGAAGAGGGGTTTTTCAAACCCCGTTGGTTTTAAACCATACCTATAATGGAGTCTCCTCTACACCTATCAAAATGTTGATGAAAAACCACTTTTGATTTACCTTTTGGGGTACCAAATGAATTCATTTAAAATTTATGTTTTGTAAGTGTGTAGTCCTTATTATAAGCTTCCCAAAAATTATGAATTTAAACATATTTAATTTGATTATTATATTTATTTTTATTTCTTATGAATGTAGGTTTTTCAATGAAAATCAATCTCTTTGTTCTGCACATGTGGAAAAATAGTAGATTACCAAAAAAATTCTAAAAAATATCTATGTTCTTGGTATTGATGTCTTTGATCCAACAATTTTTTTTTTGAATTTTTATACATACAAAAAAAGTTGTGTTATATAGTAAACCTATGTCTAAGTTATAATTGGTTTGACTTCAAAACTTAATTAAGACTTTTTTTTTCAATAAAAAACTATGAAACCAAATAAAGGAGCTAGATATCATAGTTACAAATCTAAATTCGAAAAAAATAGAATTTTATCCTTCATAGAAAAAAAAATTATGTGTTATATAGTAAACATCACTCTTTAAAAATGTTGTTTACTGTTAAAAATTGGTTATTGAAGGAGATGGAAAAAGAAATGCAATTTGATTCCAAAAACTTAAAAAAAATATTTAGAATCTACAAAAAAAAATCACAAATCACTAGTTTGTATCATCTTCAAATTCCTCATGGTTTAGCAGCTATATTGGTATCTATTATTCTTGAGGGGATGGGACTAGTGACTACACTTTATTGTATTCCATCAACAACTTTTGATAGTCAACTTGCAACTTATCAAATCTGGCCTGCGGTCTCTTTGTTGATGCATCACTAAAAAGAGTCATATTAACAACAAAAGAGGCTACTTGAACATGGGCTACATCTAAGAATATTTTTACAATAAGGTTTTCAATCAATTACCCTACATTTCTTGCTTCCTGATGCTTATTAGTTGATGGGGTCAAAGCCCAAATAGTCAAAGTTTTTATGATTGGAATTGAAACTAGACCTAAAATAGACATGTTTTTCTTGCTTCTCTATAGATAAGGTATCATCATCCCACCTTATTGTGTCAAGGACTATATCAGAAGATATATACTACTATAGAAATAGGATTATTACAACTTCTTACACCATCCTTTTGGCATCATCAGAACTTGTATTGCTTATTTTGAAATCAACCTCTTTCAAAATGTCCTATGTTATTTTTTTGGTTAGGAGGGAGCAACCTCTCCCTTGGCATTATCCATCTTTTAATGAAATTATTCTCTCTTCATGCTAAAAAAAATATTTGAATTATTTTGACTTTACAAATTTATCAATAGAGATGATTTTTTACATGCTGCTTTGATGTCACTCACCTCTCTTATATCATCCCTAAGGTTAACTGTTAGCCTTTCTCAAGGGATACCAAGAATTTATGCTCTTGGTGGAATAGGTAAAAATTGATTAAATTCTTCCTCATCAATTCCATTATCTCCCATAATATCTATTTCTCCTGCATCCCCCACATCCATAGAATAATTCATAAGTTATGGATGACTTGTTATTTTCTCTTTTTATGTTGTTTCTTTGTAGAGGGAGCAACTAAAATTTTAGGTCCCTCTTGTACTGGTTGCATTTGAGAAACCTAAATCACTTGAGTCCTTCTTATTTCTTGGTAAATACATGCAACCTCTTGAGAATCAATGTCATCATGTGGTCTCTCCTCAGGCTTCTTAGGGGATGGATTATAAGCCAAGGAGTCTAAGTTATCTATCATAACTTTTATCTTGGAAATAAAATCTTCTATGTTAGAGTAAGCACCTAGATAATTAGGGTTCTCCTTTTTTCTTTGTTCTCCCCCTTCCATATTCCTACCCATTTTATTCTTTTATTCATCACCTCCTCCTATGTCAAATAATTTTTCATGATATCTTAAAAAAAAACTTGTTGTGGAAGCCTCCCAATCTAGTATTTATTCTTATTGGGCCAATGAATATCTCAAGGTCACAATACCTTTTGATATCAAGATTCATCTTATATGATTTCAATATTGGGTATAGGAGCTTCAATTCATCTTTATTAGTTTAAATAAAATCTGAAAGTACAAGAGATGTTGGGAATAATGATCCATTCTTATACCTCCTTAAATGAAACTTTTCAATTTCATTTAATTACCAAATTATTTCCATGTGGGATAACCTTGGTGATACAAATCTTCAAAAATATGAGGTTTCATAGGAGATGCATACATTCTGACCACAATACATTCCTTTGAAAGTACCAATCTCCCAAGTTGAGTGTGATGCCCAACTTTTTTATCCTATCTTTTGGCCTTAGGAGGTCAAGAATTTCCTTAGGAAATATTTGTTGCTTAAAATTGTTTTGATAAAGAATTCTTCAAACACTACATAATTTACATTTTGACAATGCATGTCCCAAATATAAGTCCAACACTAAACTCAAAGAGGGGTACCCTTGTAATCCTTTACCCTAATTTGTGGAGCCTTATCCCAAATATTCCTCCCACCATACAAAAACATGTGGATTAGTAGAGAATACCACATGAATTCAAATACTCTCCCACTTGTCTTTATTGCAACTAATTATTTATGCATTTCATCTGCAATGAATTTTATAAAATCAAATTCCCTATTTATGTTATTTTTTGAATGTTTGTAGCTATTATAATTAAAGGGATGTGAATTTGTGCCTTGACATCCATGCCCAAAACTTGACACAAAGAATGATACATTTTGATAAAGTAGTCTTCAAGACATACTTGCTGAATGACTCCATATCTGTAGGAACAAACATAACATGTCTTATATTTATGCCTCTTACTCTATATTTTGGAAGCCAATTCAATTTGTAGCTAACCCTATCCTTTTGATACTATTTATTTAGAAAATTGATATTAATGGGCTTGTTGGAAGCTAGATTTAAGTTGAAAAAAATTGTTATAAATATTTTGTCAATTCTTATCAATTCACCCGCATTGATGGAAAAAATGTTTCTAGTGTCTTCATTGTAAGTTTGTGGTAGGGCTTTGATAAAATCCACATTAATGAAGAAATTCAAGACAATAAGCTTCCCCAAATCAAATTTCCACACATGTGAAGTAGGTTTTTTAGACAATCTTCTTGTATACCTATTGATATTTCATGCCACCTTATATGACCCATTAGTAAAAACCAGTCTAAGAGATCTTATATGGGCCCTCTTGCATGAAATCTACCTTGGAAACCTAATAATGGCTAAGTGTTAAGGTTTTTTACTTTTGGGATTTTGATTGTCTGCATATTCACATACTATCTCTATCACTCTTGGGTTCCTACCTCTTTAACCCTTTCTTTCCATAACTTGCCCAAGTATAAATGATTTGGGTTTCGATCATTGGCCTTAACCCTTAACCTTTATCAATTTTATTTCTAAGCCATAAGTCCTCCCCCGATCACAAAAGTTTTGATGAAATCCTTCAAAGCATAACATGTAGATTAAGGTTTTTGGCTTCGAGGATCAACCATCCTCCTTAACTCTTACCATTTCATCTTCTTTCTGATCCTCGATGTCTTAATTTCAGCTTTTGGTGATCGGTTCATCCCTCTATCTTTTGTTTTGTCTTTGTGATAAGATATACGTCTTCTCTTTGATCCCTTATCTTTGATCTCTTACCTTTAGTCTTTAGTGATTAGGTTTTCCTTCTATTTTTTATCTTATCTTTGTGATAAAGTTTAAATATTTCATTTGATCATCAATAAGACATTTTTATGGTTTTGAAAACCTTATAAAAATCTAAAAGTGGTTTTGAAACCTCATAATGAAGTTGCATGATCAAATTTTTATAAAAAAATTGAAGGGTTTTGAAAAAATTTAGACTCCGACATGGTTGTGGAAATTTTTTCGAGTCCCAACAAAGGTTTCAAATTTGGGCTTATGGACCAATGCATGAAAAATAAAGATATTTTAATTTTTGAAACACTAGAGTTTTTTCAAATATTTGAAAGGTTTTGATAACTTTGGCAAACTCTGACAGAGTTTCAAAACTACTTTTGAGCTTCGATAGAGGTTTCAAAACCAATGGTATCTTGGATCCTCAAAATATTCCTTTCCTCTGCACCCTTTCATCTTTCCACCAACCTTTTGACTTTTGTTTTCTTCTTGCTTTCTTTCTTCTAGCATGTGGTAGGCCAGGCGACCAATGTCTAAAAAAAGCTATCTTTTGGGGATCGTAGTTTCGATATTTTTCATGTTGTCTTCTTCATCATGATATATACGACATGCTTGACACCCAATGTCCTACAAAAGTGTCTTTTCAGGGTTACAAATCATTTAATGTTTAATCCAATGGTCGATTTGGGCCTAAAACTTTGAGGATATTTTTAAGTGGTGTGTTCTTTGGTCGTAAATTCCATTAATTCCCAACAAATCTCCTCAAATTTCCAATCTAGATTCCTAAGGCTATGGAGAGGGAATTTAATGCTTTGAGTGTAGTTATGGGAGAGTTTTGCAGTGACCATGCTTCATTTATGATCTACACATGTCCTTTTTGTTGACTTTCCATACTTAGATCATGTTTTTTGTGGACAATCTCATCCTTCTACACACATATTTAGAAGTAATCAATGTGAAGGCATGGTCGAGGAAGAGTGTTGGACACTCTTTTTGGGTAATATTTTTTGGAGTTTCTATCTTGTATATAGAGATATTTTGTGATCATTATAAAGGGTTCTTCCCGGGCCCTTCCTTGGTTTCTCTTGTAGATACATGTATAATCTACATTTTTTGTTACTATAACACTAGCCTATGCCTCGTTATCAATACAAATTGCTATCTTGCCTTCTCTCACTTTGGATGTACTATGAAAAATCTTCTTTCCTTCATATTTGAATGAATGATTCCTTGTTTTCTAAGGTTCAATGTTGTGTTAAATATGTTAGCAGAATCTAATTGTGGAAAAATATCTTTCCCTTTTAGTGTATGTTAAACCCTAATCTTCATGCGATTTCCAAGGAACTAATATAACAAAGAGTTGTATGAATTTATCTGGAATTTTTGTTGATATTTTATGCAATCATAGGTAGGAAGAAATATCTATAACTTTGCTACATCACCATATTTTTAATTTTTAGCACTCTTTCTCTACCTTTTCCTTTGTGAATTGATAGGTTATGATTAGTGATAGGATTTTATATGTTGGGTTGGACCAACATATCTACACCTAGTTTAGAAAAGTAAGTTGACCTTCTCCAAATATCTAACCTCAACTACAAGGTCCCACACCTTGAGGTTATTTCAATTGTGTTATTGTAATATTGAGCCTATGTTCAGCAGGGTGTGATTTCATGCGACAATAATACCAATGCTCAAATAAATACCAACCATTTACTAGAATTGGTGCTTCTCTACAATAAAAAAATAATCCCTTAAATGTTTTGGAAAAGTTCCACTCCCTTGTGATAATTTGACCTTTCTCGAGGATCTAGGAAATTAAACAATAAGGTCTTCATCTAAAGGCCTTTTTACTTTTGTGGAATTAGAGCTAGTTTGATTCATTTTGATTTGTAATATTAGGATCAAAGAGTAAATTCTAGGGTTTAATAGAGTTCCAAGGTTTTTGAGATAGTGATGAACGCACATGGAAACCATAATAGCCAACTACCACACTGAATTATTTAAAAAAAAAATAGAATAGAGAATATTTATTACTTGATTTTAAAATACAAACTATAGAATTTCCTTTTAAACATTAGAAAGCTCAAATTTTACAACATTAGCTTCAAATCTTCTCATAATATTGTGAAATTCATATGTCATATCTATAATGGAGAAAATTTATTTTTGGAGATAACCATCACTTCTCACCATTACTACTCATATGTGTGAATAGAAAGTTCACACATACTATTTTGTTAGTTTAATTTTTTCCATTGATCCTCAAGTGGTGTGGGTTGAACCAATGACTCTCATGAAGTCAAAACATTTGAAAATAGTCAATAGGGCCCCTCTAAAATTTTAAGGAACATACAAGTAAATATTATAAAGCCTTGTGTCCCTTTCTCACAATCCCACAAGCTCACCCCCTCATGACCTCTGCATGCATGCAGGATGAAGGAACATTGCGGGGAGAAGTTTATTTGATTTGAATAGACCATGCAAACTGATGATAGATATAGTCAACATATAGTAATGAAAAGAAAAATAAACACGTTAGTTGATCTATATCTAATCCAACATGAACAAAACACAAGGAAATTAGTCACATTAACAAAGAGAAATCAAGCTCCCTATGAAATTATTGAAAGCACAAAAGATGGAAAAAATAAATATAAGAACATGAAATAACAATGCATGCATGAATGAAACCTTCCTAAATACCCCAAACCTCATCCCATAGGGGGATTGGTGCCATATTGATGTGGAATATTGGCCCTTTTCCAACCCCTTTGATGAACAAGCTTCAAGATTGTTGCAATGGATGAAGATTGATGAAGTTGGTGCAGGATATGAGATCTAACAATGAAATGAGTGAATGATGAGTATGGAATTAAATAGCATAACTTTTCTTTCAAAAGTGGATCCATTTCCTATAGAGGTGGCTGCTATTTATAGGGAAAATTTATGAATCAAGGGATGAGATTCATTTTCCCAATCAAGGGTTGCAAATGAATCCAAGGATGGGAGGAATGATTAGCCTTGTGAAAAATGTGAGAGGATATGTTCCCACACATGTGTGTGCACATTTTGGGAAGAGAGAATGTAAGGAGTTAAGACATGTGGTTGAAGAATTTAAGAAATGTGGGTGAATGATATTAAGACATATAAGAGGAATGGAGGCTTGTGTAAGAGACAAGATGACTTGTGTAAGAGCCATGTGAGAGCCATTAAAGCTTGGGTGGGAGACAAGATGGCTTGTAAGAGCCATCAAGGCTTGGGTAAGAAAGTCAATGAAGGGAGTAAATGAAGAGAGAATATTCCATGGGAATATTCACACGCAAGTGTGAGAGGAAAATAACCCATTTAATTAATTTCAGAAAATTAATTAGTTGTGCAAGTTGGAGTAAATAAACCATGGGTTTATTTAACTAGGATGGAGTTAAATGTTGAAGAATTAACTAATTATGATTAGAAAGTGGATAAGATTAATTAATCAAGGATGAATTAACTTAGGTGGGTTAGGGGAATATGACATTTTAATTAAATAATTAGATTTATTTAATTAAATGAGAAGAGATAGGAGTTTTAATTAAATAACTCACACTTATCTAATTAAATGGAATGAAGATTAGTAGAAAGGGGGATGAATTCATCCAATAAAATTAATTATTTGATTAATAGGAGAAAGTGATAAATTTAATTAAATAATTTAGATGATTTAATTAAATAGTTAGAAAAGATGTGATTTAGGAGGAAATGGTGTTAAAATAAAATTCAGATGTGTAATATCGATCAGGATGGTTTGAAGTGTACATTTTGACCCTCTTTGAAGTGAGGTACCTGTTATATTGGTTCAAAGACTAGTGCTTTCCAAATATCAATGGTGTTGTCTAGATCAAAATTCAAAAATTTCTTGGATTTTTCAAATGCCCCACTATTGCCCCAGCGGAAGAAATTACACTGCTACACTACCCCCTTGAGAGATCAAGCAAAAAATTTCAATTTTTAGGTCGAGATCATGACAAAGATTCAACAAAGGTTTAGTTGTAGAAAGTAAGCTATAGGATGTGAAAATAGGCTCAAGACACTAAAAAACATTCAAAATAGGCTTCATGGCTCGATATTTGATCAACAAGATTAAAAAAACACAATTCCCACCTTAATTAGGGAAAAACCTTAATTTTCATGCTTAAATAAGAGTGCAAGGGTCATTTTCAATTCATTTGCTCACTCGCCTTTAGAGAATTCTTGCAAATTTTCTCTAAGTCACTAATGCTATGGATGATCGTGCACTTCCTAGGCATCATGCTAACAGGGTTCATGAGTACCAACAACCTCCAGATGCAGCACCCCTGGTATGCAAACCAAAACTTTTCTCATTTTTTGCTAGTTTTTCCATTTATTAGGGTTCAAAAGAGAGCCAATAGCGATGTTGTATTGAGCCGCTTTTGATTCAGTCAGTGTAGATATTGACATTAGAGTGCTGCTCTTGCAGGATAACATTGTAGGGCCTAATTTTATATGGCATCATGCAAAAAATTCCAACTCGCCTTTGCGAGATTGCGTCACAAAGGTTGATTTGGGTTTGGTGTTGTTATTGAATACCGACACACCTTTTCCAAATAGTGTCACACGAATTGATTTAGGTAGAGTGCTGTGAGAAAATTTTGATCCACCTTTGTAAGATCACATTGCCTTTGTTTTTAGCATCACTATTGCCCAAAATATAAAGCATCACTATTGAAAAAATAATGTCACTTTTGTAGTTGTAGGGTAAAATTAGCATTTTTCATCATTTTTTGGAGAGGTTGATACAATGTAATTTGTGTGTGCAAGTGGTTCTTCACCCGCTCCTATCCAAGGAGAATTGGTGTAAGATTCTGCATCGTATAGGATAGTTTATTGATAATGCGGTGGCTTTTCTGGATGTCATTAGTTTTGGTTTCATAGCACGCATTCTAGTGATTCACACTCATTTGGCGATGATGATAGCTCTAGTAGAGCAGTGGCATAGTGATACTTCCTCATTTCCCCTACCCACTGGAGAGGAAATAGTGACCCTTGAGGATGTGTGGTGGATTTTGCAGATCCCCATCCATGGGGAGAGGATAATTTATGACACTGAGATAGTTGGTGATGCTATTTTTGCAGTTCTTAGTGTAGACAAGTGCAATCTTGACAACAACCACCACATCAATCACCGTAGGGTCTTTATCTATGGGATGCATAGATTTCAACATTGATAGTGTAGGTATAGCAATTGATGACACAACTATAAGTGGTTACTTAAGAAAGGGATTAGTCATGATAATAGTTACAAATTATCACCATGGAGAGAGATCAATCTTGGTAGGAGTTACATGAGTTAGATATAGCATTAGCCTAGGAGATGGGTGTAGGAAGTAGCTAGAGGTTGTTTTCAAGTAGACATAGAGGCAAATGGGACAGATGGTCTTGGTGATGTTGTATGGTCTGGCTATGTAGGAGGTGTCTTATTATAGGACCTTGTACCATAGAGAGTGCTCACGACACTGTCGACAACCTAATTTCTCACAAAGTAGGGTGGCACTAAGTGGATCAAGAGGTGTCTCATCAGTTAGTTGGTAGCTGTTAGGGAGTGGTCATAGATAACATTCAGTTGATCACTAGGATCCATCCCATCATGAGGACTGTTAGGGCCCAAGATAGACTCCTATTATAGACACTGTTTGGATGTACAACCAAATTGTTTATGTATATACATTAATTGGCTGATTTTTGATAGCCTCTTGTATACCCATTTTTATGATATTACACATTGACCTTGATTTTGTTTCATGACATTCAATTTTTGATATTTATATGAGATGGCTTCAATGCAGCAGTTTATGATGTGATGTCTCTTTTATTTCATGGTTTATGTATGGATGGAGGCATATGATATGCTATGGATGTATGTAAATTTATTTATGCTTATGATGTGATGTTCATGATGTATGATGCAATGTTATGGATGTAAATATGATGGATGATTTACTTCTCTTTTCAATATCTTTTTCTATATGCTATGTTATGATGATGCAAAACATTAATGTTATGAGATGGATGCATTTATTTTTCATTATATGAATGTAATGGATGTTTGTGTAATGCTATAAGATGCTTAGAATAACAGATCTATATTATCCTAAATGATTTAAATGATAATGATAATGCAAATGAGATGAATTGTATTTCCCATTATGATGACATGCTATGAGTATGCAAGATGTATGTATTTGTGGATGTAGGATGGATTATTTGTTAATTTTATTGAATGTAATGATACGGTGTTAGTGTGAAAAGAAGATAGAAGAATGAAAGGGATTAACCCTTGATTGCAATATTGATTTAGAAGTCCAACAAATCTATGATTACTCCATACTTTATTAGATATGGTGATGAGAGATGCTTTTTCTCATTTCAGGGATTGGAATATAAACAACATATTATTCCTTATTTTTGATAAAAAACATAGACACGATGCATCAAGGTATGGATAAATAGGATCGCGTTGTGTCTAGTACGATGGAATTTGACTCGACAAATAGATAGGAGTATCCTTGTTGACACCTGATATATGGAAACCTTGCTAGGATGTACTTAAGAAGTCTTGAACATCTCAAACCAAAACATGGAAAGGAATAACCTAACAATGTAATAGTCAACAAGTTTCCCAAGACACCTTTCATATACACCTAAAAAAGAAAGTATTCGCTAAGCTTATATTACAAGAACATCCAAAAAACACAACAAATGAAAGATATTGATCAATGAACCATTCATTTCTCTCTAAATAATTTTGATAGACATCATTGAGAGGTCATTGGAATGAGTGCAATAAGATAAATCATAAGAAAAGATCAAGTAAACAAACAAGCCAATGTTCTTCATAACTCTAGCCAAGACTAAAACTACAATGATGCCTAATGTTAATGTCCATTGTCGGAAGGATGCATCCTAGGACATGTTTATTAGATTATTTAGAAATTAACTGAATGATAGGATATTGATACAAAATTTAACCAACTTGTTTACCTAATGATCTAGACTCAAGACCTTGATGTTTATGCCTACACTTTTTGAAGTGCCACACTTGTTTCCATTTGCTTTACCAAAGGTTGGAGATGAAATTTTTTTTATTATGGGTGGAAATTCATCATGAATGAGAGTGAAATGGAATGGATGGTTTTGTATTTTCTAGAATGTTTCAATGTTTTTGGTCTTTTTCGCATTGTTTTGAGGTTGTTTTACAATTTTTTTTTGTGTTTTCTGAGATTTTGATCAAGAACCAAACCTAAGGGGACTGACCTAGGGCCTCGAGGGCTGATCAATGATTAGCCTTGCCTACGGTATACACATAGAGACCTCGTAGTTTGAATGACACAAACCTGTAACCATTTATTGATGAGATATGAACATTTGATGGATTGTTAGTCTATTGTGACATACATCTAAGGACTGACCTAATGTGTCTTAGGGGCACATCAGTGATGGACGTGCCTATGTTCAAGCTCAAAGACTTATAGTTTGACTACCATGTTTTTGAATTTTTCTTATTTTTTGACCTGTTTTGGCATTTTTTGATATGATTTGGATGTTTTGAATTTTGAATCTACAATTTTATGAATGTTTTGGATTTACAATTTTATAAATTTTTTTGGATTTTTCGAGGATTTTTCACATGTATTTAGATTTTCTAATGTTACGAGAGACCAGTAAGAATATAGATTCGTTGATCCAATGCAAGGATAGAAAAATTCCCCCAGTGTGATGAGATAGACTACCTCGATATAGGTAGGAAATATTAACCTTAGGAATGTGCCAAGTAGTACTAATAGGGAACATGATGCTTACACAATATCCAACTATGATACAAACACAACTAAGTGATGGGAAGAATAATGGTAAAATAGGATGATAGATGAATGTGATAGAAAGTGAAGCATGACAAGCCAATAAAGCCAATGGTGGATGGAGAGTGCTTATTTATGAAACACACTTGTTTTCCAAGTTGTCACCAAGGTACTTGCCCAAAGCATCATTGAAGTGGTTTTCACTATAGAAAAATTATTTTATCTTTACTATTTTCAATCCTTTTTCTGATTTTATTAATTTTTTGATTCTTTTATATTTTTTAGATTTATACCTTTCAAGCCGAGGAATATTTTTTTTTGAGATGAGAGCTATTAATGGGATCCTGCAAGGGTTTGCCTTCAAGTGTTGACAATTGATATGATCCCAATTTGTAACTTGCTGTGACGACCAACCAATTGGGTTCAAACTTTCCTTTGCTTTCTGGATTAGGCACATTCTTTTGGTTATCCTTTAGAACAAGCTCACTAACTTGGAAGGACCGATTTTTTATCTTCTTATTGTAGCTTATCTTGAGTCAGTTCTGATATACTTTCGAATGATTCAAAGCATCTAGGGGATGTTCATCCAACAACTCTAGCTCATGCAGCCATGACATCTTGTATTCGTCATCAATAATAAGGTTTTGCAAGGATATTCATAGTGATGTGATCTTGACCTCAATGGGTAGGATAGCTTCAAATCCATATACTAGGGAATAGGGTGTTGCACCTATAGGTGTGTAGATACTGACTATATAATCCCATAAGATAGGGTTTAGTTTCAAATGCCAGTCATGACCAACTTTATTTGAGGCCTCTGCTTGACTGTTGCCCTAGGGGTAGTAGGGAATAGAGAATTGGTGTTAAATATTGAATCGTTGGCACAACTCATGGAAATATTGGTTTTTGAAAGGTGTTCCATTATCTGAGATAAGGGCTTGTGGAACATAGTAGCTAAAAATAAGGTAGTTTAGGATGAACTTGGAGATTTTCTTTCCCATAATATAGGTCATAGGAATTTCCTCAACCCACTTTGTAACGTACTCAATGGCAGTAATGATAAACTTGTGACCATTGGATGAGGTAGGTGTGATCTTCCCTTTGAGGTTTAGTCCCCACTGCAAGAAAGGTCAGGGTGTGTTAGAACCAAAAATTTCCATTAAAATCCTAAATGATTTTTCCATTTTAAACCTAATGCTTTCACTATTTCTCTAATAAAAAATCATTCTCCCCCCCTTTTGCAGTGCAAAAATGGCTTTTTCCCTTGTACCATTGCTTTATTTTGGCCCATATCCCTTATATTTTTCCTATCTTCCTCATAGAAATTCATCGTGCTCCTATAAAAAATATTCAAACATATTTTACCTTATATCGCCAACCATATTTGACCTTTATAAGTCTTTTTCCTCACTTAACGCTTTACCGCGTCCTCCCACAAAGGGCCAGTGGTATGGAGGTAGCGGCTAAAGGAGCGAGCATGAGGTGTTTACCATGCCACCATGTGCGGTCAAACCACAGACTGCGGTAGCGTGGTGGGTGGTGAGAGAAGTGATGCAGATAGTTATTGCTACACCGTGACTGGCTAAGATGAAGACTACAGTGACCGCGGTGATAGGGAAGCAACGACCGAGTGGTGGTTAAGAGAGGGCACCGTGACACCGTGGACAACCAAATGATAGAATGCGGTAACATGATAGATATAGAGGCAAGCAATAAATGTTAGACATCATGGTACTGCACGCAGTTAAGATAAAGACCGTGGTAAGGCGGTGAAAGGTAAAAGGTGACAGTAGATGATGATCACCACGGAGCCGCAGGGTGCAAACATGAAGGTCATGGTAGCATGGTGAACGGAAGCAATGGCTAAGCAGCAGTTAGATGCGGTTACCGTAATACCACCAGAGGTTAAGAATGAACCTGTGGTTGAGCAGTAGGGGGACAAGTGACAAGGGAGCGGTCAAAGTCAGAACACCGTGAAACCTCGTGAATACATAAAGTTGAATGTGGTGGAGCGGTAAAATAATAAATCCATGGGGAAATAAAAGTAAAGGAATGGATAGAGCGAAATAAAGGCAAGAAAATATATAAAGTGAAAAATTAAAAGGCAGAGATATAGTTAAAAATATTTAATTTGCCGAAAGGAAATTCAATTAAATATTTTAATTTTCTATCAGAGAAATATAAACAGTTTTACCAATCAAGTGAAGGGTCACGACCCTTGAGATTTATTGTATAAATATTTCACAAAATCTGTTAGAGGAGGAGGGTAGTTAGAGTAGGAGTTAGATTTTCCAGAAAATGGAATTGGGAATGTAAAACAATGATAGACCTTTTTTGAAGCAGAGCAATGGATGAATTATTTAAATTGGTGAAAACCCTTACTGTTTTTAGTTGTTGTGATATAATAATTTTCATTTCTTATGTGGGTTGTCTCCAACTTGAAGTTTTTAAAATCATTTAAATCAATGTATCAAGTATATGTTTGATTTATCACAGTGCAATTTCACTATGTGTGATTTGGTTAATTGGTGTCTGCAAGGAAGAATTGGATTCTTTTAAACAAGTCGTAGTGATTTAGGATTTATTTTGGATGTTTAAAGAAGAACCTGGTAAGAAAAAAATCCAGCATAATTTATGCAATTCATAAATTAATGAAGTCATATGCCAGTCATTAGAACTTCATTTCATAAAGTGCCTAGCAACTTGAATTAAACCAGAGAAGAAAATACACATAATTCTTAATTTTGACTCCATTGCCCATATAGATAGAAGGCACTAATCTGCCACAACCCAAAGATAAAATTTCATAACAAACAACTTATTCAAATCCTTTCTTTTGTGCAGTAGGAGTAGGAGTAGTTATAGTGATTTTGTCTATCCACTTCCATTTTCCATTGTGGGTAGATTGTTTCACTAGGAAGTACATTTCAATTTGCATCATTCACATAGGTTCACTCGCCTTGGTCTAGCAGAACCTAAAGAGAAGAAGGTTCAATTGCATCAATTGGCCTTGTACATTGGCCAAAAGCGTTGTGAGAGCTTGGCAACCTCTCGTGGTTCAAACCTGCATTTTTGAGACCCAACAAGGTGTAATGATCGGTTGAAGTTATTGAGATGACACATGGATGAGGTCCCCATGTTGTTGACACTACATACATTTCTTCACATATTGGTGAGCTTCTCGTTCCATGGTAGGCCAATAGTACCCCATCCTCAATAGTTTCTTTGCCAAAGTCATACCACTTGAATGTGATCCCCAAATGCCTTCGTACATACTTCTATTAAGTCAGTCAAAGCTTTCTTAGGGTTAAGGCATCACAATAGTGTCCCCTCAATATTTCTACGGTAAAGGGTATTACCTAGGATAACAAAATAGGATAAATTTTTGATAAAGGTTTTCTTGAGGTTTGAGGTGATGTTAGCTAGGAGGATTCCTCTTTTTAGGTAGGCGGATATATCATGATGCCAAGGATTATCGAGACCAAATTTTTTTCATATGAACTCAGATTCTACTACCTCAAAAGCTAGGACAAGAAGCTACTAAATGAGGAACTCACACTTAGGTGTGTTCTTTGGTATATCTAACAAGGACCCAATAGTCATCATAGCATCAGTTGCTCAGTTATTCATTCAGGGTATCTACTCAAATGTGACATCGATGAAGAAATCCTTGAGATCTTATACCATCTTCTTATAGAGAGTGATATTTCTATCCTTGGTTTGATAATCATCATTGACTTGGTTTATGATCAGTTGTGAGTCCCCATAGACCTTTAGTGCTAGGATTTGCCATTGTACCACTATTCTGAGCCCTATGATGAGAACTTCATATTAACAAATTTTATTGGTACAAGGTAAGGATACTTTGTATAATTTTGGGATGTAGTTCCCCTATGGGGTGATAAAAAGAACATTGGCCCCATGTGTGGGAACCATCAAAGTACAATTTCCAATGATCTACTAAGTTTAGGAGAAACACTGACTCATTAGGGAATTTAGATACTAATGGATTTTTTGCATAAATGGGCACCTCTTCTAGTTGCTCTGTGATGACTTGCCCTTTGATGGATTTTTTCTCCACATATTCTATATCAATTTTTTTCAGGATCATTACCCACTTAGCCATTTGCCCTATGAGAGTTTCCTTAGACAATAGATATTTCAACGAATCTATTTTAGCGATGAGATTTAATTGATGGGTGAGCATGTAGTGTCTAAATTTATATGAAGAAAGCACTACTATGAGACAAGCCTTCTCAATAGATGTGTAATTTATCTTGTACCCCACTAAATTCTTACTGATATAATAAATTTCCCTCTCTTTTCCCGTTTCGTCATTTGAGAAAGGATAGCTCCTAGAGTCGCTAATGTAGCTGAGATGTATAGGATTAGAGGTTTTTTTGGTATTGGCAGCATGAGGATGGGAGGTGTTAGTAGATACTCCTTAATTTGTTTGAATTCTTTGTCACATTGCTCATCCCACTTGTATGTTACCCCCTTGTGAAGTATATGGGAAAAGGGAATAATCTTGTTTGCTAGTTGTGCTATAAACCTTCTAATAGACTATAGTCTTCCATGTAGACTTCGTAGCTATTTCAATGTTTGTGGTCCCTCCATATCCAAGATTTCCTTGACTTTAGCTAGATCTATTTCAATTCCCTGCAGTGACACAATGTAGCCTAAGAGTTTTCTTGAAGTTACACCAAAGACACACTTTTTAGGATTTAACCTTACTTTGTACTCTTCGAGTCTATCAAAGATTGGTCCCGATACTACTATGTGATCTTTTTGTTTCCTTGACTTGGCTAAGATGTCGTCCACATAGTCCTTTACAATTTTTTGGATCATATCATGGAAGATCAATGTCATGGCCCTTTGATAAGTTTCTCTGATATTTTTCAACCCAAATGGAATCATGTTCCAACAATAGGTTCCCCATGGACATTTAAATGTTGTTTTATGTTGGTCTTCTTTTGTGATCATGATTGGTTGTACCTGAAGAATCCATCCATTAGTGAAAAAATCTCATGCCCAACAGTCAAGTCCATAGTCATGTCAATATTCAACAATGGGAAGTCATCTTTAGGACATGCTTTATTTAAATCCTTGAATTCGGTGCATATCTTGATGCCCCCAGTGGGCTTGGAGACTAGTATTAGGTTGGAGACCCATTCTGGATAGTTGATTGGTCTAATAAATCCCGCATCAAAGAGTTTTTGTAATTCCAGTTTAGCTAGAAATGCTATTTGTGGATGCATCTTTCTCAACTTTTATCTCATTGGTTTAGGATCAGGATATACCACAAGATGATGGATGACCACTTTTGGATCAAGGCTAGGAATATCAACATAATTCCATGCAAAGTTTCTTTTTCTTTCCCTTAAGAACGCTGCTAGATCATTTTGTTCTTCAGCTAGGAGCGACTCTACATAGAAGGTAATTTGATGTGCCTCATCTATTCCCACATTCACTGGATCACATTTCTCTACAAGGACCACTGATTTTTCTTGATGTATAACACCAAGGGGAAGATTGAATCCCTCATCCTTCGACACCTTAGAGAGGTTTTCACCATCAAATGTGTCCTTTGTTTTTACTATTTTGTGATTAGAAAGTGCCACAACATGGTTTTCACTTTGAGATCGAGACATTATTCTCATATTTTCAATTTTGAGACCGAGGAATTCAATAGTTTCCCCGTAGTAGGTGTGTGTATCCAACTCAATGTCAAACCATGCTTTATGATCCCCATATGGCATGTTGTCTCGTAGTCCCATAAAATTGGAGATAACTTCATCATTTTTGAATGAATCCAAGATAGGTGGTCCTCTTTGGTCCTAGTTTATGAGTTGAGGGTAGACAAGTTTTATCTTAGTGTTTTGATTGTTTGACTCAAATGATGTGGTGGTTATTATGAAAATATAGGAATCCTCCTTAAACAGGTATGTTATGTCAAAGGTATAGTTATCGAGGGGAATACCAAGTGATACTGATAATTGAGGGGAAGGATCAACTTTCTTAATGGAAGCACATTTTCCAAGAATGGTCACTTTACTAGTGGTACATCCAAGACCAAGAATCTTTGGGTGTTTCTCAGGAGTGAGGGGTTTTAGCAAACCATTATCATTTTGCCCAAGATTTTCATTCTTATTATAGCCCCAACCAAGAATCATTGTAGACCCTTATTGTGCTCCTCCATTGGAAGAATGGGTGTGGGTATATTGTCTTGATATAAAAAACTTGATATGTCTTCTTCGCCCACAACCTCTTTGCTCAAATCTCCCCACTTTTTGAAAGCGGGTGCTGGCAAGAAGTGTTTTCCCTGATTTTCAGAATTTGACACATTGAACTTAAAATTTGAAGCACCTAGAGATGGAAACTTCAAAAAACTCACTAATCATAAAATGTAGTACTTGGAGTCTAGTTTCCAAATATGTAATTTATTTCAATACACAGATTGTACAAATTGAGTTTCAATAGGCGTTTCTAAAAACCACTGTTTAAAAGTCACTTTTTTTTTACCATACCATGCACATGTATGCCATCCATATTTTGACCTAAATTATCGTATTTTTATAAATCCTTTTGGGAAAAGAATTGTGACTCACTAAAGCTTGCTTTCGATATTTTTTTGTAATTTTTAATTGAATATATTTTTTTTGTTAATTTTTTATTAGGCATATTTATCGTTTTGAAAAATTGTTGTGTACGACATGCATAAGATGACCTAAAATTATCATTTGAAAAAAAAAAAAAAATTGAAAATAATTTTCTGAAGTTTTCTCTCGTGCAAACCGTTCGTCAAAATGTTATGTTGATCAAAAGTTATTAAAATAGTAAAAAACCCTAATATTTAAAGTTTATGGACCAGTTTCATCAAAAATTTATTGAAAAATAGAAAAATTAATCCAATTGTAAAAAAAATTACATATTTGGAATCAGTATTGTCTCATCTAAAATGGGTTTTAATTTCGTCAAAAAATTCTGCAAAAAAAGTCGTCAGCCATGTTAGAGTAATTGGACATTTACTTTATTAATTAAACAATATTTGTTTAATTACATAAAGTTTCCTTTTAACTCTTTTTCACTTAAGCTAACATTAGGTACATAATAAGTAATTAGTTTATTAATTATTATTGTGCAAGCCTAGGGTTTTCCTTTTTTAGGGTTTTCATCTATATGTAGTTGAAAACTATCTTTTGTATCATAATTCATTTTACATTTTCAGGTGAATACATTGCTCCACATTTTTGAGCATTTCTTTTGTTGCTTCTTTTTGTTTCTCCTTGTAACAGGTTATTTGCTTGCAAAGATCTTTTAGACTTCTATGGTGTTGTATCTTCTCAACTCCAACATGGTATCAGAGCTTCAGATTTGCAGCTGCTTGTTCTTGTTTTAAGATTTTGCATTGGAAGCAAATCTAGGGTTCTAAAGTTTTTTTGGATGGATTCAACATACTCCATTTTTTGGGTTCACTTTGGGCTCAAATGGACAGTGCCATTGGATTTGTAGTGCCCAAAAACCCCTAAATCAACTGTCAAATTATCGATTTTGGCTACAGTCAATTTGGAAGGCAAAATTTTTTTGCCCTAAGGCCGTACGAAGCAAAAAAAAATGCAAAAAAATCTAAAAAATATTTAAAAAAAATCATTTTTTTGGGTTTATTTTGTGTGGCCAATGTAAATTGTCATGCCACCAGAGCGCTGCCCGGCGGCCACAGCCTGGCCACCACCACCGGTGGCTACCACCAGCCGCGGCCAAGCGGCCACCGCCGCCCTTACCGGCCCACCACCCGGTTCCCTCCGCCCGAGCGCCGCCTTCACGCCATCGGTCACACCGCCCACCACCCGTTGCGCCACCCACGCACCGCCACCTCCTGCGTGCTAGCCCCTAGTCCGCCATGTGCCCTAGGGCCACCGAATTTTAAGCCCTTGAGGGCTAATTTTTTCTCTCCAACCCCCCTATTATGTCATTTTTGGTCAAATGGGCATAACTTGGGCATCCTAGCTCCATTTTTTGAATAGGAAGATGCATTGGAAAGCTTAGAATGGCACCAATCTAATGGTATAGAAATATTTTTAATTTTTTTACCAGTTTGGATATTTTTTATCAGTCAAAGTGAGGTCTTCTTTCTTCACTTCCGGGGTCATAGAAGATGCAAATGGACTCCATTTTTCAAACTTGAATAGGCGTTGGAAAGCTCTCAACATGCTCTATTCAGTGATGTGATCTATTTTATTAGAATTTTCACTAGGTACATTAGAATTTTTCTTGAAGTATTTTTTGCTTATGCATTGCTTCCTTCTTCTCAGTTTGTACTACGGTTTGGGTTTATCTTTTGTGGGGGGTGTTTTTTCTCTTGCTTTCTGTCATTTATATCAGAAAAACAGAACACCAAAACTTTCAAAAATACAAACCCTTCTGCATCTTCTATCTATTTTGAAAAATCACATAATAATAAAAAACACAAGTAGGTACAGGTGCAAGGTTTTATGGCAGACTCTTCAGTTGAGCTACTCACATCACATAACTATCACACTTGGAAGTCTCGTATGATGAGGCTACTCAGGTCACAAGGGTTATGGTCTTGTTTAGATGAGGTTCAGCCTCAGTTGCAGCGTCCTTTTGAGATTATGCAGCACAGGAACAAGATGGATGAGGCTATGGGTTTATTATGCATGCATGTTTCAGACAGTCTTTTGTTTCACCTTGATGCTTTGCTCACTCCTCAAGCCATGTGGCTGAAGTTTGAGACACTCTTTGGGGCCGTTAATGAGTTCTGTACATTACAGATTAAGGTAGAGCTGACTTCCTTGTTACCTGATTCATTTCCCACTATTGAGGATTTTTTGAACCAGTTCAAAACTATCCGTACTATTTTACAGGGTTGTGGGAAGAACAAGATAGACACAGAGTGCATTTCCTTGATTCTTTCGAAGCTTCGTGGTCCATTTCAGATACTTGCTTCCTCCTTCTACTCCACCATGGATGGTTTGGGTGCCAGTTTTATCATGCCTTCCTTTGATTTATTTTGTGAGCGATTGTCTCAAGAATAGTCTCACCTTTCTCAGATAGATATGCTCTCAGGTTCAAAGAGCAAAGCATTGGTTGCTCAGTCACCGAAGGGGAAACAAAAGCAGAAACGGAGGCCCAAGAAAGATTTTTCAGTTAGTGAGCATTCCTCCAAACCGCCTCCTAAGTCTGATTCTAAACCACCATTTAATCCAAAACATGGGAAATCTTCAAATTCTGGTGAGTCTTCCTCCAAGACTAAGGAGAAATCAGGAGACACTTGCAGTTTCTATGGCAAGCAAGGTCATCCAGTTTCCAGGTGTTGGAAACAATTAGAGGCTTTAGAGGAGGCCATGCAGCAGCAACACATCTCCTCACCTCAGTCTTCTTCTTCCACCATAGGGAAGGGTCATGCTCTCACTGCACGAGCATCGACCAATGGGTCCACTTGGATTTTAGACTCTGGTGCTTCTCACCATATGACACACACTCAGCAGTTGGTCACTTCTCTTGCCTCTTGTGGTACTTCACAGATTGTAGTGGGTGACTCTTCACAGCTTTCCGTCTTGGGTTCAGGTTTTGTCTATTTGGATGGGGGCACTCTACAGGATGTTTTGGTTGTTCCTGACATTTTGACGAACCTCTTGTCCATTTATCAGATTTGCCACACTGGCTCTGGTAAGAAAGTTGAGTTCTCACCACATGATGTGGTTATTCAGGACCTCCATGATTCTGATTTGGTTGTGGCTACTGGTAGTGTTGATACTGCATCTCGTCTTTACCGATTTGATGGATTTGCACCTTCTGAGGGTACAGGTTCATCTCTTATAGCACATGCAGATTCAGTGAGTTAGCTTTGGCATGAGCGTTTGGGCCATGTCAACTACAGATATCTTCAGCAGATGAGTACACAGTCACTTGTTCTTGGTCTTCCATGGATTTCCTGCACTGACGGTGTTTGTCATGGTTGTGTGCTTGGCAAGCATCACAGGGATCCCTTTCTGAAGGGAAGTACCACTCGTGCTTTGGCACCCTTGGAGTTGATTCATAGTGACCTCATGTCATTTCCCACTCCCTTTTTCAGGGGCCAAGTATGTACTCACATTCATTGATGACTTCTCCAGACGCACATGGTTGTACTTTCTTAAGTACAAGTTTGATGTCTTTGATTCCTTTCATGTCTTCAAGACATTTGTAGAGAAGCAGTCTGGTCTTTCTATCCGGCGGATACGTACAGATAATGGGGGGGAGTATGTGAATCAGGCCTTCAGAGATTTTTGCACTGAGTATGGTTTGCAGCATCAGTTTTCTGTTCCCTACACCCCTTAGCAGAATGGTATCACTAAGCAAAAGAATAGGACTTTACGGGAGATGGCTAATTGTATGATTCAGTCCAGGTCCATGGATTCATCTTTTTGGGTTGAGGCAGTCAATTGTGCCAACTATATTCAGAATCAAATGCCTCACAAGGCGATTCGACATGACTCCTAAGGAGGCTTGGTCTCATGACAAGCCTGATATTTCATCATTTCAAGTATTTGGTAGTGAGGCATGGGCTTTTATTCCTGATGCTCAAAGGAGAGCTATGGAGCGGAAGAGTTGACCCCTCATATTTTTCGGCTACTGTGAGGATGTTAAGGCATACAGGTTGTTTGATCCTAATACCAGAGAGGTCCTATTTCGACGGGATGTTCAGTTTGATGAGCGCCTTCCTCCAGTTGATAGCCTTTCTCCAGTGTCCACTTCACTACCTACTCCACCCACTACAGCTCTTCAGGATTATTTTGAGGATTCTAATGAGGATATTGATGATCCCCCATCCCCACCTCCCCTTGCTCCACCTCAGAGGCCCAAATGGGCTCGCTTTACTATTGAGGCAGCAGGATCTATGGCCAGTGATCCTTCAGACACTCGTCGCACTCGTTCTCATACTACAGGTTCTATTCTTTTGACTCATGCTCTTTCAGAGGATCCTCAAAGATTTTCAAAGGCAACAGGTCACCCTGAGTGGGATAGTGCCATGGAGGAGGAGTATTCTTTTTTGATGAGGAATAATACATGGGATCTCTGTCCTCTTTCTAACGACAGAAAGATGGTTCGGTGCCGATGGTTGTATCACACCAAGTATGCTGTTGATGGTTCTATTGATAAGTACAAAACATGTCTTGTTGTGAAAGGTTTCTCACAGGTTGAGGGTATTGATTACTCCGAGACATTTTCCCCTATCGCCAAGATGAATTCTATTCGCTTTGTATTATCACTTGCAGCTTCTAGAGGATGGCTCATTTTTTAGATGGATGTGAAGTGTGCCTTCTTACATGGTGACCTATAGGAGAAGATCTACATGGAGCAGCCTCAGGGATTTTTTCATGATTCTTCTTTGGTTTGCAGACTTCAGCGTTCATTATATGGTCTCAAACAAGCCCCTCGGGCTTGGTATGAGAAGATGGACTCTTTTTTGCTCTCCACTGGTTTCACTCGTTGTCATTCTGATCACACGGTCTATATTCAACATCTTGAGGGTGAGATCCTGATTCTTGTGCTATATATTGATGATCTTCTCATCACAGGTAGCTCATTCTCAATGATTCAGAATTCTCAGCTAGCCTTGATGGAGCAGTTTGAGATGACAAATCTTGGCCTTCTGCACTATTTCCTTGGTCTTCAGGTGATTCAGTCTTCAGAGGGGATCTCCATTTACCAGCAGAAGTATTCTTTTGATATGCTTCAGCGCTTTGGCATGCTTGATTGCAAGCCTGCCCCCACACCTTTTCAGTAGGGGTTGTTTTGACTACTACTTGCCCCACTCCTTCAGTAGATGCTACACTTTACAGGTAGTTGGTTGGCAGTTTGTTGTACCTGACTCACACTCATCCTGATCTTTCCTTTGCGGTTGGTCTTGTCTCTCGATTCTCACATGATCCTCATGAGAGTCATTGGTAGCTGCCAAGCGTATTTTGAGATACATTCAGGGCACCACTTCATATGGCATTCACTACACATTAGGGGATCCTCACATTGTTGGCTACACTAACTCAGATTGGGCTGGTGATGTTAATGATCAGAAGTCTACTTCTGGCTTTGTTTTTTGTCTTGGCTCTGGTCCTATCACATGGTCATGCAAGAAGCAGACTGCTCATGCATTATCATCTATAGAGGCTGAGTACCGAGCTGCTGTGCTCACTAGTTAGGAGATTTTATGGCTTCGTCAGTTGATGACTGAGTTTGGTTTTCCTCCTAATAGTCCCACTATTCTTTGGTGTGACAATCAGAGTGCTATACACATTTCGCGCAACCCGGTGGAGCATCAGTGGACGAAGCACATTGAGCTTCATATGCATTTCATCAGACAGTTGATTCAGGATGGTTCTCTCATCTTGGAGTATGTTCCCACTGCCGAGCAGGTTGCAGACATCTTCACGAAACCTTTTGCATCTCCGTGCTATCTTCAGTTGCGCTCTATGCTTGGGGTGAAGGAAGTTGTCCTTGGGGGGTCTTTATGAGGCCTTCCTTCCTTCCTTCATGTTTCTTTCAGCATGTTGTTCTATCTCTTTTTGGAGAGGAGTTTTTCCCACTGGGTTTTCTCCTTTTCTCCGTTTCATAGAGATTTCATTGTACTTGGGTACCTGATCTGGCCTTGTTGCCGGGACCCATTGCTTTTGCTTTCAGTAGCTTCTTCTAGGTTTTAGCTTCTCCCTATGTCTATCTTAAGGGGGGGTGTTAGAGTAATTGGACATTTACTTTATTAATTAAACAATATTTGTTTAATTACGTAAAGTTTCCTTTTAACTCTTTTTCACTTAAGCTAACATTAGGTACATAATAATTAATTACTTTATTAATTATTATTGTGCAAGCCTAGGGTTTTCCTTTTTTAGGGTTTTCATCTATCTGTAGTTGAAAACTATCCTTTGTATCATAATTCATTTTACATTTTCAGGTGAATACATTGCTCCACATTCTTGAGCATTTCTTTTGTTGCTTCTTTTTGTTTCTCCTTGTAATAGGTTATTTGCTTGCAATGATCTTTTGGACTTCTGTGGTGTTGTATCTTCTCAACTCCAACAAGCCATATGTCCAAACTCGATATTTTTCTCTGACATTGTTAGAACCTTCAACTTGCAAGTCAAACCAAGTTGAAGGCCTAGGTTCAAACTCCCAATGCTTTTCCTGAACCAAAATCCAAGGCAAAAACCTGACGACAAAGCAAAACCAATTTCAAATTTTACAAAACGGGATCCCGTTTTATTAAAAAAACATTTTTTTATGCTTTTATAAAACAGGATCCCATTTTGAAAATTGCAAAATGGAAAAATTCCATTTTGGAATTTTTTTCAAAAATGGACAATTTCCAAAAATGAAAAGTTTTCAAAATGAGATCTCGTTTTGAAAACTTTCCAAAAATGGAAAATTTGAAAACGGGATCCCGCTTTAAACGAGATCTCATTTTTTAAACTACGGGATTCTATTTTTTTGATTTTAGGCTCGGGAACCCGAACCTAAATGAGATCTCATTTTTGCAATGCCGATTTCATTTTTTTGGCTAAGGGAAAAACTTCCACGTTTCGTGGACTCAACTTCTTGCACTTACCCAAGTAGTAGATGCTACCTAAAATGTTTGGGATACATTTTCAACTGGTTGTGGTTTTCCATAAGACTTAGGAGAAATAGGTAACTCTCCCATTACAAACGTATCCTTTTTCAAGTTATACTCCCCGCAATCGTTGTCTTTGATTACTACTTTTATGTCCGAGATATTCTATATGAGGGGTGTCTTTGTCTTAGAAGTGGAAGATGAGGTGGATGGATCAATAAAGGAAGAGGATGTTGGCCCTTCGTCATTCTTCGGAACTTGTAGGATCTTATAGTACTTGGCTTCCAGGTTCTTACAATAGTAGAATGGTTCTGGATCGCTATGGATTGTGATTTTCCTATTTTCATAAGGAAATTTAACACGTTGGTGGTACATAGAAGTGACAACTTGCATTGCATGGATCCATGGATGTCCTAAGAGAATGTTTTAAGGAAGCTCAAGATCAAGGACTTGGCATGTGGTTTTCATGATAGAGGGCCCCACCTAAATGGGGAGTTGGATTGTGCCTTGAGACACCCGTTCTTGATCATCATAGGCTCTTATAGTAATACCTTTTCCTTTCTCAATGACATCTTTAGAGAACCCCAAATTCTTGGTCAGCTACAAGGTACAAATTTTTAGACTCGCACCTCCATCCACCATGACTCGTTTGACTTTATTTTTGTGAGCCAAGACCTCAAGATGCAAAGAGCGATTGTGGGATGGTTGTGTTGGGAGGTTGTGTTTAGAGAAGGTGAGGAGATGAGGTGTGGCGATATGCCCAATCATAGCCTAGAACTAGTCAGCATTAATGTCAGTGGGCATAGAATATGTAGAGAAATCTTTTTCTAGGATGTCCCTATGCGCAAAAATGTGAGCATGATCTATACTCGAGCACACATGAATAAAACAAAAATAAATTAGTCACATTAACAAAGATAAATCAAGCTCCCTATGAAATTATTGAGAGCACAAAAGATGGAAACAATCAATACAAAAACATGAAATAACAATGCATGCATGAATGAAACTTTTCTAAATACCCCAAACGTCATCCCATAGGGGGATTGGTGCCATATTAATGTGGAATATTAGTCTTTTCCAATCCCTTTGATGAAAAAGCTTTAAGATTGTTGCAATGGATGAATATTGATGAAGTTGATGCAAGATATGAGCTCCAATGATGAAAATGAGTGAATGATGAGTATGGATTTGAATAGCATAACTTTTCTTTCAAAAGTGGATCCATTTCCTATAGAAGTGGCTTCTATTTATAGGGAAAAATGATGAATCAAGGGTTGAGATTCATTTTCGCAATTAAGGGTTGCAAGTAATACAAGGATGGGAGGAATGATTAGCCTTGTGACACTTATGAGGGGATATGTGCCCACACATGTGTGTGCATATTTTGGGAAGAGAGCATGTAAGGAGTTAAGACATGTGGTTGAAGAATATAAGACATGTGGGTGAATGATATTAAGACATGTAAGAGGAATGGAGGCTTGTGTAAGAGACAAGATGGCTTGTGTAAGAACCATTTAAGAGCCATTAAGACTCGGGTGGGAGAAAAGATGGCTTGTAAGAGCCATAAAGGCTCGGGTAAGAAAGTCAATGGAGGGAGTAAATAAGGAGAGAATATTCCATAGGAATATTCTCATGCAAGTGTGAGAGGATAATAGCCCATTTAATTAAATTGAGAAAATTAATTAGTTGTGCAAGTTGGAGTACCTTGATAAATACCCAAAACCTCATCCCATAGGGGGATTGGTGCCATATTGATGTGGAATATTGGCCCTTTCCCAATCCCTTCTTGATGAAAAAGCTTCAAGAATGCTGAAATGGATGAAGTTGATGCAAGATATGAGCTCCAATGATGAAAATGAGTGAATGATGAGTATGAAATTGAATAGCATAAATTTTCTTTCAAAAAATGGATCCATTTCCTATAGAAGTGACTTCTATTTATAGGGAAAAATTATGAATCAAGGTTTGAGATTCATTTGGCCAATAAATGGTTGCAAATGAATCCAGGGATTGAAGAAATGATTAGCCTTGTGACAAGCCTCACAAGACTAAGAAATGTGAGGAGATATGTGCCCACATGCGTGTGTGCTCATTTTGGGAAGATAGCATGTAAGAGGAAGTTAAGACATGTGGTTGAAGAATTTAAGACATGTGGGTGAGGGATATTAAGATATGTAAGAGGAGTGAATGCTCATGTAAGGGACAAGATGGCTTGTAAGAGCCATCAAGGATTGGGAAAAAAAATCAATGGAGGGAGTTAATGAGGAAATAATATTCTATGATAATATTCTCATGCAAGTGTGAGGGGAAAATAGCCCATTTAATTAATTTGAGAAAATTAATTGGTTGTGCAAGTTGGAGTCAATAAACCTTGGGTTTATTTAACTAGAAGGGAGTTAAATGTTGGAGAACAAACTAATTAGGATTAGTAAGTGGATAAGGTTAATTAATTATGGATTAATTAACTTAAGTGGGTTAGGGGAATGTGAGATTTAATTAAATAATTATAGTTACTTAATCAAATGAGAAGACATATGAGTTTGAATTAAATAATTTGCATTTTCTAATTGAATGGAATGAAAATTAGTAGAAAGGTGGATGAATTAATCCAATACAATTAATTATTTGATTAATAGGGGAAAGTGATAAATTTAATTAAACAATTTAGATTATTTAATTAAATAGTTAAAAATAGGTGATTAAAGATGAAACTATGGAAATAATCAAATTTAGATGCGTAATATCAATCAAGATGATTTAAAGTGTTTACAAGTATCTTGTGTGCTCGCAAGTTCCAACCATTTGTATAATAAAGAGCTTGCAAGAAGGAGAAATATTGTGAGGAGAGGCTAACTAGAGCTGATTGGATAGTAAGAGCTAATAAGATATGATCGAGGAGCTTAGCAATTCAAAAAATTTGAACACATTTCACCTTCCATATATCCACAAGTTCGCCCTAGTAGTAGAATTTGGAACTTGTAGGTAAGAAAAGGTTGAGGGGCAAGTTGGAATATGCCACACAATGCTAGCTAGGACAAAAGTGAAACCACTATGCGGGTGCGAGAGGAACATAACTTAAGTTTCTAATTAAGCACATGTGTAAAAATTATTGTAAGGGTCACTAGGAAGTGAGACTGGTAACATGGGGCCTTAAGTTAGTATTCTTGAAAGTGAGGGCCACTCACTAAATGATGGATAAGACATAAAGAGACAAATTAAAGTACTTTTATGAGGCAAACACATCAACAACAAAACATAATTTAGAGCACCAAAACTTGGGAAATTTAAAAGCATGGGTTTAAGACAAGTAAATTTAGCCAATATGAACACAAAAACCCTAAAAATTATAGACTCCATCACAATAGAGATTTCAAACATTCAAACATATGGAATCAATTATTCAAATTATTTCTTCTTATAAATATTAAAAATTAAAAAAAAAAAACGATTAAATTCTCAAAATATTGCAACACATTACAACTTACAATTCTCACTTTTGGAGTTTTTTTCCTTTTTTGGAACTTCAATACTAGTGTTATTTTTCCTTCCCCCTTATCATGATCCATCTCTCTGACTATCTTTATCCCCATCTTGGAATTTCCAAAAGTATTCAATAAATGCACTTGGGCACCTCCTAGCATGCTTTGAATAATATAACTCCCAACTCTAGAAATAACATAACTTTTAAGAGTCATAAATTTTGATCCAAATGATTGAGCCAATTTTTTTATAAACTAAAAAGCTCAAATTGCTCTATTCTTTTAAAATTCAATACATTCAATTTTCCCAAATTTTTGGACCTCATTTCATCATTTAAAGCCTTAAAATTCAATTTAAATATTTTTTTTCAAGATTCTTAGAAACTTGAATCTTTAATAACTTGATATCTGAATTTTAATTTGGTTTGAAACTCACTCACAATGTTCATTTATCAATTCTAGAACTTTGGATAAAATTTCAAGTCTATGCATGTGTAAACACAAACTTTCTAAAAATAGAAACCTTGTTATTTTTAACCATTTTAGAAATTTTGAATGTTCTAAAATATTCTATAAAATCTTTTGAAGGAAATAAGTTTCATGAATATTTTTAAAATAAAAATAAAAATAAAACAATTTATTTTGATGATATAAAATTGCTATTACACTTCTAAATATTCCTACATAAATTTTTTTTTTTAGATAAGATACAATCATAAATCTAATTTATTTAAAAGATAAACTGACACTTTTAATTTAAAGGATAGAGAAACTAAAATAATTGGAGTGGGTCCAAAGTATTAGAATTTAATAGATAAAGACTCAAGAATTTATTAAGGTTTTATCTTTTCAATATACACTTATAATTTATACAAAGGTTAGAAAGAAAATCCCCAATCACTTAGAAGGAAAAGTAAAAGAGACGTCCCTCACATATAAGCTAAAACATTATAATATGATCTATAGAAATGCCATATATTAAAAGACATTTTCTATAAACTAACAATACTCTTTGACACTTGGTCTCCTTGTCTTATCACATCAAGAAAGAAAGTGCATGAGGCTTGTCCATATTCATACAATATAAATATGTATATTTTTTCACCTCTTAAAAAAGGTAGCCATTCAATTATTAAAAACAATAATGCAAATCACTTTATTAAGAATATAATGATAATTTGTGTTAAACATTTATACATGAATTTAGAATTTAATTTCTTCAAACTAAAGATAATATCAACAATACCATAAATCAAGTTATGAGATATAAAACAATTTTCTGATAAAATATTTATATTAAAATTTAAAATTAATTATCATTAAAAAAATAAATAATTTAAAAAATATAAAAATTAATTAAAGTAGTTAAAAATTTATGTAAAAGTTCAAAACTTTATTAATTTTAAAATGAAAGATAATAGAAATTTTATTAAAGATAATGGTACAGATTTCAGCATCAAAATTTATAAATAGATTTAAATAATTAAATATTTATATACATTTATAAAAATAAAATTAGTTTAAAATATTTAAATATTAATATAGATTAATTGAATATATAAATACTTTTAAAAATTGATTTATTTTGTATTTTCTTTTGACTTTTTATATATTTTTAATGAGTTATTATTACAATTTAAAAAAAAATATTTTAAAGTTTCAAAATATTATTTATAATTTCATATAATAATAAAATCTTTTTATATGCTAGTTTCTTCTAAAGTATTTGAGCACGTCTTTAAATATAAATTTATATTTAATATTTGATTTATTCTCTTTAAACTTAATTTCAAATTTCAAATATAAATTCATACTTAATACTTGATTCTTATTAAATGATCTTTATGTATGATAAGTGTGCACATTGTGGTTGTATAAATACTTTCAAATAAAGGTTTAGACATGTAAATTTTATCTAATCAACCAATTCACTCATTCATTACTCATTGCACGAATACAAAATTTAAATATTTTTATTTTTATCTATAATAATCACTTACTCTCATCTATTTTATTTTGAGTGGTTAAATAAAATATTCATGATAAATAATAAATATGGGCACAATAAAGAGAAAAAATTGACAACAATAACAAACAATATAAACAAAATCTATGATTTACAAAAAACAAAAAAAATCTATAGTATATATGATTGATAGAAGATCATTATAATATTAAGTTATTTCACAATTCTATTTGAGCCCATTACAATATAAACACAATAATCTCTAGCCAAGACAAAAATGGAGTCCTCCTAAAAGACTTTGTAGATATAAAATTTGAAGTCATTTTACTTTTAGGAACTACATTGGGGAGATGCTTAAATTTTATAGGAACCAACTATTATCATTGAATCCATCCCTCAAATTATTACTAATGATTAGAGAAAAAAGTTAATATAGCCACTCATGGATGATGAGGTTAAATTGACGGTTTCTCAAACAAATCCAATAAAACTCTTAGAATAGATGGTTTCTCTACTATATTCTTTTAAAAAAATACTATTGGAAAATATGTTAAAACCACCTTCAAGGAAGCTATATTCTCTAGGGAAATCCTAAAATCTATAAATTGCATATTCACTGATGTTATCTAAAAAATGGCTTTACCTGCATCTTTGTAGACTTTCAACCCTTATAACTCTATATCACTCTTCAATTAAATTTTAATTCTAATTTAATTTTAAAAAAATGTTTTATTCTCAAGAGTGATCTGATTTTTTAAGATTGGAGGAAAAATTTACATATAGAAAAAGTTATAGCTGATCTAATAGAAAAAGATTTAATTCCAATGGAAATCATACATTGTAAAAAACTTATTATATAATCTCATGGCTGGAGTAAAGAAAATATGTGATAAATTCATGAATAATTTTATCTTATATTAATTAATATTACAAGTGTAAAATGTATAAATAGATGTTATAGTAGGAATCAAGGTCCCATGAATAGGTAGTGAGCTACTACATATATATAATTAAATAAAATGTCACATAGATGTTCAATCCATGATAATGGAGATTCTTTAAGGATACATATGTAGAATTATAACAAAATATATTTTATATTGTGAGAAAAATACCCTCTACCCAAACTAGGTATATAATTTGTACTTATACAATGGTCCTTAACTAAGCCTAAAAATAAAAGGCTAACACATTTCATGCATGGATGATGTGATTTAAATGTACATGAATGGGTGATAAACATGTTAAACATGTATGGTGTCAATTGGAAGATTTTGTTATAGGGATCTATCTTTTTCCATGTGTCTAAAGCATATGGTTCCAAATCAACATGTTGGATTAGAAACATGTGTACCATGTGTGAATTTTGTGTAATCTAGAATAGTGTTGTATGATTAAACTATGTTATCAAATATTTGAGTGCTAACCCCTCAAGTTGTGTAGAATAGCTAAGGAATGTTTTTATTTATCTTACATGTAGCTATTAGAATCAATTATTGAATAGATGTGGGAAAATCAATTCTACTAGAACCTCATTTGTATACATTGATATTTATAACTAATGTTATAGATAACAACATCTTGTGGAAATTTTCAAAGATGTGGGACTAAATTGTGGTCTGTGGAATGATCTCTAGGATCTTAGAAGCCAACTCTTCATTTTGAGGATGGAGAAAAGGGAGAAGAGGAAAATAGAAAGAAAGAAAAAGCTTCAAAACTACCCTAAGGCGATGCGTTGAGATGCTTTATGGTCCACTTTTTAAAATGCATAATATATTTTAAGCTTATAAAACATTCAAAAATATTCAAAAGATAAAATACATGATTCAACTTTTTGTAACATAAATGTGAAGCTAACACTACAAAAGAAAAATTCAGAAATAATAAATGTGTGGTGTAAAAATAGTGAAATAATTAGTTAAAGAAACACACATCAATGAAATGTATTCCATCTAATGAAAGAGAAATGACAAAGAAAACTATCATAATCATTCATACGAAATCATTCCATTGTCCTCTATTCTTGGCAATCTTTCAATTCATGCTCTCAGAAGTATGTGTTGCACATGAATCTAGGCAATGGAAACCTAAGAAATGAGATGTTATATGAAAATGCACAGCTATATGCCTACATCTACATATTTTTGGTATTTTTGATTGAAATGGTAAATGATCTAAGATTGTGATGCTGTTGTATTCAAGTGATACTAAGATGATTGCAACTAAAGATGCAATTCTAAGTAAAGTGATGCAAGATGATACAACAAGTTAAGATGTTAAAACTAAAAATGCCATGACAACGCAACTATGAACTAAAATGCCAAATACTAACTACAATGCTCTCAAAATGCTCTCAAATTGCAATAAGATTTATGCAACATAAGTTTGTAATCCCATTCTCCTTGGAAAGATATAGAATTTCCTTCTATTTATAGATTTTTCCAAGCTTGGGATGAGGTGGCAAAGATGGACAGTTGAGATCGTGATCCTGAGGCATCGATGGTGGAGCACAAATAGGTTGGAGAGAATAATGGAGGTGGTTCCCTTTAGGAGAACACCTTGCCAAGTGTTGAAGAGAATCAGAGGAAAGGAGAAGCCATGTGTCCAAGGTGGTTTCAAATTTGTTGCAGGTTGTGGATGGAAATTATCATTTTACAAATTAGAAATATTCAAATTCATGTGACACATGGTGAGGTGGTAGGTGAAGTGGAAGGAAGTTAGAGAAATATGGAGACATGTGACAAAAAATTCAAATTTGAATGAAAGGGAAATTAACTAAATGACAAACTGTTTAATTTGTGCATTTAATCAATTTAAGAGGAAAGTGGTTTTTGAAATAGAAGAATTAAGGGATGAACCATATAAATAAATTTATCAATTTATTTATATCAGTAGAATAATTAGGATTTATTAATTAAATATCAAATATTTAATTAATTGTGCTCTAGAACATTTTTATGTGTATATATTTTTCCCCTCTTTGAAGTGATGTGCATAGACGCATTGCTTCAAAGAATTTTTTTGACATGCCCCAGACATTGATTCTGCAGGTGATGATTGATAGATGCCCCCTCGGGAGATAAATTGGTGAATTTTCTTGAATTTTAGGATTATTTTAGATTTTTTAGAAAATTTTGATGATTTTGAAGGTTTCAGCACATTTCAAAAATTTATCTCTCAAAAATAGTTATTAAATCTACCTCAGTTGATGAATTTATAAATTTAGCTCCTTTTGAAAAATAAAATAAATCACTGCCACTTAATTACCCATCTTAATAGCCCTTTTAGTAGGTAAAAAGTGAAAAGTAAGATCATTTGTGCATTTACCCTTTGAAAATTTGAGAGAGAGATTAAGCAACTTGTGAGCATCTAGAGAAAAATGGTGATCTCGATCCAGATCCACTGATTCGAGAGTGTGTGGCAGCACAACCACCTATTAGCATATGGACCTCTGGTAAAAACTTTGAAAAACCTCTCTTTGTGAATTTTTAAATGTTTTTTCTTGCTTTTTGAAATTTTAAAATTTTACGCCAATAGTTTTAGTGCATCCATAGGATAAAATGGCACATAGGTCATTTGTTTTAGTGCATAGATTTAGAGATTTAGCGCATACATGACCCGATGTAGCACATTGGTTTAGGATTTTAGCGCATTGATGAATAGGTCATAGGCTAGGTTAAGTGGCACATCCATGTGATGGAGTGACACATTTGTAGAAATGGCACATCAATGGCCTATTATGGCGCATCGGTGCCAAACTTTGGAACATTCATAAAAGTAGTGCATAGATGAAATTCTCTAGTGCATTTTCCTTGTAGCGCATAGAAGCGTTGTTTTGGCACATCCATGCTAGAATTAATATTTTTTGATCTTTCTCCTCGTTGTTTACAGTTTTTAATCGCGTCAACCTTTGAGTTGATGTCAATTGATGATGCTAATAGATTAGATGATGATCGATCTCATGATAGGCAATATTCGATGATTGATTGATAATGATTGACCTCATGATAGGTTGATAGATTGACCTTATGATAGGTGAGGTATAGTTGATGGATTGATTTATTGATTGCTGATTTTGTGATTTTTGCTGAGGGTAGGAGACTGATTTAGGAGTACTGATGTCTCAGGATCGATTCCCAAAGACATGGGATATGATCCCACAACTAGTATAGGATGACATGGATGTTATTGAGAGATGTTGACTATCCTATTTGTTTCACATGCCCTAGGTTAGGATTAACCGGACATTACTGACAACACTAGCGGAGAGATGGCATAGCGACCACAACACTTTTCACTTGGCGACCCGTGAGATGACTATCATGCCTAAGGATGTGTACCAGATTCTTCAAATTCTCGTGGTTGGCGAGGTTGTTGTATATGATGACGTTGAGCAGGGTGGTACAAATGCCCTATGCATGATATTTCATGATGACCAAATCAGTGGTTATGAGCTGCCATGGCAGGAGTTGTTTGAGAGCTACACCCCATTACCATCTATACTTGTTGGATTCGTGGGTCATTTCTTATGTCCCAACTGTAGTTCAAAGGGACTATCTATGGGATGGGGTCGGACATAGGAGTATATGATCATGTAGGGTACCAGATATGCCTGGGGTTCATGCATGCTCGCCCACCTCTATCATGATTTACATCAGGTAGTGTACCTTGGAGCTACCAGCCTATCAGCTAGAGTTACATTACTTCAGATCTTGGCATGGGAGCACATAGTGGTCACCCGACAAGTTGTTGATAGATATCAGTCGCTTGGGAGGCCTTATGTTTATGGATACAATGGGCCAGTTGTCCAGCATAAGCTAGGAAAATTGGAGTACTAGAGACAAGTACTAGATGACCTTGATACAGTCACATGGCACCCATATGTGGATTGCGAGTAGTGGGTAGAGGATCTCCTAGAGATTCCTTATGTTTGTATCATGATATTTTTGATTGGGCATACATGATTAATTATGGAGAGATTTCTTATGGGCAGGGTACACAGGAAGTACGATAAGATACATGGTATGCCACAAGGAGTGGCTCACTATGCCCATAGACATCAGGACATACCGGATTGGGGGCCCCTGCTACCATATGATGTAGCTTATTAGGAGTACTATTCTTTACAACCATTGGCATGGGACTACCATCCTGAGATTATAGATTCTATTATGTCAAATGATTATGTGCAGTATTTACTTACACATCCCTTTCCCAGACTGACTAGCCCAGATGAGCCAGTACCTACCTTGGATGATGATGGGGAGAGGGCACCCAGATGGAGGAGAGGCGGGGATGATGGAGCGGAGGAGGGGAGAACTGAGGGTGAGGATGATGAAGGAGATGATGGTGGAGATGGGGGTGGTAGAGGTGGTAGAGATGGAGGAGATGGAGGGGGTGGGAAAGAGGTGCCAAATTTTGGGTCAATACCCCAAAGGAGGAGGTCAACACCTAGTGGACAATGATCAGTTGTACTACAGATGTCCTCTCAGAGACAATAGAAAAAGATTGTTGGATTATAGGTGCAAGTCTAGACATTGCAAGGGTAGGTTTAGAAACTGCATACACAACTAGCACATGCCCAAGGATAGGTACAGACCTTACAAGGACATCTAGCCCAAGCCCAGACATAGTTGTAGACACAGGCACCAACACAAAAGTAGGTGCAGGCTCAAGTAGTATAGGTGCAGGCTCAGGTTGCCATCCTGATAGCAAAGAGGGATGCAACCCGACGACAGGGGGAGAAGGCAGTGGCTATAGCTGATAGGCTCTAGATGGTGGTAGAGGGAACTAGCACAGGTGATCTTGTCAGAGAGCTTCACGAGTCTGCCAAGGAGGCAGAGTATTACCGAGGAAGATATTATGAGGTAGTGCCCACTAAGCAGAGAGTTAGCTATGCTCGGTCTAGATCTGGTCGGACTCACTTTAGGACCACCAGCAGGGCTATCACACAACCACTTCTAGGTGGCCCACCAGGCGGAGTTCCATCGGGCGGAGCAGGTCCATCAGGGGTAGGAGATGTTGGAGGGTCAGAGAGGTTTGCGACCTTCGGGGGAAGAACCACAGGATCCTGAGGTCATGCTTGATTGTATACTGATTCATAGACATGCTACTACCATAGTTTTGATGTTGTATATATTCCCATTTGATATCATTGTACACTTTGACATTATTATTTTGAGGTTATATATGATATGATATGCAACAACGATTGGTGATTTATGATGTTTTAATATGCTTTTATTATGGATATTTACGATGGATGCATTTATTTTATGTTTTATATGATATGCGATCTTCTATGTGATTATGTCATGTTCCATGTATAGATGCATTAATCTGACGATGATGTTATGCTTCTATGTGTTGATAAATTCATGATACATGCGATGGATGCAGTTATGCAAATGATATGTGATGCATTGTAATTTTTTATTTTTCACTTGTATATATAAATGTTATGGATGAATGAATGAATGCAAAAATGGTTTATTATGGGATGCAAATATATGATAAATGCATGGATATGTATGTTTTATGATATGGATGCTTGCTTTATGAATTCTAAAGTATGATAAATGAATGAATAGTTTTTAGATATGATACGCATATATGATAATGCATGGATGTATGATGAATGCAAATGTATAGATAAATTTATGTTATGCCTTGATGTGACATCGATTATGTTTTATATGCGATGAGTGTTATTATGTTATGCACTTTGCTCTATATTTTTGGTATTTTTCTAATGCACATATATGACCTAGATGTATGGATGATTATGTGAATGGATTATGATGATGCATGGAGTACGATGTTATTATGAATGATTGTTATGATGAATGCATATATGAATGGATTTATGACATGTATGAGTGTATGGTTTATGACAATATATTTTTGAATTTATGCAATGAAATGTGTGTACCGACATGAATGGATGGATGACGATGGATGCATGATGAATGATTTAGGATAAATGCTTTCTTTTGGATTTTTCATGATGCAACTATTATAATGCATAAATGGTTTATGATTTTGGGATTTTGTGAATGTATGTATTATGAATGATGCTTTATTTTTGGAATTTCATGATGCCATTATTATAATGGATGAATGTATGAATGGTTTGTGATAACAAATGTTGTGAATGCATAATATGATAAATGCATGGATGATAATGATAAATGTCTAGATGGATGCATGATAATGCTTTCTAAGGATATGATATGGAAATGCTAATGCAAACAAATGATTTTTTTGTTATTTCTAGTGTACTCAATCTTGTAGTGAGAGATAACATCATGTTGAGAGTTGCTAGCCTTGGAAAAATATATAATGCAAATGCAGAACTAATATGGATGCAATCCTATCTATGTAATGTTGTCATCTGATTCATTGTGCTTAGTATCATCATTGAGCATTTTATTATGTTGAAAGTTAGTACAAACATCGATGGTATAATTAGACCATGATGAACTAAGTACAACTTCCATACAACTTCCATTGAGATTTAATAGTACAAGATAGCACAAGCATCTAGGTATAATTGGACCAAGATGACCTGAGCATCACTTGTGTAAACAAACAAGAGTTAATCATTTTCCCATGAAAATTTAGAATGTCATCAATGATAATTTGTAGAGAATGTCCCACAACAATTTGCATAGTAGTACGGATTCACTCACAGACAAATGGCAAAAAAATATCATTTTTGATCATAGCACCTCTAGTTGGCAACATCATCGAGGTACTCCAGAGAAATGATAACAACAATCAAGATATAAAAAAATTGAACATGAGCCAACCATGATTCAAAAGATGATCCTCTAATGATAATTGATTTGATTTGGATGGTTGATTGTTTAGTTGCTTGATTTTTAGTTTGATGATTAAAGTGATTGTTGTTTTCAGCAAGGTTTCCTTGTTGTTTGTATGCCTGTTGTTTTAAGCTCAACGATTGTTTTCCCCCAATGAGGAACAAACCAAATTATTATGGATATGTACAATGACAACCAAGCCAAGGTGGGACATGACCGCAACAGCCGGATATGGTCATGAAGCTCATTGTATGGTAGGCGTGAATGCACAATGATAGCAGAAAGCGGATGGTCGACACACGTTCAAATAGAGGGAGAAGTCGACTTATCACAAATAGTGTTTGTTTGCCAGGTTTTCACCATTTGTTTTTATTGCACTTTTTCAAATTTTATGAATTTTTTTCTATTACCAAGGTGCCTGTTTGCCGAGTTTTCATCAAGGCAACGATTTTTTTGATTTTTCACTTTTTTTTGTATTTTCTCTTTTTTTTTTTTTTATTTTTTTCTGTCACTAAGATGCTTGTTTGCTAGGTTTTCATCAAGGCAACGATTTCTTTAGGACTTTTTTTTATTTTTATGATTTTTTCAAGACTTTTCTAATTTTTATGATTTTTTAGGACTTTTAAGCATGCAATGGATGCATTATGTATAGAATTTCTTCAGATGAAGGTTGTTCATTAGTTCTTCAAATAGATCCCCTTCTGGTGTAGACAGTTGATATGCCCCTGATCCAAAGACTAAAATAATAATAAAAGGGCCTAACCAATTTGGCTCAAATTTTCCTTTCTTTTCTCGATCCTATTGATTACAGGGATTTTCCTTAAGTACTAAATTACCTACCTAAAATTTCCTTGGTTTAACCTTGTGATTATAGCTCCTAGACATTCTTTGTTGATATGCTTTTAGGTGATCTAATGCAAGTTGACGACGTTCATCTAATCATTCCAACTCTTGTAGTCTAGACACTCGGTAATCTTCATCTGAAATAAGACCTTTCAGGGACACACAAAGTGATGGTATCTCAACTTCAATAGGCAAGACGACTTTGGATGCATATATAAGGGAATATGGTGTGGCTCTTGTGGGTGTGCGGATGCTTGTATGATAGGCCCACAAAGCAGGGTTCAACTGGATATGCCAATCTCGTCCAACATCATTGACAATTTTCTTTGAAATCTTTAGGATAGTTTTGTTTGAGGCCTCTGCTTGGCCATTTCCTTGGGGGTGATATGACATAGAAAATCGATGTTAGATATGGAACCTCTCACAAAGTTCTTGTACATCTTGATTTTTGAAAGGTCCTCCATTGTCAGTGATAATGGACTGAGGGATACCATACCTATAGATGATGTATTTGAGGATGAACGATGAGATCTATTTTCATGTGATGGTCATTAAAGGCACGACTTTGACCCACTTTGTAAAGTACTATGTGGTTGTAATGATGAACTTGTGTCCATTGGATGATGACGGATGAATTTTACCTACCAGATTTAATCCCCACTAACAAAATAGCCATGTCGATGTGAAAGGTTGGAACTCGTGTGCTAGTGTATAGATAAGATTACCATGGATCTAGCATTTATGACATCTTTTGACAAATTGGAAGGACTCTCTCTCCATAGTTGGCCAGTAGTACCCCAAAAGGAGGATTTTCTTAGCGAGGGTTAGACAACTTGAATGAGTGTCGTAGATACCTTCATGGACTTCTTGTAAAGTTGTTTTAGACTCATGATGTTCTAGACATCGTAAGAGAGTTCCATCAAGACCTTGTTGGTATAGTACATTTGCTATAAGGTTATGGCGAGCAACTTGGTGGATGAAGTTTCACTTATGGTTTTGGGAGAGATCGAGAGGAAGGGTATTATCTTTCAGGCAGGTATAGATCTTCTTGTAGATGGAGGTATCAACATCAATTAGGTGGTATATGAGTTGAGATTTAGGATCATCATAGGAAGGGGTAAACTGTTGTTCCACCATGAACTCATAACAACTTTATTTTTTTGGAATGGGTAGTGTGATCCCTTAAATGTCTACCCTATTCTAAAGATGCAAACCTAAATATAATGCACTAATGGAGGAACACAAAAGATACACCTCAATATTAGCCTAAGGAATGATAATGCAATGAAATAAGATTAAAAAAGAAAGACAAGTGAGTATACCTCCTTTTGCTACAAATTCCTTGGTTGGCCCTTGATGTTGGAAAGCTTGTGTGCTCCTTGGATGGCTATTGAAATGGTGTATGCAAGATGTGCAATGTGATCAATGCAAGTGCTAATGACTAAGTGGCTTGGCTAAATGGCTAATATAATGCTTGAAAATTGAATGAACAATTTGGTAGCATAAGGGCACAAATGGATAAGTCTCCCAAATGAGAGAAGAGAGGGGGCTATTTATAGAGAAATTTTAATTCTCTAGAGAATTCAACAGTTGAGATTAAACCAACAAGGTCAAGATAGAGGGATATGGTGAGTTGAGGACTCACAAGCCTTCACATCTTGACATGTGGAATGTGAGATGGCTTAGGAAGAGATGATGTGGAAGTGAGGTGGAAGAAAGGTACATGATGTGGAGGAAGGACAAGTACCGTGGGGATGAGAATATTTCTTCAAAAAGGAACTTCTTGTTCCCAAATGAGAGTGAAAAAGACATTTGAGGGATTTTAGAATTCCTCAAAAATCTCCACAGGGGATGAGAAAGTAGTTGGAGAAATAAATGTGAATTAAAAATTAACATGCTTGAGAGAATCTAATGGATAAGAGAGAGTTTCCAAAAGAGTGAGAATTTGTCACATGTGAGTGATGTGACAAGTCCAATGTTCTAGAAGTCTTTGGCACATGTGAAGTGACAAGTCACATGTTCTAGAACTTGCATGGGGATAAGGTAAACCTTGGAAGGATAAAAGGTGAATTAAAAATTCACATGGGAAAGAGGGTCAAGGCCAAGAAAGGAAAATGAAAAGGTTGACTTAAAAAGGCATGCTAAATGTGGCTAATGACTTTGATTAATGTTGTGCAAACACAAGATTAGGATAATTAATGAAAGATTAGAAGCAAGTGGGAGATTATAGAGGATGTGACACTAATCTTGATTAAGTGGTGCACATACAAATCATGGATTAATTTATTCAATCGAGATTAGAAAAGGATTATGGAGGATGTGACAAGGAGAGAGAAAATGAGGAATTAAAAATTGATTTTTAATCAAAATATTAAGTGACTAAATTAAATAAGTTGACATATTTATTTAATTTAGAGAAGAAAAGGTGTAAGGGAAATTATTTAATTATTTAATTACATATTTTAGGAACCTTAGGCAGATAATGGAATATTTATTAAATAAATTATTTAATCATTATTAACTAAATAGATGAATAGAGTAGATGATTTTGACCATGTGGAAGTGGTCAAATTTAGATATCTACATTTTTCCCCTCTTCGAAATATTGTTAGAATAACAATGTTTCGAAAAAAAGAAAATGCAGATGACTCTATAGAGGAAGCAACCAAAAAATGATGCCCCAACACGGGAAAAGGTACATGAGCTGCCCAAATAGAGGGGTAATGGATGAATATGCTCCAGTCCTACGAGGAAATGACTATGATAGGGAAAATAGAGAAATGGGAAGGGTATGCCCCCTCGAGAGGGTGAGTGGGGAAAAAAGAGGGGTCTCAGGAGACCTCTTGATAGGAAGAAACAAAGGGTATGGTTGGAAAGAGCTCAAAAAAACAAGCAAGTTTATTTTTTGAACGAAGTTAAATAGACAAACGGTTTGCAAATGGTGGCCTCAGGAAGGTAGTGGATTAGTTGGAGGAGAAAAAAGATAAATAAGAGGTAAAAAAAACCCCTTATTTTAAAAAAGGAAAAGTAATATAAGGTAATTTTTAGAAATTACCTCACCTCATTTGCACTGTAGTAGTTGAGAGAAGAGGAGAGGAGAGGAAGCAAACAAAGAGCAAGGATGTCATAGGATTACGACTTTGACATCATCCACTGGATGGGTGAGGTGCAGCTATTCTACAGCCATCGGGCTATGCCCCATCAAGTTAGCAACAAAACCCTCCATGCATATTTTAATTAATTTAAACACATTTTGTAGGTTTTTTGTAAAATTTGAAAAGTGGGTTTTGTTGTTGGATATGGAAGAAAAATGGGTAGGCATGAAAATGTTAGGTAGTCAAAGATAGGGGGGAAAAAGTGAGAGGGTTGAAATCGCAGAGGGAAAAATCCGCCCTACTATGGGGGGTGTGTCCATACCTACCAAAGGTAGGTCTGCCCAGGCGCGGGGCGGAGCCACCCCTACACGTGGACCTTTGCCTTATGACTAGGGGCGGTTTCGCCCCGACGCAGTACTGGTCTGCCCTGCGGCCGAGGGTGGGTCTGCCTCAACTTGGGGTGGGTCCGCCCCGTGGCCGAGGGTGGGTCCATGTCAGCTTGGGGTGGGTCCACCCCGGCGTAGGGCGGGTCCGCCCCGTAGTGGGGGATGGGTCTACCCAAGCCGGGGGCAGATCGGCCTCGGTCTGATGCAGGTCTACTCCGTTGGTTGGGGGCAGAGCTAGTGGGGTTCTAGATGAAGTGGTGAGGGAAGAGTGAGAGAAGTAAAAAAGAAAATGAGAATGTCTTGGGGTTGAGAAAGATATTAATAAGGTGATTATTATGGATGCATAGCTTTGATCGGTTGTAGACACATAAGCGGTGACCATGACGACTATGACCGGAGTAGACCACATAGCACTAGAACATGTAGGATCACTACACTTGGTATAGTTTCCGGTGATGAGAGCGCATCAGGCAATGTTGACGACACTGATAAAGAGATGGAGTTCAGCCACATTGACCTTCCATCCTCCAAAAGGGGAGATGACGGTGACACTAGAGGATGTATGGTGCATCTTGAGGCTACCCATAGCGGGACAGTTAGTGAGTGAGGTGGTATCTAGAGGGACATAGTTGGATCAGACCATCCTAGTGTTATTTGGATGAGATGATTTTCCCATACAGAGGGGGCATTTGGGTGTAGATAGATGTTTGGCCTTGGGCTTGCCACCTTTACCATTGTATTTGTGTTGTTTGATTAGTGGGATACTGCTGCCAGACGGTAGCAGGCGGTTCTATAGTTTGTGGTTTATGGAGGTGATTCGACATATTGTCGAGTGGCGAGAGGGACAATTCTCATTGGGCGCGTGTGTATTAGTACAGTTATATAGATATATGCATGTGATTGTTACCGATGGTGACTGAGCGTGACACATATGAAATTATTATAGGTGTGGGCTTGAAAGCATATTATGGTGACGAGGCCCATAGTGGTGAGGAGAGGACAGGTGGATGAGAGGGAGCCTATTGCTTGGGAGTACGGGGGGTCCAAGGGTGGTGTTTTGTGGTATGAGATGTAGGGGGAGATGGGGGATTGGAGGAGAGTGGTGAATGAGTTGCAGGAGGCTGACATAGTATGGCCCCCATATATGTATCGACGATTTAGGGGATGGAGGGTAGAGGAGGAGATACATCAGGGTTACTTGAGGTGCAGATGTGTCCTAATTGGGAGCCAACCACACATAGTGGAGGCTCATCAGCAAGATAGAGTGGAGAGGCAGTTTGGGCGGATATAGGATATTCTGGTAGTGCTAACCATGTTTCGTCGACTCAACAGAGAGTGACCATGGGGAGATGGTCTGACAACGAGGGTGGCTAGAGAGGCATGGACAATGGCAAGTGAGGTGCCCTATCCAGGGAGGGAAGTTGGTCCTGAGGATGTAGGAGTGACAAAGTGGTATGCTTGATGTTTTCTCACCCATCAGTGGGAGAGGATTACACCTGAGGTGTCGATTGTGGGAGCCATAGGGTGGGGTCGGAGGATGAGCACCAGTTGGTAGAGGAGGGTGGAGAGGAGGGGAGATAGGAGTAGAGGGGACAAGAGGGAGGTGGGATGAAACAGAGTAGCGTAGAGGATGAGGGTGGAGCTGGATCATAGCCGCGTAGCAGAGAGAATGAGGGTGGGGCTAGAGGGCATCCAGAGAGGAGGAGGAGGAGGAGGAGGAGGAGGTGATAGCAGAGGAGGACTAGAGGGATGATGGAGATAGGGGAGGAGATGGAGGCAAGAGGGCCAGGTGGTGGGAGAGGTCCAAGGATAGAGGCGATATGTCAAGAGGATGTGCGAGATGTGGTGGGACTAGGGAGTGAGCCAGAGGTGGAGATGCTGCGTGAGGTGGAGGGGAGGGCTATTAGGAAGACCAGTATAGGTAGCAGAGTATGATAGAGGCAAGTTCAGGTGAGGGAAGAGTAGGAGGAGGTGAGGGTCATAGGTCAGTAGGATGGATAATAGGGGGAGACTGATGCCAGGGGACATCGAAAGAGTATGATAGGGAGGAGATGATAGAGGAGGGTCCAATCGGAGATCCGGGTAGAGCAGGAGCCCCATGTGATAGAGAGATGAGTGAGGATGGAGAGGAGCTAGAGGGGGAGGTGAGGACTATAGGGAAGCTAAGGAGATAGATGAGGGTTGGGAGGAGAGGATAACCGAGGAGGATTCAAGTGAGGAGTAGGGTCGAGCAAGCACAAGAGGAGGTAGAGATGGATGCGATGGATGTGGATGTTCAGGTGGTGGAGCCGTTAGTAGTATTACCAGATGTACTAGTTGATGATCCTATGGTTTTACTTAGGGGAGCCAAAGTGAGGCTACATGTGATGGAGGAGGAGCTGAGGGGTGCAGAGGTGGAGGTGTAGAGGATGAGGGAGACAAGATAGAGAGAGTTTGATATTGTCGTGGGTCAGTTGATGACACATGTATGTGATGCACAGAGAGAGAGGGATGAGGTGCAAGCAGAGATGGAGGGAGTACGAGGTGAGCTAGCCAAGGTGACCTAGGATCAGGATAGGTTAGAGGTGGCAATGACCATAACATAGATGCAAGGACAACCAAAGTCTGGAGGGGGAGCAAAGCATGTCTCAGTGGAGTGTCTTCAGTGAGCTGAGAGAGATAGGGATACACTGAGGGTACAGATAGTAGGACTATTGGAGGAGAGGAAAGAACTTCAGGAGAGGGTATCTATCATAGAGATATCCCTAGAGGAGGTGAGATTGAGGGTTGAGGCAACCGAGGCCCAGCTAGTGATAGTGCAGAGGGAGAGGGACATAGTGTATGCAGATGTACAGGCCCTGCAAGAGGAGAGAGATAGTGCATAGAGATAGGTGAAGGTGATATAGGGGGAGAAAGATGATGCATAGTGATAGGTTCAGATCTTACAGTTTTAGAGAGATGTAGTAGTGGCTCGAGTAGAGAGTGCTGAGAGAGATGTAGCACAGAGTCAATCATAGGTGGTGTAGGGTGATGGGGATGGGACAAAGTTATTCATATAGGGGTTGTAGGTACAATTATAGACTGTACAGGTAGAGAGGGGGAGGTCCACAAAGTAGGTACAACTACTAATGATAGCATAGGAGGCATGGGAGCAGGAGAAGTGAGCTATTAGTAGAGAGTGGGATAGATACAGGCATGAGCGAAATGCCACTAGATATCAGGTTAGAGAAAGAGATAATTATATGCAGGAGGCGACCTACTAGAGGTGTGCTTATGAGCAGGCAGTTCCAGATCCAACGTAGCACACAACGTGCTATGTCAAGTAGGTACCTCAGATTTCGGAACCATCCCAGTCTTTAGGGATGCCTACCAAAGGGTATAGCGACTTTCAGCTGACTCCTTCACGCTTTGGTGGTTATCAAGGGACTCCTGGTCATGATTCTTAGAGGACTCCAACACATAGAGAACTAGTGCCTAATTCTCCTTAGAGATTAGACATGGGCAGCTTAGGGAGTAGGTGACAGGATACCAATTTTTTGACAGGTACAGGATGGAGATTTAGCCCATAGGGAGTGGATGTGATCTACATCCTTGGATTGTGCTCCTTATTTGAGGATGATATGTATGTGATTATGGGGTGACTATGTTTTGGATATTATGATGAGATGGACATTGTATTATTTTGATCATGATATACGATAGTCCTCATGGAAATTATGCCTTATGTTTATGTGATGGATGATTTATGTTATGCATATGGGTATATATTTATGTTCTTATGATAGATGATGTAATATGTGTACATGTATATGATGATTTATGTTTAGGTGGATGCTTTGAATATGCATGTTGTTAATGATTTATTTATGCGTTCATGGATGATGTGATGATGCATGATGTTGACTATTTATTTATGGTAATGTTGTTGTGTACATGATGTAATTAGTATGGACCTAATAATATATTTGTAGATGGTGATGCATGTATGAATGTGATTATGGAAATATATGGATAAATGAACCTAAGATGTTTAACCTAATGAACTTTATGCAATATGGATGGAAAATGAACTGACACACTAAATACAATGCAAACACAAGTATCAATGAGGACTGGGTTGGGAATGTAGGTAGATGATAGGTGTATTGTGGGTATGATACTACAGCTGTTAAGAACCATTAGTATCTTGAGAAGAAAAGAAAGTAGGAAGGAATCAAATTTTACACAACCAAAATCATGAGTAAGAGGTTAGGAAAGAGAATAGATGAAGGGGATATGCAATGAGATGAAAGGCAACATGATGACAATTTTCCATCTTTCAGAGCACTAATTTTTGCTATAGAATAAGACACCAACCACCATGGTAGATGAAACCAAGGCGAATTAGTGTCTAATGCAAGAAACAAACACAATAAAAAAGGTTATCCCAATACCCCAAAGTAACAAAGACTTTGGTCTGCCTAGTCATTGGGATAACCACAAGCACAAAGGGATGTCCCCATATAACACAGAATTCAGGGAGAATCCTGGTGGGTACCATGTGGGACAACCCAACAAACAACAACAATAAATGATCAAGAGATGCCCTTATGCTAACTAGTCAAAGCACACCATGATATGATGGATCAAGGTGACCATGAAAAGTGATGATAGGGAGCTCAAATGATAAACAAAAGCTAAAAGCACCAAAAGATCATGATCAATCTCAAATTTCCTTTGCCATAAGATTATAAGGATGGATGGGGTTGATGTGGTCTGGTAGGAAGGATGCATCCTGTTAAGACTGATGATGGATACTAAGCTAGAATGACCTAGATGACACAAGATGTTTGCCACCAATCAGATTTCTTGACACTAGAAGATCCTATTTGTGAAGAACCAGTGATGATAGGGAAATGCTTGATGACATGACAAGATGACAAGACAAGACAAGAAGATCGACACACCCTAAAGACCTAGGGGCTTGGGGGATGATCAAAGATTAGCCTTGCCTATGTGAAAGTGTAGAGCCCTTGTAGTTCAAGAAAATACCATGGACAAGAGTGGAAAGTGCACTGATGGAAACCGATGGATGACCAAGACAAGACACACAAGCCCCAAGGGTAGATCCAAAGATCATCCTTGCCTATGTGGAAGTGTAGGTTCAACGTAGTTCGAAAAAGACAAAGGATGACCGACTATGAAAAAAAGTGAAAAGGGGACGATGAAGACGGATGACAAATGACCATCAAAAGACAGTAAAAATGCCCCAAGGGTGAATCAAATGATCAACCTTGGCTATGTGAAAGCGCAGGGGCAACATAGTTCAATAAGGATGAAAGATCGATGATGGTTAAGATCAAAAAGTGGACAATGGTGGTAGATGGTGAAGGAAAAAATGCCTTGGGGGCTGATCAAGAGATTAGCCTTGCCTATGTGCAAGCGCGGAGGCGTCGTAGTTCACCAAGAGAAACAAGATGAAACCTAGATGGAGATTGACATGATGAATTACTCCAGATGGAGATGACGAAAAAAATGAGATGAAACAAGCATAGATTAGGATAAAAAGCTCAGGATATTTGATAGTGGATGACGTTCATCCAATGCTCAACCAAAAATATACCAAGCGACCAGGTGATGCAAGCGGATGGGAGGATATTAGAAAGGAGGTGGAGAAATTATTAAGTAACCAGGACATGAGGTAGATAATGATTAAACCCTATATGAGAGGTGCCTATTGCCAAGTTTTCACCAATTTTATGTATCCAAGGTGCCACGAAGGGGTAGTTTTCACCATAGGATGAATTATTTCTCTTTACTATTTTTGGATTTTTTTGATTTTTTACTTTTTTTGTATATTTTGAGATTTTGCTAGGAAGGACACCCTAGCTGAGCTAAGTATAGAATTTATTTAGATGCATGATTTTGATGGGTTCTTCCAAGGGTTCTCCTTCAGGGGTAGATAGCCTATATGCACCAGAACCATACTTTGTGGTGATGACATAAGTGCCCAACCAATTAGCTTCAAACTTACCCTTCTTTTCTTGATCTTATTGATTCCGCTGATTTTCCTTGAGAACTAAGTCACCCACATTGAATTGAAGAGGATGGAATTTCTTATCGTAGCTTCTTTTGAGTCAGTGCTGATAGGATTGTAGATGGTTATAAGCCTTGACCCATTTTTCATCCAGCAATTCCAACAGTGTGAGTCATTCCACTCGGGTGTCTTCATCAGTGATGAGATTCTTGAGTGATATTTAGAGTAAGGGGATTTCAACTTCGATTGGAAAGATGGCTTCAACACCATAGATAAGGGAGTATGGACTAGTGTCGGTGGGGGTGCAGATGGACATATGATAGGCCCAAAGAGCAGGATGCAGATGGAGGTTCCAATCTCGACCAGTGCTATTGACCATCTTCTTAATGATTTTGATCAGTGTTTTGTTTATTGCCTCTACTTGTCCATTACCCTGGGGGTAATAGGGGGTGGACCAATGATGTTGGATATGATATGTTTCATAGAGAAACTTCATACACTTATTCTTGAATGGTCTTTTGTTATCAGTGATGATGGTGGAGGGGATACCATACCTGTAGAGTATATGGTAGAGGATGAACTTGGAGATCTGAACACTAGTGATTTGAGTGAGTGGTATGGCTTCCACCCACTTGGTGAAGTATTCAGTAGCTGTGATGATAAAGGTGTGACCATCAGAGGATGGAGGGTAGATCTTGCCAACCAAGTCGAAACCCCATTGTGAAAATGACCAAGGTGTTGTGATAGGTTGTAACTCTTGTGCTAGGGCATGAATCAAATCTGCATGTTGTTGACACAAAAGACACATTTTGAAAAATTCACAAGCATCATGTTCCATTGTAGGCCAGTAATACCCTTCTCTTAGAATCCTTTTGGCTAAGATCATACCAATAGAATAAGCCCCACAAATACTGTTATGAACTTCTCCTAATATCGTGTGAGCTTTAGTTTCATCTAAACATCGGAGGAGAGTTCCATCATATCCACGTCAATAAAGTGTATCACCGATGATGGTGTAGTGGGTCGTGCATTGGATAAATGATTTACGTTGGTTTCTTGTGAGATCAGATGGTAGGGCTTTGTCATGAATATAGGTGTAAATTTCTTGGTACCAAGGGGATTCAGGGCCTACAATATCACACACCATGTCACTATTAGGGATATCATACATTGGGATTAAGAGTTGTTCGACTAGGAACTGATAACCTGTGCAGTCGTTTGGTATGTCAATTAGGGACCCAATAGTAGCCATAACGTCTACTGCCTTATTTTGAGGTCTTGGGATCTGATCAAATTGGATGAAGGAAAAATATTTCTTGAAGTCATCCACCATGCATTTGTAAGGCAATAACTTGTCATCTTTGGTTTGAAATTAGTCATTGACTTGTTTAATGACCAATTGAGAGTCGCCAAAAACTCATAGATGAGTGATATTCAATTAGGCGGTGACTCAAATACCTGTGATGAGAGCCTCATACTTTTCTATGTTATTAGTGTATGGGAATGCCAACCTAAATGACTTTGGAATGTAATCACCTTGTGGCACGACCAAAAAAATTCCCACCCTAGATCCATTGTGAGTGTATGAGTCGTCAAAGTAGAGTGTCTAGGTAGTGGTTTCTATGATTGAAAAGATTTCTTCATCAGGGAACTCTGTAGTCAAAGGATAAGCATCCTCTAAAGGAGCATCTGCCAACTGATCTGTGATTACTTTTCCTTTAATAGCTTTTTTGTCCACATATTCTATATCAAACTCACTTAGAAGCATGATCCATTTGGCCATGCGGACAATTAGGGTTGTTTTAGACAACATGTATTTGAGAGGATCGACCTTTGATATATACTTTACTGGATGGTTGAGCATATAATGACATAATTTTTGTGTACTAAAGACCATGGTGAGGCATGCTTTCTCCATTGGTGAATAATTCAATTCATAACCAACCAGTGTTTGGCTAATGTAATAGATTGATCGCTCTTTTGAGGAATCATCATGTTGTGCCAACAATGCCTCCAGTGCAACTGAAGTGGTAGAGATGTATAGCAGGAGGGGTTTTCATGGGATAGGTGGCATCAATATTGGTAGGTGGGCCAAGTAATCTTTGATCTTATCAAAACCCAACTGACATTCTTGATTCCATTTGAATGTGGTGCATTTCTTCAGAATATGGGCGAACGAATGACATTTATCTGCAAGATGGGCTATAAACCGATAGATAGATTGTAGCTTTCCTTGAAGGCTCCTTAACTATTTCAGGTTTCGAGGTGGAGGCATATCCATGATAGCTTTTACTTTAGCAGGATCAACCTCGATGCCCCTCTAGGAGACTATGAAGCCTAACAATTTCCTTGATGTAACACCAAACACACACTTTTTTGGATTCAGTCTTAGCTTGTACTGCTCCAACCGCTCAAAGATATTTCCCAGAATGGCAGGTTGCTCTTCTCTAGTTTTGGATTTTCCTAGCAATTCATTAACATAATCCTCCATGATAATGTGGATAAGGTCATGGAATATGATGGTAATTTCTTGTTGATATGTTGCCCTTGCATTCTTGAGACCAAATGGCATAACATTGTAATAGAAGGTACCCCAAGATGTTGTGAAAGCGGTCTTGTGTTGGTCTTCAGGTGCAATTCAAATTTGATTGTAGCTAGAGAAACCATCCATAAGGGAAAAAATCTCGTGTCATGCAGTGATGTCAACCAACATGTTGATATTGGGTAATGGGAAGTCATATTTTGGATAGGATTTGTTGAGATCCCAAAAAATTGTGCAAATCCTAACATCACCGTTAGGTTTAGTGATAGGCACTATGTTGGAAATCCATTTAGAATAGTCAATGGGTCAAATGAATCTGGCTTCTAGCAATTTCTCCAATTCTTTTTTGACTAATAGGGCTACCTAAGGATGCATTTTTCGTATTTTTTGTTTGACAGTTTTGGCATTTGGATGAACATCCAAATGATGTACAACAAGATAAGGATCAAGGCCGAGCATATCTGAATAAGCCCATACAAAATTGATAACACCTTCTTTAAGAATTTGGACAATGGTGGAATATTCTTCTTCTGATAAAGATTTGGCTACATAAGTGATTCTTGGATTTTCTTTTGTCCCCAAATTTACCTCTTGTGTCTTTTCAATGAGAATAGAAGACTACTCAGATATTTGTGTTCCCACAAGGGGAATATGAATGTCCCCATCCTCCAGCGCCTCATTGAGGTTTTCACTATTAGATACACCCTTTGTTTTTACTTTTTCCCAGTCAAAAAGTGCCTTAGGGAGGTTTTCACTTGATGACCTATTTTGTTTTTGTTTCTTTTTGCTTTTGTGGTTAGGGCGTTCATCTTCCCCCAATCCCATGAGATGTATGTAGGTATCCACTGAGGGAAATTTTTTGATGGGTGTGCTACCTTGTAGATTGTGATCTATAAGTTCAGGATGTTTGAGGGTTAAGGTTATGGTGCAAACAGATAAACATTCAAACATGGCAAGGAGATCAACGTGATCCAAATCATCATATGTGTGTATGATGGACTCTTCTTCTGGTATGTCTTTGAGGGAACCATTAGTGGAACTAACATTATTAAAAGTGCTAGAGGATGTCACAGGATTTTTCTATTTAGTATCATAACCCAAGCCCAAATTTCTTGGTTAGATTGTAGTTGCTTCAATGGGCTGGCATTTTCCTTGTTCTTCCACACTAAGGCCTTCTCCTTGGTAATTTCACTTTTCAATGAACTTGGAGGCACATGGATAGACTTCTTGGAAATATTCTATGAGGGGACGTGGGGGCTCAAATTCTTCTCTGTAAACCCATTGGTTGATATCAGCTTCCATTTGATCTTGAAGGGAACCCAAACCGTTGAATGTGGTTGAGACCATATTTTTGGAAGTGAGGGTGTGTGTTTTTTCTTCTTCCTTTGGAACTGATGGAGATAGTTTCCCATATGTTTGTGGTTATGGTCGCATGGTTTCCATGTTTAGTGCGGTACACATTTCATATTTTCCACATCCTTTGTCAATGATCTGGACCTTGGTGATGGTGGAACCAGGTGTGGATGAGGTGTTTAGTGTATTGGTGGATGGATGAGAATCATATGTTTGGGATGCCCACATTTCAACTCCTAGGTAGTAATGTGAATGTGGAAAGGAAGCTTCTAAGGCATGACAATATTCAAAAGGTTGGGGATCAACTTGTATGGTGACTTCCATTCCTTGAAATGGGAACTTCAAACATTGATGGTAGGTGGATGGGACAACCTGCATAGAATGAATCCATGGATGACCAAGGAGAATGCTATATGGAAGTTCTAGGTCCAAAACATGACACATAGTATACTATACAATGGGACCCACCTGAATAGGAAGATAGATTGTGCCTTTAGAATCTCTTTCTGCATTGTCATATGCCTTAATAGTGATCACTTGATTATTTAGGTCAGCCTGGGTGTATCCTACCTATTGTATAAATTTTAGTGTACAAAGATTTAAGGCTGAACCATTATCTACCAATACCCTTTTCACTTTTTGACAATTTACACCAACCTCGAGATGGAGGCGGTCATTATGGCTTGAGTCAAGGTGCGATATGTCCTTTTGGCTGAAGGCTAATTGATAGGTCGATGAGAGATTTCCCACCAATGCTTGGAATTGGGTGGGGTCAATATCATTAGGCACTTGTGTGCTTTTTAAAGCCTTAGTCAAGATGTATTGATACATGGGAGATGACTTAAGAAGATCTAGGATGGATATCTGAGCTGTAGTCTTACCTAGGTGATCAAGGATGTTATATTGTGAACTGACGGATGGCAGTTGGGTAGATGTAGGAGTTGTTGGGACTATGATGTGGGTTCACCGAGTGGCAACAACACATTGTGGATCCTTTCCCTTGATACGTATCATGGATACACATGGCTCTACTTGTTCGACATATGTGACCACACCTTGGTAATTGTATGACACATTTTTATAGCTGATGTTATTGGTGCTGTTATTTTGGTTGTTATTATTGTTAGGTCCAGGATTAGAGTTGGAAGTACTAGGACCTTGATTGTGTTAGGGAAAGCATTTTGGTATATTTGGAGTTACGCATTGGTCAAATATGTCGTGTTAGCATCCACATGGATCTCACCCTGATCTATTAGACCTTGAACATAATTTTTTAGTCCTTGACACTTATCCAATGTGTGCCTTTTGATCTAGTGAAATTCATAATATTCGTTATCTTTGAACCAAGTTGGCTTGGGCTTGGACTCATCGAGGGGCTTGGTGACAGGATAAGTAATGGGGTAGTTGGCTTGCAGAAGTTTATTGAACACAATGCTAAGGGGTTCTCCCAACTCAGTGAACTATCATTTGTTTCCCCCTTGGTTGTTTTGGTTTGACTGTTGTCGAGGTGCTCCTTGGGGCACGAATATGGTGTTTGGTATTGATTGATTGTTGTTGTTGAGATGGATATTTTTGCGAGGTGGTAGCCACTTGAATGTGTTTGGTTTTAGTGAAACCATCATAAAATTTATTGTTGTTTTTATTCCAATATCGAGGTTTATCCCCAAAGTATTTTTCCTTATCGGAATTGAAAAGCTTGACTTTCCATTTAGCAACAAGAGCCCATTCTAGGATGGGGTCCTTCTCCACAAGTGCTAGAAAAGTGGTGATGCAGTGGAGACGTAAATTGTGAGCCATATTCGGATAAGAATTTTTGATGAACAATGTGATCATGTCCTTTTCTGATAGTGGGGACTTCATCCGACTGGCCAAGGCATGCCATCATTGTAGATAGCTAGCGAAGGTCTCCCCATCATGTTGTTTTTCCTTTAGGAGATCAAGTGTGTCAATGTCCTTCTCCAAATTGAAGGAAAAGTGGGAGACAAATTGTTTGGATAGTTGCACAAAGGTTTTGATAGATCCTTTTTCAAGGCCCATAAACCATTTAAGGGAAGCTCCTTGTAGACTCTTAGGAAAAACTTGCATAAGATATTGTCATTATGCATGACCTCTTGGCAATGGGCATAAAATTGTTGAAGGTGGGCTTTGGGGTCCCTGGTTCCTTTATATTTATTGAATTTTGGTATCTCAAAATGCTTGGGAAAAGGAAATAAGGAGATGGAGGGATCAAAAGGATAAGGACAAATGTCCTCAAACTTGAATATTTGTTTTCCCATTCCAGCTTGTAGATCCTTTAATGTTGCTTTGGCTTCTTCCAATTCCTTATTGATGGGTGTTGTGGGAGTCGGAGTGGGTTGATTATACATATAGTATTGTGGGTATGATGAGGATGGCCCTACTACTGTCAGATCATAGGCGGGTTGAGCTAGATATGAATGTGTTTGCTGATTATAAGTGGATGGATAATTAGATGATAGATTGTGATGAGTGGGAGCCACTTGTTGGTAAAGTGACTATTGTTGATAGTAAGAAGTGAGGGATGGGTCTTGCTATTATGTAGAATTTTTGTAATACATGGAGGTAGGACCTCTTTGTTGATGTGACGATGGTTGTTGGTAATAAGGGATGGAAAGTGCACCCTACTAGTAGGTTTTTTGTTGTTGAAGGTAGGATGGATAAGGTTGGTATTGTTGTGCCATCATGGGTTGTTGCATGGCATATGGGGATGGATTTTATGGTTGTTGGTGGGGATGATTCTTTGGCTGTGAAGGATTGGTGTAAGGTGGTAATTGGGTCCATGTTTGGTTTTTGTGCATTCTGACGAGGATTCGTATTGAGGTGGGATGGAATAGCATATGTGATAGAGGGATGATAGAGGTACTTGTTAAGCGAATTTTGCATGTTTGTGTAGGGATATGTATATGTTGCTATGGGGGTCGTTGTTGTGGTTGTTGTTGGTGAGGTGGGTGAGATGAGATATGTTGTTGCTGGGGATAACCACAAAAGGGCCATGCGGTGGTTGTTGTGGCTGTGAGGTAGTTTGTACTACTTGATGTGATGGTTGTGTAGGAATGGTAGTGTGTTGCTGAGGGATCATAATGTTTTTTTGTGGGATAGTGATAGTGTGTTGTGGATGTTGTGGATGTGAGGGTTGAGATGAGGCTACAGAGGTAGCAGTATGTTGTGGTGGTGCTTTTTCTAGTGTGGTGGATTGGTTTGGATTAACTGGAGGCTATTGAAATGTAGGAGGTAGAAAATTGGTAAGTATAGGTGTGCCCCCAGTATTAGGATATGAGGGAGGAAGCGGTGGAGCAGATGGGATGTATGATGGCATGCCATAGCCATAGTGATAATTAGGATATGGTGGTGCGATAGTAGATGTTGTGGTCAAAAGACAAGGATATTCTTGGACTTGATGGATGATGACATTTCTAAATTTGGGGTGGTACCAGTTGTCGATGGGTGCACTCTCAGGGACATAGGAATTTCTTGGAGGATTTTGTGAAGTTTGCAGATCAACAGATGTTGGGAGGACATATAGTGAGGAATCAAAGTTAGATGGTGGTTTAACTCCATTCTTGAGTAGGGTGGCAAGGATCTTATCCCCACGTTTGTTGAGGAGACGATCTATCATTTGGACATTGGTAGGATTACTAAGGTATTCATCAACGATGACTTTCGGTTGATTGACCATGTTCTCGTCACTGGGTGGTGTGATATTCTGGATGTCAGTGTTTGATTGGGATGAGACACTGTTATGGGGATTGTGTGGATTTCTTGGAATGTTATTTGGATCTTGAGGGATATTTGGTTGGGAACCTTGGGTTTATTGGTCTTCCATTTTCTTTTTTGTTTGTGAATAGGCATGAATGTGCAAAATAACTAAGTGATTTTTAGATGCAAATTCTAAATGATGATTTCTATTGGATTAAGATTGTGGGATTGGATTGGATGATGGATTGATTAATAGGATGATGGATCAATTGATGATGTATCAATTGATTTGATGATTGGATTTAATTAGATGATTAAATTTTGATCGGATGATGGGGTTTCGATTGGATGATATTGGATTTGGATAGATTGGATTGGATTGTTTGGATCAATTGGATAAGTTTTTTTTGGATTGGATGATGGATTAGGATTTGTTGATGGAAGGGATCCTAAAACCCAATTCGAAAATCACCCTAGGTGACTTAAAACATTGGTTGATCGGATTAAATGGGTTGAACCAATGATCACGAAACCGAATCCACCTTGAGATGGAAGGGGATTGATTTGGGACAATGATGCTAACTTTCAACACAAATCCACCTTAGGATAGAAGTGAATTGATTAGTTTGAACACAATAATTGATATGTAGGATAACGATCAAACTTAACGCCTTGGTCAATTCGGGAGATAACTCCTAAAACAAGGTTTAAGGGATTTTGTGTTGAAAGATGATGAAGAATGGACACTAAAGATGTCTTGATGGTTTTTATATGATCGGGGGTGATTTTGAAGTGATCTTTTTGGAAAGTTCAAATGTTTAGGTCACACATGGTGAAATGGTGAAACGGGTTCCCCTAGTTGTGAAATGAGTAATGCGAGTGAGAAACAAAAGTTTAGAAAGGTTAAATGGAGGCTTGAAATGGTCAAACAGATGTTTAGAAAGGTTAAATGGATGTTTGGAATGGTTAAATGATCGAACAGAGGCTTGAAATGGTAAACAGAGGCTTGAAATGGTCAAACAGGGCAAAATTGTTCATTCAAGAGGGCGTATCTGCCCCTCTGTAGCAATCTGTAGGGAAAATCCACCCCACTATAGTAAACTGGAGGGTGTATCTTCCTTTCTGTGGAAAACATGGACTTGGTTTGAATGAAAATAACTATGGAAAGGACTTGAAATGATAACAATGAGGCTGACTTATACAAAATTTACTGGTTTCTCACAAAAAAAAACTTTAGACAAGCACAATTCTATGATTAGTGTTAATGGTATGCTCGAAAGGTCTTAATCTAGGATGTACAATGCTTCTAGGGAGTCCTTGATATACTCTCAGTACATGAGGCCCAGACCAAGAACACCAGCCCATCACAAGAGTGAGTCAGAAACCCCAACGAGATATTGAAGGGCTCAGACCAACTCTTCACGTCTATATAGGTATCACCCTAGCTTCGACGCTCCACTAGACATAACGTGACTAGATTGGGGTAAAAATTTGGCTCTCCCCCCTTTTCATACCCTGTTGGTATGTGTGGCTGGGATCATCCCTTGTGGTGATGAAATCCCCAAGTAGGTCCCTCTAAAAAGAAGGCAGTAATCGTTTCTAGCTACTCCCTAGGCTCACACGAACTGCAAGGGGAAAGATAAAAAAAACTAATGCCCCCTTTGGGTAACACAAAAACAGACACACCAAGCAGTAAATTTTACTTCCCCCTAATTAAACTATGTGCCTAGATGAAAACAACAAGGAAAGGTTTTAAAATTTGAACAAAAGGATAGCCCTGCAAACAAATGTTAGCCGTTTTACCCTCTGTTCTTTATCAATTATGAAAGTGTGCTACAAAATATTAGCAAGAAATCCAACTATACTCTCAAATAAACAAGGTTAGGGGGTTAGAACCTCAAAACAACAAAAAAATGAGACAAAAACAAAGCTAAAATGCCTATTTTTACCTTCCAAAATGTGTTGTTTAGGGAAAATCCGCCCCTCTATAGTCAAAACAGTGGGAACAATAGGGAAAATCTGCCCCTTTGCAGTTAGATATCAGAAAAAAGTGTAACCAGCAAGGCAAATCCGCCCCTTTGCAGTAAAATGTTAGAAAATAGGCAGGGAAAATCTACCCCTTTGCAGTAAAATGTCAGAAAATAGTGAACCAACAGGGAGAATCTGCCCCTCTGCAGTAAAATGTCAGAAAACAGTGAACCAATAGGGAAAATCCACCCCTCTACAGTGAAAATGTTAGCAAACAATGAACCAGCAGGGAAAATCCACCCCTCTACAGCATAAATGTTAGAAAACAGTGAACCAGTAGGGAAAATCCGCCCCTCTACAGTGAAAATGTTAGAAAATAGTGAATCAGTAGGGAAAATCCGCCCCTCTACAGCAAAAATGTTAGAAAATAGTGAACCAATAGAGAAAATCTGCCCCTTTGAAGTGAACATGTTAGCAAATATTGAACTAGTAGGGAAAAGCCACCCCTCTATAGTGAAAATGTTAGCAAACAGTGAACCAGTAGGGAAAATCTGCCCCTCTACAACACACTGGAGGGAAAGTCCACCCCTCTATGACCTAAACCTGCAAACAAACTCAACAACAAAAAACACGAAATAAAGAGACCCATTTGTGGGTCCCACCAGACATGCCAAAAATTTGATCCCTTAAATGTTTACCCTATTCTAAAGATGCAAACCTAAATATAATGTGTTAATAGAAGAACACAAAAGATACACCTCAAGATTAGCCTAAGGAATGATAATGCAATGAAATAAGATAACAAAAGAAATACAACTGAGTATACCTCCTTTTGCTACAAATTCCTTGGTTGGCCCTTGATGTTGGAAAGATTGTGTGCTCCTTGGATGGATATTGGAATGGTGTATGCAAGATGTGCAATGTGATCAATGCAAGTGCTAATGACTAAGTGGCTTGGATAAATGGCTAATAAAATGCTTGCAAATTGAATGAGGAATTTGGTAGCACAAGGGTGCAAATGGCTAAGTCTCCCAAATGAGAGAAGAGAGGGGGTATTTATAGAGCAATTGGAATTCTCTAGAGAATTCAATGGTTGAGATTAAACCAACAAGGTCAAGATGGAGGGCTATGGTGAGTTGAGGACTCACAAGCCCTCACATCTTAACATGTGGAATGTGATATGGCTTAGGATGAGATGATGTGGAAGTGAGGTGGAAGAAAGGTACATTATGTGGAGGAAGGACAAGTACCTTGGGGGATGAGAAGATTCCCTCAAAAAATAACTTATTGTTCCCAAATGAGAGTGAAAAAGACATTTGAGGGATTTTAGAATTTCTCAAAAATCTCCATGGAGAATGAGAAAGTAGTTGGAGAAATAAATGTGAATTAAAAATTCACATTCTTGAGAGAATCAAATGGATAAGAGAGAGTTTCCAAAAGAGTGAGAATTTTTCACATGTGAGTGATGTGACAAGTCCAATGTTCTAGAAGTATTTGGCACATGTTAAGTGACAAGTCACGTGTTCTAGAACTTGCATGGGGATAAGGTAAACCTTGGAAGGATAAAAGGTGAATTAAAAATTCACATGGGGAAGAGAGAGCCCTAGGGTGAATAAATGTGAATTAAAAATTCACATGGGAAAGAGGGTCAAGGACAAGAAAGGAAAATGAAAATGTTGACTTAAAAAGGCATGCTAAATGTGGCTAATGACTTTGATTAAGGTTGTGCAAACATGAGATTCGAATAATTAATGAAAGATTAGAAGCAAGTGGGAGATTATGGAGGATGTGATACTAATCTTGACTAAGTGGTGCACATCCAAATCATGGATTAATTTATTTAATATAGATTAGAAAAGGATTATGGAGGGTGTGACAAGGAGAGAGAAAATGAGGAATTAAAAATTGATTTTTAATCAAAAGATTAAGTGACTAAATTAAATAAATTGACATATTTATTTAATTTAGAGAAGAAAACTTGTAAGGTAAAGTATTTAATTATTTCATTACATACTTTATGAACCTTATGCAGAAAATGGAATATTGATTAAATAAATTATTCAATCATTATTAACGAAATAGATGAATAGAGTAGATGATTTTGACCATGTGGAAGTGCTCAAATTTAGATGTCTACAGGTAGTAAAGAAGCAATGGTAGCAATAGCATTAGAAGATTTGTTGTCAATCCTTGAAATTTGAGAAAAAATTATGTCAACAAAGTATTTCTTGAAGTCATCAATCATCCTTTTATAGGGCATTAGTTTGTCATCCTTTGTTTGGTAATTATCATTGACCTGATTAATTACTATTTGAGAATCCCCATAGACTTGTAGTTCTGTTATTTTCCATTCTATAGCTATCTTGATTCCAATGATAAGTGCTTCATATTTTTTCATGTTGTTGGTGCAAGGAAACATCAGTCGGTATGATTTCAAAATAGTATGCCCTTGGGGAGTGATGAATAGAATTCCCGTTCCCGATCCATGTTGAGTATATGAGCCATCAAAATACAATACCCATTGCTTTGTTGTTATAGCGAAGACATCAACATCTGGAAATTCCACGTGCAAAGGATGATCATCATGAATTGGTGCCTCAGCTGGTTGGTCGGTGATAGCTTGTCCTTTGATTTCTTTTCTGTCAACATATTGGATGTCAAATTCACTGAGTATCATCACCCATTTGGCTAATCTTTCCATCAGGTTCACTTTGCTAAGGAGATATTTTAATGGATCTATCTTGGCTATGAGTTTGATTGTATGAGTCAGCATATGGTGTTGCAATTGTTGGGTAGTGAACACTACTACTAAAAAAGATTTCTCAATGGATGTATATTTGATTTCATAACCATTTAGAGTTCTATTAATATAATAGATCGCTCTCCTATCCCGTTGAATCTTCTTGTGCCAAAAAAGATCCCAATGATCGATCAGTTGTGGCTATGTACAATAAGAGAGGCTTTCCTTCTACTAGTGGTGCTAGGACAAGTGGACTCATTGGGTATTACTTTAGTTGATTGAAATTTTCCTCAAATTTCTCATCCCATCGAAAGGAGACATTTTTATGCAACAAATGTGTAAAAGGATGGGTCTTATCAACTAGTTGTGATATGAATCTTTTGATTGACTGAAATTTGCCTTGAAGGGACCTTAACTAACTGTCATTCTTCAGAGGTGGCATTTTGATGATAGATTTTACTTTTTTAGGGTCTACTTCAATACCTTTTTCTGACACTATATATCCCAATAACTTTGCCGATGTTACCCCAAACACACATTTCATTGGATTCATGCGGACATTGAACTTCTCTAGTCAAGTGAAGATTTTGTATAGTATTTCCAAATTTCCTTCTCTAGTGAAATAGTTGACCAATAAGTCATCCACATAATCTTCCATGAAGCTATGTATCATATCGTGAAAGATGGTTTTCATGGCTCTCTGATATGTGGCCCCTACATTCTTCAATCCGAAGGGCATGATGCTCCAATAGAAGGTACCCAAAGGGCAAGTGGAAGTTGTATTATCATGGTATTCTGGTGCTATCTTGATTTGATTATAGCTGGAAAATCCATCCATGAGTGACAACATGCCATGACCTGCTATTAAGTCTACAATGATATCAATGTTTGGCAAGGGTAAATCATCTTTCAGACAAGCCTTGTTGAGGTCTTTGAAGTCTGTATAAATCTGTATGCTTCCATTAGGATTTGAAATAGGTACAATGTTGGATATCCACTCTAGATAATCAATGGGTCTAATGAATCCTACATCTAAGAACTTCTTCAATTCCACCTTCACTAATAAGGCAATGTGGGGATGCATTTTTCTCAAATTTTGCTTGACTAGTTTGACTCCTGAAGGGAGGGATAAATGATGCATGATGAGATATGGGTCTATCCTTGGCATGTCTGCATATGACCAGGAAAAATTGACTTGTCGCTCCTCAAAGAACTTGACAAAGTTAGTGTTGGTGTAATTAAATGTGTTGTACCTTAACCTAGGTCATGATTACACCTTAGTTAAGTTTACTTAGGGACCACATAGGAAGTAGTTGGAGCTTTTCCACCTTTGGTGGACCTATCATGTTATTACTTTATCACTTCCACCTTTTGTGGACATATCATGTGATTACCTCTCCACCTTTTGTAGGTGATCCACCATTTGTGGTGATTATCACATTATCACTTTTCCACTTTAGGTGGAGTGATATATTTTCATATTTGTCTCATGTCATAAGATTACAAAACTTGTCATAATCTTATGCCCTTCTATGTTCTCACCTTGGCTATATAACCAAGGGGTCTCCTATGTACTATCACACATTCTATTTGCATTATTGGTAGAATACAGTTCATTCTTGTCATATTCATCTCTCTTTTGTGCTTTCCATTTGGTCCAAAGATCTTGGCAGTCATAGCCAATTCTAACATGGTATCAAAGCAGGTTGGGTGTCATTGGAGTATTTTGTTTGAAGAGAGATACCGGATTTGGGGAGGTTCCATTTTTAGCTCTTTATTGTAGGTTCATATCAGAGCTTTCTGGTGCAAATATAAGCTCACCATTGTATTTGGAGTGTTTGAGAAAGTTGATTTTTCCTTTTTTTCATCCAAATTGGACATACGAGGCCAAATCTATTAGGGTTTAAAGTTGAAGAGTGGTTACTAGATCCAGAAGGTAGCTGTAATTTTGGAGCATTTTGGGTCAAATCTGACCCTTTCATTGCATCCAGAAGGGCCAAAAACCCTAAGATTGACTATCAATTTGTCCATTTTGAAGCAAGTTGTCTAGTGAGGGATTTTTTTTTTGCCCAGGGAGCCATATGGCCCCCCAAGTCATCATTATTGTAGGCGGTACAATTTTATGAAAAAAAATAAAATTATTTCGCTTGAAATTTTTTGAATTTTTTTTTTGGAAAATTTTAGAATTAAATTTTTCATTGTAAAGTTTTTATTATTAAAAAAAAAAATAGAACAAATTTTTTTTGCGGATTTCTTTCCGCACACTATACCTGCGTCAAACGGTACCAGGTACCCGTAGGTACCGCTCCACCACATGATGCCCCCACACACCCTCCATGGGCCCCACATCTTACTTGTCACTCAATACATTCAGTGGACTTCAAAATCAATCGACGAGCATCACAAAAATTGGCGAACAAAATTTATCACCGGCAGTTGCTTTATAAATCTACGACCACTATTTCACAATCCAGCGAACTCAAACTTGGTACTGAATATGAAGAATATACCATCAGCATCTAAAATATTCTATTTTGGAGAATATATCGGTGACATCACAAAATTTTTGGCAGGGAATATTCCGGAAAAAATATTATATTTCATTGACTTAACAGAATATTCCAAGGCAGGGGCAATTTTTGGCATGACGGGTGTTTAGCGATCAAATTTATGCCTGTATGGATGCCCAATGACCATTTGACCGTCAAATTTATGGTCATGCTCTACTGACATCAGCGTACCTTTGAAAATTTTGGACCCCCTCTTCGTTTGCATTTTCATTTTGGAAGGTGAACTTTGAAGCTTCATATCTTGCTCATTCTGACTCCTTTTTTCAAACAAATTTTTTATTAGTGCTAATTTTTTGTGCTCTTCATAGTGGTGCAATCGGTTTTTGGTATTGGTGTCTGGTTTTTCTATAATTTGTAGATTCTCATAGCTTTTGCTACTTCGTCCTCATTTTGGGAACTTCGGGAGCTCATATCTTGCTCCTACAATAACATTTTTGGGTGATTTTTTTTTTGAAAGTGCATAATTTTTCGTGTAATTTTTAGTGGTATGATCAGATTGATCTCATTTTATACCAAAAATTGTACTTGATCCTATGGCCTATTTTGGCAATTTTCATGTACTAAGATCAAGTATAGCTTGTTTCTTTTGGCATCTAGCAAGTGTAAACGCACTAAGTATAAAGTGCCAAATTAGATATTGCTTGGGAGGTTTCTTGATTAAGTGATTTGGGGGGGTCTCTTGGTGCATTGCTTTAATTTTTTTCTTGTGCTCTCTTGATTTCATGGATCATTCTAAGGTTCCTTTTCTCACATCATATAATTATTCAACATGGCATCAAAATGCATGGAGTATTCTAAGGACAAAAGGTCGCTCTCTATATGTTGAAAATAAGGTACTTGAACCTATAGATGCAGATAAAAAGATAAAATGGATGATTGAGCATACCAAAACTCTTGGGTGTCTTCGTAGACTAGTTTCTCAAGATTTGTTGTTTCAAATAGAAGCAAGTAACAATTCTCATGAAGCTTGGAATAAATTGAAAACATTGTATGGTACTAAAGATGAAGTAAGAGGCTATCAAATTGATAATGAGTTGATGAGCCTTGATCCCAAGGACTTTGACAACATCCAAGACTACATCACTAAGGTTAATGATCTAAGAGAGCAATGTAAAGCATGTGGAATTGATAAGAAGGACATTCAGTTGGTCTACAATACAATAAAAAAACTTGGTCCTGATTATACATCTTTTGTTTCTAGCTTTCATACTCATAGATTGACTATGGCATCTGCATATACACCTTCATTTGCATCATTTTCTGAGATGTTGATACATGAGCAACAAAAGTTTATCTCAATGGGTCTCATCACGACTTATAGATCTCAAGCATTGTTGGTTAGTTAGGTGAAATAATTAGAATTAGATAAAAAATCAAAGAATAATTCACATTCAGGTCAAGCAAAGAAAAAATCATCTTCCAAAGGGGAACCATCTAAGCAGGAGAGGCCTTTTTGTGCATATTGCAAGAAGGATGGACATGAAGAACACTATTGTTATAAGAAGGATATTGATGAGTTGAAAAATCTTCTAAAAAAAAATCACATTGATTTACCTTCTAGAGTGTCTGAGTCATCTCCTTCTTCTTCAAAATAGTCTAAAAAGGACAAAGGTCAAGCATCTACACATGATATAAAGGAAAAACTCTTTGTGCTTTTTCAGGTCCAGGATCAGGGAGATGGCTTCTAGATTCAGGAGCTTCTCATCATATGACATCTTTGTAGTCTATATTCTCTTCTTTTCAGGCTTGTACTATGTCTCCTATCTTGATGGGAAACAATACATACATGAGTGTAATTGGGAAGGGATCTATTAGTTTTGGGGATAACACTTTTTAGGATGTTTTGTGTGTTCCTCATTTGATGAACAATATTCTTTCCATTTATCAGATTACACATGGTGGAGATGGGAGAACTATGGAGTTCACACCTGATTCAGTCATCATTTAAGACTTAGAGAGTAGAAAGATTATTGCTACTAGGGTGGTTGATCATTCATCTTGGTTGTATACCTTTGCAGATTTTGCTTCTGATGTGACATTGTTCCTTCGACTATTGATCACACTTCTAGCATGAACCATGATTTAGAGGAGATTTTTGGCTTCTTGAACTTGGGAGTTCTCACATCAGATCTAGTTCTAGAGTCATGCATTTCATCTCCTCCACATACTATTGCAATTGATGATGCTTGTGTTGCCACAGTTTTGGTTCCTTGTGATTCAGTGCAGCAGGATATACATTGTCTTCTAGATATGGCTACTTTGGATGGCTTCTTGACAGGTATTTCATACTTGTTTGTGGAGGACCTCATCTTGCAAATTTGGGGGACATCATTGAAAAAATTCTTCTCTTTGATGAATATGCTCCTTCTTCAGTTGTTGTGAGGGAACACTCTGACCCTCTTGTTCATTCTCTACATGATCATTCTTCACAGATTGGCATGAGTGTGGATACTTTTGGAAAACATTTGGAGGAGGCTTCTTTGTATTCAAAGGGGATATCTTTCTCTTTGGATTATGCTTTACATTCATCTCTAATAGATTCTGGATTGTCCTCTTCAACAGTGTGGCCTAGAATGCCTATTTTGAGTGTTTCAACTTTCAACATTGACATGGAGACACTTGATCATGCTTCAGAGACACCATCCTACATCATCCATCTTCCAGAAATTGTACATACATCCATGGTTTTGTTTCTTCCTAAGGGGAGGAATGTTGTTTGGCGAGATTGGATCATCTTGAACATTCAATGTCGAGCTTCTACCATCATTGCAAGAGACTCAACATTGAGGGGGGGCTACCTTGTATCTCTTCTACTTCTCTCTTGTGGGGGGGCCTTTTTCCTCACATGGGTTTTTTTCCTTCTCATACATCATTGAGAGCATTTCATCTTTTATCTCTCTTTTGGGGAGGAGTTTTTTCCCACTGGGTTTTCTCCTTTTCTCCATTTGTGAGAGATTTATTTGCATTTGTACATGGGTACCTAACTTGTCCTAGTTGTCGAGACCCATCTTGCATCATTTTCTTTTGTGTACATTCTCCCTAAGTTTCACTTAAGGGGGGGTTTTGGTGTAATTAAATGTGTTGTACCTTGTCCTAGGTCATGATTACACCTTAGTTAAGTTTACTTAGGGACCACATAGGAAGTAGTTGGAGATTTTCCACCTTTGGTGGACTTATCATGTTATTATTTTATCACTTCCACCTTTCATGGACATATAATGTGATTACCTCTCCACCTTTTGTGGGTGATCCACCATTTGTGGTGATTATCACATTATCACTTATCCACTTTAGGTGGAGTGATAGCTTTTCATAGTTGTCTCATGTCATAAGATTACGACACTTGTCATAATGTTATGACCTTCTATGTTCTCACCTTGGCTATATAACTAAGGGGTCTCCTATGTACTATCACACATTCTATTTGCATTATTGGCAGAATACAGTTCATTCTTGTCATATTCATCTCTCTTTTGTGCTTTCCATTTGGTCTAAAGATCTTGATAGCCATAACCAATTCTAATAGTTAGAGTTCTCTCGTTCTATCAATGATTTTGCTAGATGGAGAGTATTCACTGTGTCTACATTGCCAATATTGATGGTGTAGACATGGAAAATGTACAATTCAATCTAACGTGCTTGATCCTAATTACTAACGACATTTCCTCCTAAATCATACTCAGCTTATCATCACATTTTCATCTCTTAATTATATAAATCATTATTTATTTAATTAAGTTTTTCTCCTCTGTTGATTAAATTAATCAATTTAATTTAATTAACCTTATATCTCTATTTATTTAAATCAAGTCCTTAAAGTCTTCTCATTAAATTGAATAAATTAAACCTTATTTAATTTAATCTAACACTATCCTCTTTAGTTAAATAAATCAAATCATTTATTTAATTAATTCTTTTCATCTCAATTATTGATTTAAATCAATTCATAAATTTGAGTCAAAATTGTCAAATCATCTAATCTCTCATTAAATTGATCAAATCTTGATTAATTTAATCTCAATCACTAAAATCCTCTAGAGAATGCAACTTGCACAATAAATCAATTACTTTGATTTATTAAATTGCCTATTTCCTCTCAACATGGAATAAAAGAGGAATATTCCCTCAAATTTGAATTCAAATTCAAATGGGTTTGGTCCTTACAACAAGGCATTTAAGACCTCTTACATGTCCTTTGCATTGATCCAAGTGACATTAACTCCATTTCCCTTCCCTCTAAACATGTCACATTCAAATTTCAATTTTGAATATCATAGCATTTATCATGCACATTGATCAAAATGTGCTCAACCTTCAACCATTCACATCTTGACAAATGACACTTGGCCATTGGATGTTGAATATCCCACATTGCTCAATTTAAATCTCTATTCCAATTTGGAAATCTATAAATGAGAGACTCTTCCTCCCATTGTATCATCCACAATTTGAGTAAAATTATTATACTCAAATCCATCTTCAAACATAACCATTTTCATCTCTCATTATCAAATTCTTAGATATATTATGAAAAAATTCAACCAAAGTAGATCAATCATCATCAAGCTTACAAAGGAGTTGGGAAAGGGCTAATTTTGACACACCAATTGGCACCAATTTCCCCATGGGATCAAGAGTTTGCATGATTAATTAGGATTTTACTTGTCTTTCATATTTTGTTCTTCATTTTCCTAGTTTAATCTTTGTAAATGGATTTCATGGGGAATCCTTAATTTAATCTTGCATATTGATCTAATAGCATGTTTTTTTGTTGTATTTGTGCAGGTACAAAATAGGGATTCACATTTTTGGTGCTAGGAGGGCAAATCTCAAGGATTTCATCACATTTTTTAAAAAAATTGTACTTTTTTAACATTTTTTTGAGTACATAGGTAACTGCACCACTGACAGTTTGTGCGGCACTATATTGCACTGCATTCAAAGGCGCGACACTATATTGCACCACTTTCAAAGGCATGACGCTATATTGCACCGCTTTCAAAGGTGCAACGCTATATTGCACCACACTTTTCCTAAACTGTGCCGCACTTGCTTTAACGCTAATTTTTTTTCAAAATCTTAAACTCTGCCACGGATTTTTGAGTTGCAAACTTCATCGCATGCCAAACTCTACCACAATCGAGCTCTCTATTTTCTACAGAGCGTCGCTTTTAGTCAGGGTGTGGCACTATATTGCGTCGTTGATTTTCCAAACTGCGCCACATTTGCTAACTATGCCGCACCTGCAGATTTTTTTATTTTTTTAACATTTTTTGTGATGGAGGAACTTTTGGAGATCATAAATTTTGACTCAATTGGTGGCCATTTTGGCACATTTCTGGGGCTTGAAACTTTCATCTTGGCCCTCAAAATGACATTTTAGTGTTTTTTCCTAGCTTTTTAAAATTTATTTTTGTTAATAACTCAAAACCCATGTTTCCAATTTCAGATGTTAGTTGGCAATTCATCCTATCTTAGTTTCATAAAGGTTTTAGAAAAAATAGGACTCTCAAAGTCATGCATGCAAAATTACCGAAAATGGAAAAATCTAAAAATTGTTGAAATCTACCAAAAAAGGAAATTTTTTGATCAAAAGTGAAGGAAGGAAAACAAAGGCCAAGGGTTCTTTATGAATTTATCATCTCATTGTATTAAGTGTTTTTTAACACTTTGGGAGAGCTTATAATCCCTTTCTAAGGATTTGTTTACTTTCATGTTCTTAGGACACTAAAATTTCTTTTAGGACACTAAAATTTCTTTTGGGTTCTAAAAAGAGCAATACAAATTTTCTTTCAAATTTTGCAAACAAAGGGCTTAAAAAGAAATTTAGAACAATTCACTAGATTTGGTTTAAGGATTAACAATTGAACAAGGCAAATCTCATACTTCCTTTGGTGCTTAAAATTAATTCACTATTGTTTTGAAGGATAAAAATGAACAAGTGTTTTCTTGTCTTGTAATTACTTATCCAAGGTAATATCACTAAAAAGATGTATGTGCTTCTCTTGTGCTTTATTGTGATCTTGAGAATCAAAATTCTTGGTGGTGATCTTAAATTTTGTAAGTAATTTCCTCCACATTTCATCTTGGGTACCTAAAAATTGAACCAATCTTGCGAGTGTGAGCATGGCATATTGCGAGTGTTCTCCCTTTGTTTTTCAATGAAGGTCGATTGAACTACGAGATATGCTAGCTTTATTTTGTTTATCTTAGCGGGCTTGCCTTGTGGGAAAAATTAATCACCCAATGGAATGACCTAACTGGAAGCACGCTAAAGCCAAGTGACTTCCAACCGGTATATAAGTGTGGATTCTCGAGGAAAGTTTGAGAATCACGAGGATTATTCCGACGAGAAGGGCATAAATGGTCTCTCGCCGCATCGATAGTCCCCCACGAATAGAATTCCCACATTAAAACCCTTGTTTAGCAAAGAACAAAATCCTTAACTATTTGTTGGTGCAAAAGGTCATGTCCTTTGAAGCTGCCCCACGTATACATGCGGTTATGTTGTAGAGATGAAAAGTATGCCATGGGAGATTCATGGGTACTGATGCTTGGCTGACCCGAGAAGCGAGTGCACTGTAAGGGGCAGCCTGTGTGGTCAAGCATCTAATCATTCACACTAAATATGCGCAGACAGATTCGTCCAAGTGGGAACCCAACAAATACTGTCTTTTCAGCCTAGGGTTGTGCATGTTATTGAAATCAAAACACCTGGCTTGGTTCTAAAACATTGGGAAACAAACATTCACAAAAGCTTTGAAATTTCAAACCCTTTGAGGAAACAAATATCCTTTGATGAATCTAAGTGCTCTTGCTTGCGCTAGGGATTATATCCTTAGAGGTTTTTAAGTACTTAGGTTTAATCATCATTTGTTTTCACCAAAGTCAACACTAGGAAACCTTTGCCTTGATTTCCTTGATTTCCACATAATGCACTTTGTGGGATGAAAGAAAATTAGGACATTGGACATTCAACTTGAAACATAATCAAGAAAGTGTTTGTGGTAAAAAGAACCAAATCTAAGCAAGATAAAAGACAATTGAACCACACATGTGCTTGGTCTCTTTTGGGTCATTAGGTTTTCATGCCAACATTGGTCTTTTGGTTTGAACCACTTTTAGGGAAAAGCATGTTCTTCATTATCTTGGTCTAGTAAACAAGTCCTCTTAGGTTCATCTAGGATCAAGTCAAACACTTCATCCATCCAAACATTTATCAAAATTCCATTTCACCAACAACTTTTGGAACTTTGAAAACATCACTTATGCTAGACTTTTAGGAAAAATCTACATCACCTTGTTTGGCTTAACACACCTAGCCAAATTATCTTTTTATGTACGAGTTTACTCTAGGATAACACAAATTCTTAGGGTTTAAAAGTTCATTATCACTTTGTTTGACTTAACACACTTAGTCAAACTATCATCCTGTGTACACGTTTGCTCTAGGATAACACAACTTCCTAGGGTTTATAAGTTCATTATCACTTTGTTTGACTTAACACACTTAGTCAAACTATCATCAATCAAAATCAAATCAAAACAAGTCCTAAAGTCTAGCATTGATCTAAAGTTCCTAAAAGTTAAAACACCCATATCATTCACCCCTTTCATCCTTCATCTCATCATTGGTCCTAAACCCCTCAGAGGTCAACAAGGTCAAAACACAAGAAGAACATGGAATATAGACCTGATTCATACATAATGAGTAATCCAATTCAACCAAACTATCCAAGCCTTATAATGCCAATTGATTTTAAAACTTTCATTTGTACAATCCATACATGAGATCATTATCTCCTAAAAACCTCAATGGTACGACAAATGTGAGTTTTCCCAATCTAAATTTTGGAACATCTTTTCCTATGGTAGATTTAAATCAAAGTCAAAACTTAAAAATATATCAACCAAAAAATCAAGGCATGAGCCTCCCTCATTTACCAACCATCAATCAATCGAATCCGAGCAACACTCCCTTCATAAAGAAAAACATCATACCAAATCCTCTCATCCTGCCATCAACATCACAACAACAGATGACAACCATCCAAGAAACCCCAACAATCAACACCATTCCCAATCCACCACCACCACTGCCAAAACACAACATGAAAATTCATTCTCCATCGTGTTACAAACCACTCAACAAGCTGCTCATCAAAAGGTGCTCCAAAACCAACAAGTAGCACAAGCCCAACAAGCTGCACAAGCGACTCAAGTAGCCCAACAAGCATAGGCTCAAGCTCAAGCCCAACACCAAGCTCGACAGACACAAGCACAATACCGGGCATAATTGCAAGCAATCCATCAACAAGTGTATGAACAATTAGCTCAAAAACAAGCCCAACAACAAGCATTGTTGGCACAATGACATGACCAACAACAAGCATTGTTGGTTTAGCAGGCATATCAGCAAGCCTTAGTCACACAACAGAGCTTGTAACAAACTCCCACCACAATTGTTGAAATAAAAATCAAGATCTATCCATCGATGAACACCTTGAATATGTTTCCACCTCATCCGATGATCAAATCAACATACATCAAGAGCCATTTTTTAGTCATGATCAAGACCCCTCGTAAAAAGATCTATTTCAAGGAGTGTTGATGTTATTTGATCCTATTAACATAATCCATGATCCATCGACCAATGATCATGTTGAAAATGTCTCTACATCACCTAACGAGTTAGAGGACATATCTCAAGAATTTATTCCAAAGCATGATCAACATCTATCACCAAGGTCTAGCAATGGTCCTTTCCAAGACACATTGACATCCTTTGACCTCATGGTTACTGATAGTGAAGGAATCCTTAACTCAATATTTGATCCAAATCCACTTAAAGATCAAGAGGATATTGAGCCACTTCCCATGCCTTATGATGATGTCCAAGAAACCTTTTTAAGCAATCCATCCTTTGAAATCGACCCATGTCAAGAACTTGATCCAAAGTATGTCGAAAGTGATTCTGAAATCAATCAAGATCGAGAATTTGTATCTCCGAGATACTACAATGATCTAATGGACACTCTCCTATCTATACAAGATAATCATATCCATATAGCACATAATCCTCCATCTACCCATGAGATGATTTCTTTGGATGGACACGTAAATGATCTTCATTCAAAATAAGAGTCTCAGACTCTTGATGTCATACAAGAGTCTCCTACTCTTAAAATTTGTACACATGATCAAGATATAGAGAAATCCATAGACATATCAAAAATGGGTCATGAAGAAGGCTTCCACAAAAGCCGTGAATCAGAAGCATCATGTGAAAGCATATCAAAAATGAATCACGAGGAAGAATTTTACAAGGATAGTGGATCATCAACACCTCTTGAAGAAGCATTAAAATATGATATTTCACAAGCTCAAACCAAAAATATCAATCAGGAATTTATCCCACAGATGGAGGATCATATCACCTATATACTTGGATCACTTACCTTTTTTAGGGCAAGCTATCTCATCAATAAATAAGCTATCACCTTTGAAGATCCACCACAGAGTAGAGAAGGAGTAGCACCTTGTTTCCAAGGTAAATTATATCCTATTGCAAATAAAATGTTTCAATGGATGAATTATCAAGGCAGAGGATTAGGCCTACATGAACAGGGTATCCTAGAATCAATACATATTATTGGCAATCCTAAGCATCAAGGTCTTGGTTATTCAACAATTAAGGGATCTAAACATGTAAGTGATACCTCTATAAAATTGGGGGAAACTTCGTCTCAAGCAAATGCTAACATAGGGAGCAAAAAGAATCCTTATGACGAAACCAATGCCAATACTACAACCAGCCACGTCATGAATCTTCATCCACACATCACCCCATCCATGAATTAGGACCAACATCAAGAGAAAGACTTGAATCAAAGCATGAAAAATGTTATCAAAGAAAAATAAGCTAAGAAGCACAAAGGACAAATCAAATACACTTGGATACCAAAGAATACAAAGAAAGATGATCCCTATCATACTCCATTAGTCAAAGAAACTATGGGGAAAAATAAAAATTGGGAAAAGTATCCATCAAAGATGTCCACAAAAGAAAAATTAGGCTTCTCAAATGACATACACAGTTTATCGAGTTGTTGGTCCTAATTCCATGCACACTTCCATATCCATCCATCATTGCTCATCTTCCTATGTTTGGAGAGTCAAAGGTTCCAAACTATCAACCAATCCATCTTTTATTCCTAAACACACTCCATCCACGCCTCCACACATGATATCCAATTCTCACATTGACCATGTGTTGGCAATGACCTTTCATCATAATGATTCAGAAGGCACTCTATCATGATGTGTGCACAAAGATAGAGTTAACTCCGATATCAGCAAAGTAGAACAAATTTCTCAAATTTTTCTTTCAAGTGCACGTATCTTGGCAAGAAAACTTCTTAAAATAGGATATCAATGACACGTTATGAAAAAAAATCTACATCAACACCGCTAGGTGGTTCAACATGAGCTTAAAATCTCTCTCAAAAAAAAAAAATACAAAAAAAATAAAATAAAATCCAAAAAAATTTAAGAAGTGATTGAAAATAGTAAAGAAAAAAAATCATCTAGTGAAAATACTTCGGTGGCGCTTTGGATAGGTACCATGATGAAAACCTAGCAAACAGGCATCATGTGTAGAATTGAGCATTTGTGTGTGCCAGTTCAGGAGAAAGCATCTTATCACATCCACAATAAAGCCAAGATTCCATCCATATCATCTGTTCATCCATGAACCGTTTATCCAATCCATTTGCATCCATACTCCAAGGTATCTTAATCTTGATGAAATTTTTGTGCACACTTTACACTTGCTTATGGTAGTCATCATGACATGGGTTATTTTCATTGATCCTATCCAATCCAACATTATCTGAGCCATGAAGCACTATCCAAATGTGCATCCACTACCTGAACACCTTATATTATCTCAAGATAATCCTTGACATCCTTTGCATGCTTACCATAACCATCCATCCATCTATCCAAGCGTCCACCCATGGCATTTCATACATTGCTAGACACTGGGGGTAGATATATACATCTTGCTTCAAGAATAAATCTTGATCTATATCCTCCTATTTATGTGGTGATCCGAACATTTGCAAACGTGAAATCAAATTGGTCAAGAATTTGTGAGCCAAAATCCAAATCACTACCCTATGGCATATTTTGACAAAAAGATGTTCCTTATCAAGCTTTATCTTTCGTCAAACATCAATCCAAGATAATCAATATCAGTTGCATCTAATGTGTATTCAATGTCACATCAAATCATCAGAACAATTTTGTTCCAAATCAAGCTTCATAAAATCTTGATCAATCGAATCCAATCAATTATCACCTTGTTTGACTTAACACACTTAGTCAAACTACCCTCTTGTGCATGAGTTTACTCTAGGATAACACAACTTCCTAGAGTTTACAGGTGCATTATCATCTTATTTGACTTAACACACTTAGTCAAATTATCCAATCCATCATCAACTTGTTTGACTTAACACACTTAGTCAAACTACCCTCTTGTGTATGAGTTTACTCTAAGATAACACAACTTCCTAGAGTTTACGAGTGTATTATCACTTTTGTTTGACTTAACACACTTAGTCAAACTATCAATCCATCAATCTAATCAATCAATCTTAGCTTGGTTTTCAACAAAATCCCAAAATAGAACATTGATATCATCACATATCCACATCCAAATCGTCAAAATCATGCAAAAATTGAAAAATATCCAAATCATTCAAAATCTAAAACATGTCAAAATCTGAAAAATAAAAAATAGAGTCATCTTAACAAACTAAATCGTCTCTGAGCTTGAACATAGGCAAGGTTGATCTTTGATCATCCCCTGAGACATTTTAGGTTAGTCCTTTAGGCATCCATCGCAATCTGGCAATCTGTTGACCTTCCATCTCATAATGTAGTCAAGGCAATTGTAAGCCAAACTACGTTGTCTCTGAGCTTAAACGTAGGCAAGGCCATCTTTGATCAACCCTCAAGACATAAAATCCAAAAATATTTGTAAAACATCTCAAAAATACCAAAAAAAACCTCAAAATATTTGAAAAATCCAAAATGGTGCTTTCATCTCATCTCGCTTTCACCCACAATTATCATCTCATAATAAAATCAATCATCACCTTCATCCTTTGGTGAAGCAATTAGAAGCAAGTATAGGAGGTTCCAAAGTAAACACCCTAATCGTTTGAGTCTTAAGTCTAAGTCAGTAAGAAAACAAGTTGATCAACTAAGAGTATCAATAGCTTATCACCTAATTAGTCTCACCAAAACCCTGATCACAACATGTCCTCGGATGTATCCTTCCAATGATGGACATAAGCATCAGGTACCTCACAGTAGTTTAGCCTTGGCTAGCGATATGAAGAACATTAGCTTGTTTGTTTACTTTGTCTTGGTCTTTTTTGACTTATCTTATTTTGCCCTCATTCCTAGGACCTCTCAATGATGCCTAAACAAAACAAGTTTAGAGAGAAAGGAATGGGGCAACGATCATTATCTTTTTTATCTATTGTGCTTGTTGGATGTTCTTGTAAAATAACTTGGTGAATACTTGCTTTGTTAGGTTCGTCCTAGCAAGGTTTCTATATGTCAAGTGTGAACAAGAATACTCCTATTTGATTGATGAGTCAAATTCCATCACACTAGGTACAATGCCATCCCGGTCCTTTATACCTTGATGCATCGTACCTATGTGTGTTATCAAACATAAAGTAATTGGCCCTTTGAACATCCCAACTCTTGGTAAGAAAATCATCATCATCATCTTTCATAATGTAGGCTTGTTGGATCCTCCTTCCATCCATCTTATTCTTCTTATTCTTCTATCTTTACTAACATTTCTATCTAAAGTAGGTGTGAGATATCAAAATAATCACGAGGCTACCCATGCCCAATGACTGTCTATACATCATCGGAATTGTCTACATCAAAGAATTATCTTTCGTCCTTTGATCAATAAAACCACTCCTCTTGCATTTTATCATGATATTGATCGAAAAATTAACATTTCCACTCGATCTCTCGAGGGGGCAGCATACCAGCATAATCCTTCTGCTAGGGCAATAGTGGGGCATTTAAAAAAATCAAAGAAATTTTGAACTTTGATCACAGTAGTTTATTATTTGAATCAATGCAACAAGTACATTGCTTCCAAGAGGGGCAAAATGTAGACATGAAAAATGTTCAATTCAATTTGACGTGCTTGATCCTGATTACTAATGACATTTCCTCCTAAATCATACTCTCAGCTTCTCATCACCTTTTCATCTCTTAATTAGATAAATCATTATTTATTTAATTAAGTCTTTCTCCTCTATTGAGTAAATTAATCAATTTAATTTAATTAACCTTATATCTCTGTTTATTTAAATAATTCATTTTATTTGAATCAAGTCCTTAAAGTCTTCTCATTAAATTGAATAAATTAAACCTTATTTAATTTAATCTAACTATATCCTCTTTAGTTAAATAAATCAAATCATTTATTTAATTAATCCTTTTCTTCTCAATTCTTGATTTAAATCAACTCATAAATTTGTGTCAAAATTATCAAATCATCTAATCTCTTATTAAATTGATCAAATCTTGATTAATTTAATCTCAATCACTAAAATCCTCTAGAGAATGCAACTTTCACAATAAATCAATTACTTTTATTTGTTAAATTTCCTATTTCCTCTCAACATGGAATAAAAGGGGAATATTCCCTCAAATTTGAATTCAAATTCAAATGGGCTTGGTCCTTACAACAAGGCATTTAAGACCTTTTACATGCCCTTTGCATTGAGCCAAGTGACATTAACTCCATTTCCCTTCCCTCTAAACATGTCACATTCAAATTTCAATTTTGAATCTCATAGCATTTATCATGCACATTGATCAAAATGTGCTCAACCTTCAACCATTCACATCTTGACAAATGAAACTTGGCCATTGGATGTTGAATGATCCCACATTGCTCAATTTAAATCTCTATTCCAATTTGGAAATCTATAAATGAGAGACTCTTCCTCCCATTCTATCATCCACAATTTGAGTAAACTTATTATACTCAAATCCATCTTCAATCATAGCCATTTTCATCTCTCATTATCAAATTCTTAGATAGGTTATGCAAGAATTCAACCAAAGTGGATCAATCATCATCAAGCTTACAAAGGAGTTGGGAAAGGGCTAATTTCGACACACCAATTGGCACCAATTCCCCCATGGGATCAAGATTTTTCATGATTAATTAGGATTTTACTTGTCTTTCATATTTTGTTCTTCATTTTCCTAGTTTAATCTTTGTAAATGGATTTCATGGGGAATCCTTGTTTTAATCTTGCATATTGATCTAATAACATGTTTGTTTGTTGTATTTGTGTAGGTAAAAAATAGGGATTCACAAATGGGCTGTGTTGGCTCAATCAAAACTTTGGATCTCTCCTAGAAGTGGTCTGGAAGAGTGTCAAATTTACCATCCTTTGGTGCCTTGAAGAGGTTTTCACCATCGAATATGCTCTTTATTTTTATTCTTTCTTGATTTGATACTACCATGGAATTGTTTTCACCATCAAATCCTTCTTTTGTTTTACTCATTTTGCAGTTGGGAAATTTGGAACTCCCCTATCTGGTAGCTTCCTTATTATGTTCAATGGTGGAATCTATTTAATGGTTAACAACGTAGAGGAAGTTGACAATGGCCTCATCATTTGAAAAGGTGGGGATATCAATAGGTTCAATTTGGTCCCAATCTATAAGTTCAGGATGTACCAATGGTAGGTGATTGCCAGATGGGTTTAGGTTAGAGGTCCTAAGGGTCCTAATGGTGACATCATCATTGAACAATACTATGGCAAGGTCAAGGTCTATGATGTTGCCCTCTTCCGAGTGATTTGTCTCGCAAGGATTTTGATCATCCTCACTTGAGCCATCGATATTTTGTGATTCTAATTCAAGTCATCTTAACCCAGAGCTTTGTCCCTCCTTGAATGTGGGGGTATACTTATGTATCACATCAATGTCCTTATCATGGTAAGACTTTTTTGATAGTGAATCCAACTCATATTCATTGGAATAATTTCATAGTGGTTGGTTGCTTGCAGTTGCAGGATCCACTCAACAAAATTCTATTTTAGATCCTCCTTAGTTTCTTCGTCCTTTTGGTACTCTTTATATCCCAACCTTGATTTTTCTTTTAGATTTTTTATTGTGGGTTGGATGGGTTCTACAATATCTTCTTTCCTTTTTCCAATAGGTCCTTGTCCCTCATATCCCATTTTTTCCAAGATTGAGAATCCTTTGTCGTACTGTGTGGTTTGGAAATTAGCCATTGTTGCTTGAGAATCAATTTCATCCTTGTAGAGCCAATTCAAAATATCTTTGTCATTGGATTCCTCTGCTTGCGTACTTTCTTTTATGAATCGAACATAAAAAAGTGTAATAGGTTGTGAGGATGGTTGTGATGAGGTTGATGGTTGACCATGGGATTTTGGTGAAATTAACTGCGAGAGGCAGATGGATTTTTCAATGGAGTATTCACCCACACCTTTTTCTTTGACTTAGAATTTGTTCTCAAATTGTTTGGCCAAAGTATTGAGTTTGGCTTTAGGATTGGTAGATGTGGAGGGGCTAGATTCTTCCTTTTTCTTGAGCTGTTTGGATGAGGAACTTGGTTGGCTTCCTTCATTGGAGGATGTGGCCAATAGTTTTGACAATGGATTTGATTGACTTGGATTATTGGGGATATTAGATGTGGAATCGGGAGCTTCTTGGTTATGAGGCACAAATACATCCTGGACTACCTTAAGGGTATTGCAATGTTGAGGGTTATTAGAAACAGCAGGAATGGTAATCGCTTGTCCATTGCAAGTAATTTCAGACACTGATGGTATGTTGAGGGAACAACCTCCACTTCATGGATCCAAGGATGACCCAAGAGTATATTATATGTCAAATCTTTATCCAAAACTTGGCAAACCACATCCTTTTGAATTGGCCCTACCTGAATTGGAAGTATAATTAATCCCTTTGAAGCTCTTTCTTCATCATCATATGCTTTGATGGTGATATTTTTCCTTGCATCTATTATGTTTTTAGAGAACCCTAGCGCACATACAAGTTTTAAAGTGCATATATTAAGATCGGATTCCCCGTCTATGAGGATATGCTTGACACAACTTTTATGGATTAGAACCTCGATGTGGAGTGTTGTGTTATGAGGATGGGTGAAAGATACATCATCATCTTCTGAGAAGGATAAGAAATGAGGCGCAACTAGATGTCCCACCATGGCTTGGAAAGTGAAAACTTCCAAATTATTTGGTATTGTTGTAGCAACTAGGGCTTTTCCCAAGATCCCCTTGTGGGTAGGTGAGATTTTAAGGAGCTCCAATATTGATATTTTTGTGGGAATATTTTGGAGCTGATCGACAATGTTATATTGATGAGATGAAGCAATAGGTGTTTTGGAAGTGCTACCTTTTAAAACATATTTGGTTTGTGCCCTTGTGGTCAAGTTTACAGGTACACTGTCTTATTTTCCCTTGATTTTGATGACATTAATTTGATTATCTGTTGCAACTATGTCTTGTTAGATATTATGGAATTGATTAGAAGGAATGTTTGTTTCATTGATTGGATGGTTGGTTGCAACAAGGTCCGGTGTGTTATTGATTTCAATGTCATTTGTATGATCTTCAACAGCTGAAATATGATAGATGGTAGTGTAATGAACATAGTTCACACTTTTTCCTTTGTCGTTCATGGTAGAAGATTCCCCTATGTCATAATTGGGTAAGGGGTTTTTGAATACCCCATGATCAGTGTTTATTTGGGGTTCTTCTATTTGTATGATCATATTATCGATCATATCTTGTATCTTATGTTTTAATTTCATGAAACTATTGGTTAGGTGACCTTTGCATTTGTGAAATTTGCAAAAGTGGGCCTCATTCCACCATGATTATTTTACTTTGGGTTCAAAACCTTGGGTGTCGGGTAGAGTGATAATATTTTTCGTAATAAGTTCTTTTCATGCAGATTCGTATGATTGACCCAAAGGTGTAAACTTTATGCGGTTGTTTGATGTTTGGTATGGTACTGTCCTTGATGTGTTACTTTGATTGTTTTGAGTATTACCTTGGTTGGTATTTTGGTTGTTGCTTTGGTTGGTATTTTGGGTGGTATTCGAGGTGCTTTTGAAAAAATTGAAGACCGGTTTAGGATTATGCATTTTAGATGAAGAATCATTGCCATTATTCTTGTACTTTTTCTAAAACTTTGGTTTGTCATTGTTGGAGGAATTTACTGAGTTGTTGTCATTATAAATTTTCAATATTCATCATTTAAGTTGTCAATGAATACCTCTATCTTCTCTTTTTCTGGTATGGGTCGAGGATACCTTGCGAATAATCTTCTCCACCTTTGAAAAAATACTAGGAATGATTCTCCCTTCTTTTTTTTGACATTACAAAGGTCTTTCATTGTGATTTCATGTTGGATTCATGTTATATGAATATTGGGTGATAAACTTGTTGACTAATTCCTCAAAAGATTTGATCCTGAGGAGTAATTGAGAGAACCATTGCATGCATTGACCTCCCAAACTACGTGGGAATAAACTCATCAAATATGTTTCCTCATGGGAAAATTCAAGACTCATTGTTCGGAATTCCCTTGTGTGATCTATTGGATCGGCTTCCCAATTGTATTGATCATATTTAGGAAATTCACAATGTTTGGGGAATGGTATCATGTTGACACTTTGATCGAAAGGGTAGGGACATATATCTTGTAGTATCTCTTGGTGGTTCCAATTTGCATGTTTTGAATTTTTTGTTGGAGGGTTTGGATTTGTTCTTTCAAAGTATCCACCAGGTCATTGGTTTTTGTTTCACTTCTTGTTTCAATTTTCTTTTTTGTTTCTACCTTCTTAAGAGCTCTCTTTAATTTTTGTGATATCAAAATATTTGAGTAGTTGGACTCCTTTATTTGCTAGCATCAAAAGGTATTTATCACCCTCCTTTTCAAGTATCCTCTCCATGAATTTATGAAAATTTGGATTTTGTTGTGATTTTTCTATGGTTTCATCTATTATTTCTTCTATCTCATCTCGAGAAACTCCGAAAAGGGGTTCTCCTCTCTTTTAGCCATGGTGTTTTGGTTTTCGATTTATTTTTCCTCAAGTTTTTGATTTTGCAATCTCATTAAAATGGGCATACAAGTGATGAAAATGTTCTAAGCGTTTGATCAAAGTTTGGAAGTGTCAAAAGGACTAGTTTAAATATGATTAAGCAAGCTTTATTTCAGGATAAAGGATGATGAATCTTGATGTAGGATGATAAATCTTGATGGTGAAACACAACTGCTAAATCAAAGATAAGTATGATGATGAGGCACTTTTGGATGTTTGATCAAATTTTAGTTGGAGGATTTTCACTTGAAAATGCTAGTTTCAACAAGTTTGAGATTATGGTATGATTGAGGAAAGGTCCTGGACTGAAGATGTTTCTAAATTGTGAGGTTAAAATTTGTGAAAACAGGGGTTTTAGCTCTCTAGTTTAATTTTTTTATAGATGTGCTATAACAGTGAACATATGTGCTAAAAGGAAAATGCGCTAGAAAAGAAGATGGGTGCACTAAAAGGTTGCACATGTGCACCAGAACAGGTTATGTATGCACCAGAATATGATAGGGATGCACCATAATAGGGGATGTATGCACCATAAAAGATTATGTATGTGCCAGAATATGACAGGGATGCACCAGAACAACAAAGGGATGTGCCAAAAGATGAAAGGAATGTGCCGAGGCATTCAATGGATGTGCTAAATTTGTAAAATATTCTCTAGTTTTTGATAGTTTGAAATATTTTTCTAGGTTTTTGGCAAGGAAAATCTGATTGTTTGATTTGGAGTTTCTTTTGAATCAATAGTTGAACATTTTTGTGTGATGTTTGCTTGAATGTTTGTTTAAAAACACATAGGTAAAACACATCAAACAAGCACAATCCTAGGCTATGCAAGACAATATCTACTGGATTCCCATTTGGATTGCTCCAACTGTGCTTAGTTTTGGCGAATGATTAGAGGCTTGACCACAATGGCTCCCCTTTAAATTGCAATCACTTATTAGGTTAGCCAAGCCTCAATCCTCATGAATCTCCCATGACATACTTCTCATTTCTACCAAAAGCCACAAGAATATGGGACAACTTTAGAACGATCGTTCTTGCACTAGTAAATAGAAAGAAATTTTTGGCTTACTACAACAAAGGGTTTTAGTAGGGGAATTCCGTTCATGGGGGATCATCTATACAGAAAGAGACCATTGCTGCCTTCTTGTCGGAACAATCCTCATGATACTTGAACTTTCCCCAAGTACCCACATTTATATCTTGGGTGGAATTCGCTTGGCTTTAGCATAATCCCAGTTGGGTCATTCCCTTGGGGTGATTACCTCTTGTCCCACCAAGGAAGACCCTCTAAGGATTAAATGCAATAAAAAGAATGGGTCTGGCTTTTTTATCACCTAGTTAAGGGGATAGCATACATGCCTACCACTACACAAACACAACAAGCATGGTGTTTAGTTATCCCCCTAATTAGGATAGATTCCTAACTTAACAAAAAGAAAATAACAATAAAATCCACCCCCTACAACATAAATCGTTAGTAGTTTCAATGTGGAATTATTTGACAACGTTCTTTATTGTTTCAGTAGAGTCTCTATCTACACATAAAATTCTTGCAAAAAAGAGAGAAGCAAATTAATTCTCAGACTAATAACTTTCTGGAAAATAAAATAGATGCACCATAATAGTAAACAAATGCGCTAAAATTTCACACAGATGCACTAAAAGATTTCATGAATGCACTAAAACAGTTTATGTATGCACTAAAAGAAATCACATATGTGCTAGAAAACTCCCTGTATGCACCAAAAGATGCAACGAATGCACTATAGAATTCCACAGGTGCACCAGATCAGAGCACAGATGTGTCAGGGAACATTTTGCATGTGCTTGAAGAATTCAAGATCACACCAAAAATTTACACGTCTGAACCTGTCAACACACTTTTCCATAAAACATTAAAAATAAAGGGGTTGGGCCCCACGGTGGGCACCAATTTATGTGTGTTGTAAAAATAGTGAAATAATTAGCTAAACAAAACACACATCAATGAAATGTATTACATCTAATGAAAGAGAAACGAAAAATCAAACTATTATAACCATTCATATGAAATCATTCCATTGTTCTCTATTCTTGGTGATCTCTCAATTCATGCTCTCAGAAGTATGTGTTGCACATGAATCTACACAATGGAAACCTAAGAAACGAGATACTATATGAAAATGCATAGCCATATGCCTACATCTACATATTTTTGCTAATTTTGATTGATATACTAAATGATCTAAGGTTGTGATGCTATTGTATTCAAGTGATACTAAGATGATTGCAACTAAAGATGCAATTCTAAGTAAAGTGATGCAAGATGATACAACAAGTTAAGATGTTAAAACTAAAAATGCCATGACAATGCAACTATGAACTAAAATTCCAAATACTAACTACAATTCTCTCAAAATGCTCTCAAATTGCAATACAATTTCTATAGCATAAGTTTGTAATCCCATTCTCCTTGAAAAGTTGTAGAATTGCCTTCTATTTATAGATTTCTCCAAGCTTGGGCTGAGGTGGAAAAGATGGACGGTTGAGATCATGATCCCGAGGTATCGAGGGTGGAGCACAAAGAGGTTGGAGATAATCATGGAGGTGGTTCCCTTTAGGAGAACACCCTGCCAAGTGTTGAAGAGAATCAGAGGAAAGGAGAAGCCATGTGTCCAAGGTGGTTTCAAATTTGTTGCAGGTTGTTGATGAAAATTATCATTTTACAAACTAGAAATATTCAAATTCATGTGACACATGGTGAGGTGGAAGGAAGTTAGAGAAATATGGAGACATGTGACAATTTAAATTAAAAATTCAAATTTAAATGAAAAAGGGAAATTAACTAAATGACAAATTATTTAATTTGTGCATTTAATTAATTTAAGAGGAAAGTGATTTTTGAAAGAGAATAATTAAGGGATGAACCATATAAATAAATTTATCAATTTATTTATATTAGTAGAAGAATTAGGATTTATTAATTAAATATCAAATATTTAATTAAGTGTGCTCTAGACCATTTTTATGTGTATACAATAAATAATAATTGATTTCATAATGTTAGACACAAAACACCACATCCTCTTCATTTTTGGAGGAGAATAAATTGCAAAGGCCACTAAGACACAATTCAAAATATTCAGTCCTTATTGTGAGGGGTAACTATTAAGGTCCAATGAGATAAAGCAAATTTATTTCCTATTAAAAATCCTAGATTATTAAAATTTCTCCTCTAAGCTCTTTAAAATTATGATCCCCCCATATAAGAATTTTTTAAAAAGATATAGACCCTACCTTTCTAGCTTGATGGAGGTTACAAGGTAACAAAAAGCCACCTGGGAGGCTTGGCATGCTTCCTCATGATGAGGTCGTTGCAACCGCCTAAATAAGAGAGAAGTGCTTTAGCTAAGGCGTGCAACCAACATAATGCAGATAGTTACACTTTTAAAAAATGATGTGGCATCAATGTCTTTTAATTCCTTTGTTTTCAAGGAGAGAAGATGTTATGATGTGTGTCCAACTTTAAAATAATCCTATAGATTTTTTCGAGTGTGGGGCCCATTAATTGCAACCAATGGTGCAACTTTAACTTTGATAAGTGTTAGAAGATTAACCTTTACTTGGTAAAGGTTATTATTTAATTGTAATTATTTATTAACTTGTAGGAATATTTCAAAAGAATCCCTACAAGTCTTTCATCTTTTTTTCTTCTCACACATGTGATGATGACTCATTTTATATTTAATTCCTTTATTAAAGAATATTTTTAGCCACCTACTTAAGAGGTTCTTAACACATTACACACACATAGATGAATGGTGGCATTCATTGAGTTGGGAGTTACATTCTAATTCTAACTCTACTTCTCAACTCTATTTATTGAGGTGCTTCTCCTACCATTCTTCATTCAATAAAGAAAGATTAAAGAATAAGTTTTCTCTCTCTCTCTCTCTTTGTATCATTCTTAGGCATTTTTCCTCCATTCATAATCTTGGGGTTTTTTATTTTCTTTTTCCCCTTATCAAATTCTTGTGTCTCCTTTGTATTTGGTGGTGCTTGGTTTGGATTCTCCATTTCTTGGTAATCTCTTTCCTTCAAACTATTCTCATTAATTAGAGCTTTCCATTTATCATTTATTTTTCCTTTCAATAATAAAAACCTTCACCAGGGAAAACTTTAGTGGCGAGTCTTCACCAATTGGTGAATTCTAGAAATCGGCCAAGTCAAAATTGGTGAATTAATCGCACCCAATAGGGTGTCCAAATCACCTATATTTATGAATTATTGGTCCAATGCATGTCCATTCACTAACAATTTTTTTTATGAGTCATATTTAAGTAATAAATTTGCCATAACAAACTACACATTTCAAATGGACTGATTAATATTTTTGCCTAGAATCTCAAAATCATGTAATAAAACACCTACATATTCACCAATACTATTAAAAAAACATTGTCTCAGGACCCATTTCACCAATTAAAATTTACAAATAGTTTCTTATGAGGACATATTTCACCAATAATATTAAAAAATAATTACATTTGAGGACACATTTCACCTTGAAAATTACAATGTATCGTTGTATAAGCATGCGGGGTTTGCCAAATTTTTAATATACCACTCAAAAATCTCATGGAATTTTCCAAATATGGATTGATATAAATACAATTGAAACTATCATTTATTCTTACATATTTTTTTCAATTATGAGGTTCTCGATTCAAAAGTTAGCAAAAGCCAAAAACGTAGACTTAAAGGTGAGTGATCATTTCTTCATAGTGTTATTAGTTATAAGATGTATTTATCTCTTTTCCATTCTTGCTTCAATCTTATAGATGATATTGAGTAGGGAATGGGATCTATATTTTCTATCCTTCTTAAACAAGAAGATATTTTTTTCCATCTTTTATTCAAAGTGAGAGATCAATATGTCGAGCAGCAAGGGTAAGACTCCTTAGGGTGGTGAAGGGACTAGGAGGCCATTAAAACACCCAAAACGTAGAGGTACCATACAATCTTACTTTGGAGTAGGTGATGCTTTTGATCCATCAGATCAAGATGGATCTACGTCATCAACTCTTCCACCAAATATTAATGAAGAAGGCATTCACAATACCTCACTACCACCAGAAGGTCAAGGTGATATTGTCATTGAGTTAAATCAAAATGTATTAAATGAGGATGGAAATACCATAGAAGATGTTCCGAGGGATACCCTTTTTAGCCAGAATGATATAATTGACTTGGATTAGGATGATGTTGGTAGCAAGAAAAGAAAAGGAAAATAAAAAATAGGGTGTGAGTGGGAAATGAAAAGGAATTTTCAACTTGGTTGGTTGTTGAAGTACCCATTCATTGTACCAGTGGGGAAAGAAAATGATGTTGAAAGAGAAACAAAATGCATGTGTATGATTTGTAGTTGAAAATATAGAAGAGAAAAGAAGTTGCAGCTAAAGCTTAACACTATAGAAAATCATATCGGTAAAGTTTATGAAAAAAATCATAGGTGGAAAGGAGAAATCAGTCGTACAATGACAGTCAAAGGAAGAATTTCTTCATGTTAAGTATGTTGCAGAATATGAAGAGAATAAGAAAAGAATGTCGAAGCTTGTTGCATGTCAAGGTACACTGGAGGCTCAATTTGGAAAAGCAATGGAAGGAGAAAATCTATCAAAAACCATTAAAATGAGTGTTTTTCATATTTTGTCTAGAGGGCATCCTATGATAGAATACACAAAATATTCTAGTTTATTATCTTTTTAGGGTGTTCCCCACTTTCCCTTCTCACATTGGTCAATAAACGCTGGATGGGAATGGGAAAACTATCTTGCTCCAGTGGAAAAGGAAGTTTTAAAGGAGAAAGTAAAAGAGTCAAACTTCATTGCATTATATTTAGATGAAGTTATTATGGTAGACAATACTTCATGGGTCTATATGCATTTGTATACTATAGAACAACATGTTCACCAAGCTCATCTTCTCTGTGTTCATAAAATGAAGGATGATTCAACATCACAAAATATATTTGAACTAGTCAAAAATATTTGAATGAAATTGTAGGTATGGATGAGTTGACAATTACAAAAAATTTGGTGTGTAGGAGTTGATGGAGCTGCAATGATGCAAGGTCAAAGGAGCGGTGTTTGCACAAAGTTACAAACTAATTGTGCACCATACATGTTTGCATTCAATGTATGGCCCACAGAATGAATTTAGCATTCAAAATTGTAAACAGGTTTCCTATAATATCAAAAGTTGAAAATATAGTCCGTGAGATCTACGCATACTTCTATCGAAGTCCTAAATGTTCACAGATTTTCAAAAAATTTCCGAGGGAATAACACCAGGAAACAAGATTATCAAGGATGTCAATACTAGATGGATCTCCCTGCATGGACCAACACAACAAGTTCTTTTAGAATATCAATCCTTGATTGGTGTAATGTATGAGCATCGCAACACAGTAGACAAAGCTCCTGACCTCTTACATAGGTTAAGTGATATAGAGACACTCTTGAATTTAGATAATCTTCTCCCCATGATGGATTTAATATATCTATGTATATTTATGAATATGCCAATCTACATAAACATACATGCTTGGCTCTCGATCATTTATATCTAGATCTAGCACAAGAAAGCCCAAATTATTGCATGAGGCAAAAAATTACTGATTTGAATAATCTTGATAATTATTTACAATTTAATTTAAGAATGAACTTATGTATCTGTGTATGTGGATATGAGATACCAATGTATCATTGCAAGACATCTAGGAACTCTAGTAGAGAAGTAGCTGTTAACAAGAAATATTTTAATGACATTGTTAAATCTATTAGTGATAATTTGAAGGAAATTGCAAAATCTCTTTCCTCAGAGATTCGTGAAATATTCCCTTGAAATGAAATATTTGAAGCCATGGGTATTGTGTATCCTCAATTTTGGGTAAACTAAGATAACCCAAAATATTTTCATGATAAAGTAAAAACCTTGATCGAACAATTTTAGAAAAGTGTAACATACAATGAATAGACAATAGAAGGAATTTTAAATAAAGCTAAGCTTAGATAACAATGTAAGAATTTTTCAATAGCTATGAGGGACCAATATGATTCTAAGGGTATGGAGAAGGCCTTTGAACTGGGATCAATAACAAAGGTATGGACAAACTTAGGTCAAAGTGAAATATTGTGTGGTACGATATCAAAATGTTTCAAGATTATTGATTTATGTCAAACAATGATATTAGGGTCAGTGGAGGATGAGAGAGTGTTTGGTACATTAGCGTTTTTGAAATCAAAGTTAAGAAACAATCTAGACAAGAATTTGGAAAACTGCTTGAGGATGAAAGGAACTGCGTATAATGTCAAAAAATTTACTTTGAAAGGGCACTCACAATCTAGTGGTCCACATGTGAAAGAAGAGGGAACAGGTTGCGCAACACTCCAATTCCAAACATTGGTACTAGTGGTAGTGGGACAAATGACATTGACACAATGAATGTTGAATTTGAGATGCAGGTTGAAGAAAATGAAGAGCAGACTCAGAATCAAGATGACTCTTTTACTTTATCTAAAGATGAACATCAGTTTGAGGACCTTGAATCCATTTGGGAAATGGAAGTGAATTAGCAGCTTTTAGGTATTTATACGACACTTCATGAATAGGTTTCCATTGTTCCAAACTATAGTTGATGATATTTTATATTGTATTCCATGAAATTGTGAATCATTGGACTTCATGAATCATATTCCAAACTATAGTTGATGATATTTTATATTGTATTCCATGAAATTGTGTTATTTTATATTATATTCCATGGTATTGAATTTGATATGTGATTCTACATCATTTTTAAAGAACAAAAATTATCACACTACTTATAAATTCCTATTGCATTTCCATTCACACAATCTTTGATAAATAACTAAAATGAATATTAATCAATTCCTTGAAAAAAAGCTAACAGTTCAACATCCATAACACTAACTTATAAATAACCATTTATTATTTTGAGTTAGATGATAGTGAATACAATACTGTAGAGCAAGATAGGTCTATATTATATTCAAAATTAGAGATATTATAGTGTCTTTTCCTTTTACCTACATTCTAATAATCTAATTCAAAGTTGACCAATTTTTACCTATTCCTGATCTCTTAAGTCATATCTTATGCCTTTGCATCCATTTACTCACTAATCCCTTGAGCCTAGTGTTCTCAATTACTACCCATAGAATCCTTATAAATTTTGCCTTGTCTTATGCGGGTCATAAAATTCTTTAATTATTGTTCTTTTCCTAAGTTTGGGTTTTAGTATTTTCTCAATATCATTCATGTTATAAACCTAGTTAGGTGGCCCGTTTTAAGTCATGTAATAAGTGCACGTGCTTATTAAAATCCTTTGTTATGCTTGTTGGGTCCCATTGACTACTTTCTATTGGCTCCCCTCCATCTCGTGGGATTAAATTAAACAAATTAAGGAGCTAGTGGGACAGTGAGCAGGTGACACTTGGACACCCTTTTGGTGGGTCCTACCACTGCTTGAAGGCACCAATGACTAAAGGTGTTCAAATCAATGGTTAAGATTTTCCAACGGTTGGATCTAAGGATTTGATCCTAGTCGTTCCCCTTGGGCTAGGTTCGTCGATCATCCAAGTACCAACATTACCATTACTTTAATCTTCCTAAGTCGGACAAAAATATTTCCTAAGTCAAGAATGAATTAACTCTTAAATCATTAATCTTAAGGGTCTTCGTCCGATCGACCTAGTCGGGTCCCCTTCTTTAAAACCAACTTTTAATCATGTGCAGATTTTTCAACCTTTAGATCAGAGGATTCCATCCTGGTCGTTCCTCGCCAACCCCGCGGTAATAAAATAATACTTTTTGAAATGTTGCGGGGTCAGCAGGCTGAAAACATGTGCTCTGTTGTAGGTGTGGGGCCCGGTCTCCACTCACATACCCAACACCTTAAGGTTTTAAATTGATGATCCACATGAAATGTTGAGATTTAATCTCAACTATTCCTCGCTCACCCCGCAAGAATCAAATGATGTTTTATGAAAAGCAACGAGGTTAGCAGGAGAACAACATGTGGATTTCTTCTGCTGCTTGGAAAAGAAGGTGGAGTCCACATAATTAATGATTCAAAATTCTAGCCAACATAGTTTCATTGGCTGAAGGATAGGTGAAAAATGGCAATGGAAATTCAAACCTTGTTGACTCAATCTGAGTCATCCAAAGTTCCATGTCACAAGGAGATCGATGAATGATATTCAAAATCAAATATGATAACATGAGAGCCATTCTGCTTTGCACGAGTGAGTAGTAATGTTATAAAATACATCCAGATCCACCCAATCTCGCCGTAAATGTACATAAAAGATTATTTTTTCACATAATTGAAGATTGCAAATGAGTTTGAAGCATCCAAGATATTGAGAAGAGCATTCCAGAGTTCAATGTGATAAAAAAATAATTAGGGTTTCCTACAAGCGAAAAATCCATAACTAAAATTGCAAACAAATTTCATTCTCTATGCTTTATCCAAAGTATCTTGAATTATGGTAAATATTCACTGTTCCTTTAAGTTGAATTGGTTTGCATGCTTTTTAGTTGCTTTATAGTAGCTTGAAATTGTGTAGCGAATTTTTGTCAAACCCATTGAAATTATAGCTTTGAGCCATGCCCTTGGTTTTGAATAGAAGAGATATGTTTTGAACCTCTCTATATCAAAACCCTAGATTAGTTTGATACATGACCTAGGTTTTGAATTGAAAAGTTAGGTTTTAAACCTCTCAGTATTGAAACCCTAAATTAGTTTGAACTTATCTTGCTACCAATGGTGCCTAAAGCACAAGTTTTTAGTTTTACAACTGCACTTCCAATACATTATTGACCAATTGAATCCCTCCACTAACAAAAATGTTGTGGGAAGAGCTCTATTTTATGGCACTGGAATTAAAGAAAAGTTAATGGAAAAGCAATTTTTTATTAAGGATGTCGAGTTACCCTTCACTGGATGGCAATTGTTCCAACATTGGTTCGGAAATAGAAATCTTCCTTGGAGATTAGACATGGGAAAGCTAGTAGTCCCAAATGTATACATGAATATAGATTTATTGTAGGAAATTACTATAAGGTATGACCCAATTTCTAGAGTGGTCAAAAAAATTGATGGTAAAGAGATGTTAAAGATAACTAGAGAATAAATTGTAGATATATTTCAACTACATGAGTAGAACAAGGGTATGATTCCTATTGATATGAATGTCTTCAGAAAGGAATATGAGAATACCAGGGTGTTTCTCAAAACGACAATGTTACCTATGCACACCACCAGTACTAGGGTTGGGAAGAATAGGATACAAATAAATATTGGTAAAGATGAATTAGAACCCTTCCCCATGAAGTATTTTTCTAACTATTTCAAGAAAATTATGTATTCACTATGCTAGATTATTGGTTTCAATCCACCTGACACCTTGCCAAGAGAATATATATATGGCAGCCCATTTGCAACATCCAACCTTCAATGTAGTCTATGAATATGCCACATATTTGGAAGAACATATCCACAAGGGTTTGGTTGATTTGAAAAATGGAAAGGACTGGGTAAAGTTCTTGTGGTATTCTCTCTTGATGCATATGTTCTTATATAAATGAGAGAAGAATTTTGGCAAGGATATGACATTGAACAAAAAGGAAGATGGTATTGATCTACATGTCCAATGCTGGACCCAAATTCTTGACAAAGATGATTGAAAGTTTGATTATGTGGTGCTCCACAATACCTTTGCATCAAAATTGAGGAGGTTCATGGTTCATGACCCACCAAGGATCCCCAAGGAGATCCATAATTTCTTGAGGCCAATGGAAAGGAGAACTAATATGAACTTGAGCCACAATTGGGGGGATATAATCCCATATATTAACACAACAATCTTTAGAGTCTATGGCACAAATGTGAATCCATTTGTACTACTAAGGGATGTGTCACTGAGGATTGGATTTTTGGAAATCATGAGACAATTGGGAGGAGCTCAAATGGTACACCTGCCTGAGGCACTAAAGAAGGGCTCATTCTTTCCTGAATGGACAACATTTGTAGATTTTATAATGACAAAGAGAGGGTGGACAGACTTGTTGCAGCTTATTGCACCTTACAACTTGAACACAATGTGCCTAAGGAACCATGAACCTAAAGGCTTTATTGCTGCGTTGAAGGCAAAGAATAGGAGTAGCATTTTTGTGCATAATTTTTATTATCCTGAGGATGTAATTAGGAATGTTTTTGACTTCCAAGAAAAAGAGGAGAGGAAAGTGAAGTATCTTTCTTTCAATAAGATGGAGGACAAAGTTAAAAGGTTTGACCCCAATTATGAACCAATGCCTAATATCAAGGGTGAACTCAATAGAATTAAACCAATGCCTAATATCAAGGGTGAATTCAATAGAATTAAACCAATGCCTAATATCAAGGGTGAATTCAATAGAATTATGTTATAGACAATTTTGAGAGCATAATGGGTGTCTTGAGGGAGGAGCATGTAGTAATAGACAAAGGGAAATTAGCAGTAGTTAAAGAAGACCCTACTCTAGTGTTGGAGGGAAGACCTTCCTACCAACCACCACAAAAAATAAGAATCTACTCCAAGAAGAAGAAGATAGTAAGGAAGCAACAAACATTGCCAACCCCTACTACATCAAAGGGGTCAAGGGAAAGTTATACTATGAGGTCAATACCATCACCTCCAAGAGGGACCCCACCTATTATGATTCATGTATATTCACCCCCAAGAAGTCATGTTCCATTAGAGCAACCACCACTTAAAAATCAAAAGACTGAGGTAAGAGGGGCAGTTGATTACCCCGATATAGAGGAGGATAATATTCTTATTACTCCTGAAGAAATGAAGGAATGCCTTATCCCATAAGGGATGTCACCTCAGGTTCAAGGGGAAGTTGCCTTAGACTTGGAAAGGCTGATCTTAGTGGGGTGCTACCACAATAGTGTGTCTCACTTTTGGGACATGCTGATTTTTTCTTGAAATCATTTTTTTATAGAAAAATTAATGATTTTAGCCTTGAGAGTTTCCATTTAAAGGGTTTTAATTGAAGAGGTATCTATAAGACCCCCTTAGATCAAACCCCCTTGGACAGAACCCCTCTAGTATTAAATCATACCCACAATGGAGTCTCCTTCGCACCTATCAAAATGTTGGCCAAAAAACACGTTTTCTTTACCTTTTGATGGATTAAATAATTTCATTTAGAAATGATATTTTTCAAGATTGTAGCCCTTGAAATGAGCTTTCCAACAAGCATATTTTTGATATGTTTTAATTTTATCTTGTATTTAATTTTTTATTTTTACTAAACATAGGTTTTCCTTCGAACATCAAGCTCTTTGTTCTATAGAGATGGAAAAGTAGTAAACCATAGTAAAAAGAAATAAAAAAATACCCTTTCCCTAGGTATTGATGTCCTTATTTCACTAAAAAAAGAAAAATTGGATTTTGATATATACACAACACGTTAGGTTGTACGACACACATGCATGTACAAATTATAGTTATAGTGACTTCAAAAATTAATTAAAAAATATTTATGTAACAGAAAATTATTGTTTCCCTAGATATTGATGTTAAGAATCTATATTTTAAAAATTAGAATTTTATCCTTTATAGAAAAAAAGTTATGTTGTACGACACAAATGTTACTTTCTAAAAATGTTGCTTTTTGTTTAAAACTAGTTATTAAAGAAGATGTTAAAATATTCATGGTTTATTTTTATTTATTTTTAAATATATATATTTAAAATCTTCACATAAATTGCCACAAACCACTAGTTTGCATCATCTTCAAATTCTTAATGGTTTAGCTATTATATGTCTTAGAAGATGAAGATTCAATTAAAAATATTGATGTAAATGTCCATCTTGGACAAAAAGTGAGACACAGTATTGTGATTTCACCTAGTGGTTTAAATAATGTAGATGATCTGAGATAGGAAGCATGCAAAAACATTCATGGAGGATGATTATTTTATTGAAACAAAGGAATTTAGGGATTTTGTGTGGAGGGAAAAGGCCCTGAATATGTAAAAAATGTTGCTAGAGAGAGGAGCTTACATCTAGAATTACCCGAGAGTGTTATGTAGGCATATGTAAGGAAGGCTATGAGAAAGGAGTTTTAGAATATGACAGCTAAAGAGGGAACATCCCTTGTATAGAAAAGTGGTGTGCTATTGTTTCTCAAATGGGATATTGCTGATGTAGTGGTATTGGACACCAAAAGGAGGTCTGAAAGACCGTTATTTCAAACTGAGGAAGAGGCCAAATTGGCACTTCAAGGATCAACATTTAGTGAAGAGTGGGATGCCCTAGCTGTTTGGTCACTATCCTTGGGATCTAGGAAGCTAGTAGTTGTAGAACCAAGTGATTTTAATTGTCACCACTATCATTGATGTGACAATTAAAATTTAATTCACCACTTCAATCTTGGTAGTTGGTACAGTCTCTATAAGGCTACGAGAGATTTTTCTACAAATAGGGGTTGTTGTGCTAATTTTTCTCAAATTGGATTAGCACTCTCGACAAACACTAAGGGGCAATGGAGACTCCTCTATTTTTGAATTCCACAAAGCAACACAATGCTTTCCATGGTGAAATCACTAACAAAAAATTGAAAGGGATAATGGTGTCCAAGCACCCACTGGTGCTCCAGGTGGTGAAGGGTGTTTTGGGCTGAAAATATCTACTGGCTATCCACAATCTTAGGGGGAATTCATAAATACCTGCCATGTTTTGGGAAATGCTCATGTAAATGGGTGTATCGAAATCTCGAGGGAAGAAGCTATGTCAAATGATTTTTCCACACTCTCTGTTGGAAAATATTGATGCAGCACTAGACAACATCGACAATAATTTCATGACCCCTCTATTGTTGCACTATTACATGGCTTGTGGGCATGAATGGTCGGTACCAAAGTTTCCCCTGGTGTGCTCACTAAACCATGCAACTCTAAAAAACAATGGGGGGAGATTGATAGGTGTATTGAATTTATTTTGTGTGCGAATGAAATTCTCAAAGACTGACTAAAGGGTTAGGTGAAGGCGTTTGTAGTAGTGAAATCTCTTGACGAGGAAAGGTGGTCTTCGAATAAGGAGGATTAGGAGCTGGGAATTGGTGAATAAGGGGTGGTGAATGACACCAGGAGTTGGGAGGAATGAGCATACCATCCTACCCATAGTGCATGTAGTGGTGATTGTCCAATGATTTTGAATGCAATCAAAGTCAAGAAGACCAGCGAGGCTAAATGCAAAAATGCATAATATGGCATTTGTGGAAGGTCATTTTGGTTTGTGATGGTCTTTTGTAGTCTGTATAATTTTCCAATGCCAATCCATTCAATATTTTGGGTCTATAATGCTTTGTGGAAATGAAGGCGTCTAATCCCATCTGAGGAATTTAAAAACTATTTTTTATTAATACAGGGTGTTGCCCCATATAGCAGCTATTTAACGATTTGAATATGTTTTATGGATTTGATTGTGTTGTTAATTTTTATCATAAAAAAATATGTGCTTAAAAGGTTCCTTTAGTAGTGCAAGGTTTAACAATAGTTCCTTAATATTTCCTTAATATTTCACATCTTGCTATAGTTCCTTCGATGGTTCTAATCATTCCACGTGGCACTTCACTGCCTCCTTGTTGAGGGATAGGAGATGTAGGTGGGTTACCCATAGGATGGCAGGGAGTGGTCAAGTTTGACCCATGTCACCCTATCTCGAACGTTCATTTCTCAAACCCATTGTTCATCTAGGTTGAGGGGCTGGTCACCATGATGACTTTGAAGGCTTAACTCATAACTTAAGCAACCTTTAACTACCTATAGCCAATCAATGATAAAATATTATTTTTGTTGTTATGAATTTAATTTATTTAATAAGTAATTAAATATCAACCATTGATTTCTGAAAATCTAACGGTTCTAGTGTTATTCCAAAGGTTTCAATTCACAAATCTAGTGCTTCAAAGATTTTCTTCCGGAATGCAGCTACAACCGTCCATCGAAAATTCATTGAACTGTCGTGGGTTATATTATTTTGTATTGATGTATAGCTTTAGATATAATAAATATGTTGACACTTGTCCCCATTTTGGACACTTTAAGAAGGAATTTGAGTGTGCAGAAAATTTGTCCCAAAATTTGATATTTTCGCCAACCACACTATGATTTTTTATTGGCATACCAATTTATTTCACCATTGAATTTTTTTATTAGTTTGAGATTATGTAACATTCACCAATTTTATTTATTTATTTGAAAATAGGTTTAATTCACCGATGATTTTTTTTTTTGGTTTGGAGAAAAGTTTGAATTGCCAACAAAATTATTTTTTCTGTTTTAAAAACAAGTTTATTCACCAATGGAAATATTTTATTGGTTGAAAAAAGGTTTTAATCGCTAATTAAAATATTTTATTGGATTAAAAAAGTTACAATTTTCCAGGATTTTCCATAGACTTCTAGCAATTAAAAAAGACTCGCCAAATGAGATTATTTTTTTTCTCGAAAAAAGAAAAAAATTGCAAATAAAATTAATATTTTTATCGGGAAGTATACAAGATTCACCAAGATTTTACACCTTCCCCAAGGGGGTTCTTAAATTTGTCTCAATATTCACCCTACATGAGTGTCATGATGACACGTGGATAAAAGAACTCCCTTTAAAACTAGCCCTATTTGTGTGTCCCCTTTGTTAAATCGACCAATAATATGAATTTAAAATAAAATAAACCTTCTTGCTCTTAAAAGAGAACTGTGTCGCCATGTGGAAGATTTTCCTTTTCCAAATTTTTCCTTATGATGGGCCCCTTTTACTAAATCGGCCAATGGCGCAAGTTGGGATCAAACAGAGCTTTGAGAAATTCTCAAACGATCATCATCATGCCAAGTGGCATGCTGAGGGACAAGTGATATTGAAAAAAATATTTTAACTTTTACCTTTTCTGATGGTGCACAAATTGACCACATGACTCACTAACACTGGTTCTTAAGCTTTTGGGACCTTTTGTATGAAGAATGAGCATGAGACCTCCATGTGGCACTCTTCAAGGAAGATTTACTTAACCAAAACTTGAAAAGGACAACTTGAAATATAAAGCTTCCAATATTATAAAATATGTCCAACCTTTGGATGTTGTCCACAACATAATGCCTTCGATCGAAACCTTCAAAATGTAGATTGCATTCAAAGTTCTGATGAATCATAAGGGACCTTCACCCATGGAGGTAAGAACTCAAAACTTTGGTTACTAATCTAGAAATAAAAATTGTAAAATACGAAAGACTATGGAACATATAGTTTATGGAGTGAAGACTCAAGAGATGTCCACTCATCTTTAGAAGGATGATGCTTTTTCTTTAGGGTTTCAAAAACCCTATCTGTTGTAAGTGTGAAGTTTTTTCATTGATGTCAATAGGATGCCAGAAGGTTGGTGTTGTCATTAATGTCAACTATGTGTTGAGAAAGTTTGTTGCATGATGGAGATGTCGAGGATATTGAGAAAATTATGAAAAAGAGGAAAATAGATTGTTGTAGGTTGTGCATGTATAGTGGAGATATTGAGGAAGTGTTGTGAGTACATGGAGCTATCTTTATTTTCAGCATCTAGAGATGTGTTGAAATGAAGTAATTTCCTAAGATGATGTCTTTGGTATTCGGTTTCCAAGTGCTTTCGAGAAAATTTGATAAATAGAGAAAATAGTATTGTTCAAGTGTTCAGAATGTGCTCTGTGTTTCTTCTATGTTGATGCTATGCCTATGTGGATTTGATATTTTGTTTGAGGTTGTCATTATTTTTTATTGTAATGTTGTAAAATTGCACCCCTTACAATTTCACATACATTCTTGCATTCGCTTTAGTGTCCACTCCCTTCGAATCTTGTGTAGGCTCATTTTAGCCCCTACATAAGCCTTTTTCCCCTCTTAGGATGCTCGAGACCACTTTTTTAGCAGCCACCTTCATGCACCAGCTTCACAACGAACCTTATGATTATCCCGTTTGTGTCATTTTGTAGCGTGATGTGTTTGAACGCTAGCACACCATGTGGCTATCTACGCACCGCACTAGTGTCCTGTAATGTTTCAATATTCAAATTGTAACACCCCTCCATTTTTATCATATGTTCAGACAGTTTGTTTCTTTGATATGCTTATGTTTTCTGATAGTACCTTTACTTTGATAGACCATGATACCTTGTTATTATTTGATTGCTAACTTTGAAGCAATGTTGGTTTTTATATTATGATGTGGGTACATTATTCTGATGTATATTCTTTACAACATGCTTTCTAATTAACATAGTGTTTATTTGAATTGATATTGTTATATTCTCATGAGTAGTTTATTGATGTTAGATTCATCAGTTTGATGTGAAATTGTATTGTTGAAGGGAATGGGAATGCATCACTTGCTTGCGAGCGCCCTGCAATTCTGCTACTCTCTCTTCACGGTGTGAATGCTTGTGATTTATATGCATGTTCGATATATGCTTTGATTGTAGGTTTGTAGGTATAGGACATCGAATCCACCTAGTTTTACAGGTTTGAGCATGTGCATTTCCCAACGATATTGTTGATTGGGAGATAGTAACAAGGTTTCCCTTGTCAAACCACAACCCTAGTCATAGTGTGTCATAAGTTTTAGTTGGTTATGTTTTGTGATCATGTTGCCCATTTTTTCCTTGATGTTATTATGTTGCAAGGTAAGTTTAAAGGAAATAAATGCTTTAAATGTCTTAAATGATTATTTATTTAATCTTGTTTATTGTGTTAGAAGATTATAATTTAATTTAATCTACTTGGTAAAATAATTTAATCTTAAGATTAAATTTATTTAATTAAGTAATTAAATTAGCTGGATTAAATTTAAATTGGAAATATTATGTGTTTTTGATTTATTAGAATGCATTAATAGCTAGAAAATATCTAGAGGGATTAGTGTTAATTGATTGTGAAGATATTTGTTTTTCGACATGTGTTTGGAAATTTTAATTACGATTGTTGGGAAAATGTTTTCATGAAGAGAATAATTACTGAAACAAAGAGAGGTAAGAAGTTACTTCACGGAAGAGAGGAGAAGATATTTTTAGGCAGAGGTTGTTAAAAATTAAGTTTTTGGTTGTTGAATGGGGTTGTTGAAAATTTGGGGAAGGATAATCTTGAGAAAAATACTTTGGCTCAAGATTTGTGTTGTTTTTTTCTCGAAGAAGCTTTGTTTTATTTTTAGGAAGAAGCTTTGTTTTCTCGAGGAAGCTTTTTTCTATGAAACAAACTCTACATCAATCTTCATCTCCTCAAGCATTTGGATTCAGGTTCCTTTATTATTTTATTTAAATTAATTCTGGAAAAGTTAATAGATTAATTTTTTGTCTAGAAAAAGATTGCCTGTACAAGATTAGAAGCTTTTGAGTTTTTTGTAAAATTTGTAAGAAGTCGTGTCTGGAACTTACTGTAAAAGCTTATGAAGAAGTTCTTTAAGTTTTTATTTGTTTTGAAATTATAAATTGTTGGGGAAGCATTGGAAATTCTTGTAGGGATTGTTTTTAAACAATGGAGAACCAGAAGAAAAACAATAGGAAACTGGAAAACTTCTATTCGGATGAAATTAATTTCTCTGTAGAATTTTGTAGAAAACTTCTCGGGAATTTTCTTGTAAATGTTGTCTATAGAAATTTATTGTTCTTCTTCCTATGGATTTGTTTATCGGAAGTAAATATGAAAACCTCTTTGTTGAAATTGTGAAATCCTTCTGTTGAAATTGCGAAAACTTCTTGTAGAATATATTTTAAAAATTATTTGCCCAACTGGAGAATTTGTTTTGATAAATTTGTATATATACATATATATATATATATATATATATATATATATATATATAATTTGATATATTATACATACACACATATATATAAACATATATACATATTTATTTTATTCTTGTTTCTAAAGAAATTTATTTTTTTTAAATTAGAAATTTTGAAATTGAAATGTTTGTATGCGATTTAAGAATCGCAGGATTCTTTGTTTTAAGAAAAAAATTCTAAGTTTTTAATTATTGTGAGGGGGGGTTGGGGTTGCTACCCCCACCGCCCCCCCCATAGGGGAGCAAAATTATGGGGACAGCGTCTCCATAGACCGCACCCTTCACTATTGCCGACATGTGCCTGGCGCAGCCATAAAATGGCTACCGATATTTTGTGTCCTTCACCTAAAGTTTAAAATTCAATTTCGTTTTTATTAAGTTTGTATATATATATAAATTAATATATATTGCATATAAATATATATGCATAAATTTATATATGTGTTAATATGGATTTATATATTAATATAAATATATATATATAAATGTAAGTATATATATTATAATTATTATGTTAGAAATTTGTAAGTTGTTTTATTTTAGAATATATAAATATTATATATATATCTGTGTGTGTATATATACTTAAATATATACATATATAAATATATATAAATGTTTTTTAAATAGGTGCATGCATTAATTGCACAATTAGTTGATTTTCAAAGTGATATGTCTAAATAGAAGAAATAAATATTTTTATTTAAAAGTAATTGAGGAATTGAAATAACAAATAGATTAGATTTCCTCTTCTATCTATAAAAGGGATTTTATTTAATTAGTTTATTTGGTCAATATATATTACTATATTTCACTAAAGGAAATTGGATCTAGGAAATCCAAATGATAGATTTATTTCTTGTCTTTATTACCCTTTTGAATTTGATTTCTTCGGTTCCCGTTTTGGGGAAAATTGGTTAAAAATGTTAGTTGTTATTTTCTGTCTTCTAGATGTGGTAGTATTATTTGGGGTTGTTGTATTTTATTTTTAGCCCTTTGATTTCCCTTGCGTAGTATGTTTAGTTGTACTCAGTAAATCACCTAGTTACCACGAATGGGGATGTGTTGCCTTTATATTTTGGATTGGGAATTAATATCTACATGTGTGCACTATGGTTTCCTTTGGTTATGGATTAGATCCATGTGTTGTATATAGGGAAGTGACTCATGATGGGGTTCAGGGTCTAGGAAGGTCTGCTAGGGTAACCCATACGGTTTTGTGTTAATGCTTCTCCTATGACAATAGTTTGTTTAGTTCAATGATGTACTTGATTATCATTTACTCTGGAAGCAATCTAACTCTTATGTAAGCGTTGTATTTGTTAGTTAGTCATGTGATAGCCTATGTCTAGAGGTAGTTGGTTTTTTTTAGGGATCCTTGTTACTGTCTCCTAGCACGGGGGGTGGGCCTTCGAGTACCACTTGGTTGGGTGGAATGTGCACCTTACTCCATTGGGTTCCCTTCTTATGTTTGTGATGAGGAGATCTTCCAGTAGAAGAGATCGTATGTACCAGTTGTTATCTTCCATTCATTTGATTTATTGTATCAGATAGACACTTTTTATTTGTATCACTCCTCAATTATGATTGAGGAGGATTCTTGTATTTGTAACATTAATGTATGATCTTCCTTATTTTTGGAAATGAGTTTTGTAAATATTATTTGGAATGAATGTAATTTATGGATCTTTTATGTACTTCTATCTTATGTGATGTTTATTGCTTTGGATGTATGATCTTTAATTCACGAGTAATAATTTATTTGCTATGAATGAAATATTCTTTTATGTTATGGGATTCGGTTGTAAGCTTAGTCACGTACCTTAGAGGATGCATGCACTAGTGTAGTGCACTATAATTTTAATTAATTACATTTAAAAAAAATATTGCTTTCGTTATAATTACATCTTCCTCTAGGGTTACGTGGCGGGGCGTTACACATGGTTTTAGAACCTAGGTTCATACACTGGGTACTCAAGGTACATATGATCCTTTTATGTGGTCCTTGTGAATCTATTAGTGGAGTTGTTAAGTGATCACGGTGTTTATGGCATTGAAATTTTTCATCATGTGCTCTGTGGAAAAGAATAGAGTAAAAGAAAATTGATAAAAGGTCATGGATGAAAAGTAGTGATGTGTATCACATGGGTTATGGAAGTAGATGTTCTTATGGAATTATGTATGTAATTTTACCCCCCTATAAATGTGAGGAACTAGTAACTGTGCATTGGTTGATTATTGTGAATACCCCATACTTGTTTTCTGTGTCCATGGGATGGTGATACTAGGTACCCATCCATGGGGAAAAAGTTGTATTTTGGTGTGGGAATTACCCATACCATTATGTGTGTTTGCATGTTTGTTACCTGATTGAGGGCCAACCCATGTGTGGTTGAAACTTATATAGTAGCAGTCACAAAGTTCCTTGGGTGGAGTGTGCAGCATACACATATTGCAATGCAGAGCAGTCTCAACTCAACCGATTATGAGGAAATGTACCCACTACTTTCCCTTATGATGGATCATGATACTTGATCCTTATGTGCTAGCCCAATCCCCACATATTTGAGTACAGTAACATTGGTTTGTTAGTATATTCCTAGTCGTCCGTAGAGACATTGATTTGGCATTATTGAGTAAACCTCATCCGCATGAGAGGTGAAGCTCGGGTAGCCCCATATTGATATTATCATATTTGCATTATATATTGTATCTACATGTGTTCCGACATGATGCAATAGATATGATTCCACACCCCACTAATGTTCTGACATAGTGATGGTGATGATGTCATGTTACACGATGCCACATGCATAGACATGTGAAGGTGCACTATGAGATTGTGTTATGATATCCTACTTGGGTGATGAGCGTTATGGGACCTCACACACTTGTAGAGGGATACTCATGGTTGCTTCGACAATGTTTGGTCAGATAGCATATTTGTATGTCCTTTACATGTATGCCTTTGGCTATGGTGAGTACTTGTGTGTTCCTTTTCCATGAGGTATTGCTATGCGGGGTGTGTTCTACGCATGCCTACTTCCATGGAGCCACAAACACACTACCATTTGGCATATGACCAGTGTGTGCCTTCCCTGACTGGCGTATGACCATGTTGAGTGACGACATGATGTAGGGAATAGTCGTTGAGTACACTCTGGGTCATGTGGATGGTGTTCTCACTCTGCACCACATGAGGGCTACTATTATAGTTGGACGTTGTTCCCTCTTTCCTTGTTTGTTGGCTAGTATTTAGTCACATAGTGTTGTACAGTGAAATTTTAAAGATTATGGACTTTCTTTATGGTTATTGATTATTTTCTATTGATTGTGAAGGCTGATACCTTGTTATATTTGATTGTGATGGTTTAGCCACACCTTGTGATCTTATTTTCTTGTAACCCTCGTGGTTATATTTAATTTAGTGTTGAAATTATACACATTTATTGCCTTACTGTTGAAATTGAATTTTTATTTTCTCTTCTTTATGACCTTGGTGGCTAAACTACTTTATCTTTATTATTTTCAATGTTGAAAATGTGTTATATTGTGAATCCTCTCCAAGGACATATGAGGCAGACTTGGTGAGTGTATACGAGGAAGTAGATGAAGGGAACATTGAGGATGGGGGTATGCGAGGTTGTTACTCATCTAGGACCGACTACCTACCTATGTGTGATGACTATCTCTTGGAGGCTAAACACCTTCTACAACAAGAGACAGGTCATTGTGGTCTTGATTGGATGGTCTCACCATGTGGGTGGCCTAACACCATCAAGCCACTGTGTGTGATGTATGGATTATGTGAGATGGATATTGGCTCTTGGTTCATGGATTATGTATCATGATTTAGTATGCTACTTTCTGGTGTCCAAATGGACCCTTGTGTGGCCTTGCGATGTGATTTCCGGTGTTGTACATTGGTGTGTAAGTGAAGAATGTATGTTAAGTCATGAGTATGGTGCTTGACTTATGATTTTCTATATTTTAATTGTTGTTACCCTCGCCTATTGGTTGTGACTCTTTTCTTGGGTAGTGTGTGTAGGATTCCTAGGAAAGGTGGTCGTGGAGCCAATTGTCTAAACACTTCTTTTCTGAGTCCCCAAGAGAATGATTGTGAGGAGCACCTAGGTCCTCAATTACATTCTTTTCTTGAGGAGATTCTTTCCCGGCTTGGCCCTAGACAAGAGGGTGGTCGAAAGGTTTTTAGGGAAAGTGAAAGGTTTCCTAAGAGGAGAAATGTTTCAACTTTAGCAAGACTTATGATGGGCCTTTTGAGGGCATGTTCTCTGCTCATCAATCATTCTAGTAGTGGTTTTGAGTTTGAGAATTGGATGATTGGTGTTCATTTTGGTAGGGCATCCCTAGCGGGCTTTAGGTTTTGGGGTAATCATCTTTCGTCTAGGAGGATTCAAAGTTGGTTACGAGCCCAACTCCATCATCCTAGCCAATTAGCTTAGGGCACATAGGCTACAATGGGTAGAGGTACAAGATTTTTCACTTGCGGTCGAAAGGGCCACATAGCTAAACAATGTCCTCAAAGGATGGCGGCTACAGAGCCAATGAGAAATGATGCAGGAAGGACCCATAGGATGGCTGCAACGATTGATCATCGTCGGGCAAAGCATCAGGGCATAGATGTGGAGATTACTGGTAGTGGCCAGGTAGCTGATTTTGGAGCTCATGGAAACCCTACGGTATAGGAGGCTGAGGAAGTGCCTTTAGTGTTATTTTCTCTGCATTGATTCTTGTTATGTTAAGTTATGTGTTTTTGACATTTTGGTTGGTGGTTGCTTCACCATGCTGGTTTTTATGGATTGAAAGTTTATTTGGCTTGGATGATTATGACACTAGTTACTATAGTTTTTATGTTGATGTATGGATTTATTTAGGTTTGGAACAATTTTATTTTGTGTGATCATTATGGTTTTTGTACAATGCATGTTTCCAGGCTTCTAGGAGTAAGCCTGACCCTAGGGGGGAGAATGTAACACCCCTCCATTTTTCTCATATGTTCAGACAGTGTGTTTCTCTGATATGCTTATGTTTTCTGACAGTACCTTTAATTTGATAGACCATGATACCTTGTTATTATTTGATTGCTAACTTTGAAGCGATGTTGGTTTTTATATTATGATGTGATGGTACATTATTCTGATGTATATTGTTTATGACATGCTTTCTAATTAGCATAGTGTTTATTTGAATTGATATTGTTATATGCTCACGAGTAGTTTATTGATGTTAGATTCATCATTTTGCTGTGACATTATATTGGTGAAGGGAACGAGATTGCATCACTCACTTGCGAGTGCCCTGCGATTCTGCTACTCTCTCTTCACAGTGTGAATGCTTATGATTTATATGCATGTTCGATATATTCTTTGATTATAGGTTTGTAGGTATAGTACATTGAATCCACCTAGTTTTAAAGGTTTGAGTGTGTCCATTGCCAAATGGTATTGTTGATTGGGAGATAGTAACTAGGTTTCCCTTGTCAAGCTATGACCCTAGTCATAGTGTGTCGTCGGTTTTAGTTGGTATGTTTTGTGATCATGTTGCCCATTTTTTCCTTGATGTTATTATGTTGCAAGGTAAGTTTAAAGGAAATAAATGCTTTAAATGTCTTAAATGATTATTTATTTAATCTTTTTTATTGTGTTAGAAGATTGTAATTTAATTTAATTTATCTGGTAAAATAATTTAATCTTAGGATTAAATTTATTTTATTAAGTAATTAAATTAGTTGGATTAAATTTAAATTGGAAAATATTATGTGTTTTTGATTTATTAAAATACATTAATAGCTAGAAAATATCTAGAGGGATTAGTGTTAGTTGATTGTGAAGATATTTGTTTTTCGACATGTTTTTGGAAATTCTAATTATGGTTGTTGGGAAAATGTTTACATGAAGAGAATAATTGTTGAAACAAAGAGAGGTAAAAAGTTACTTCACGGAAGAGAGGAGAAAATATTTTTGGGCAGAGATTGTTAAAAATTAAGTTTGTTTTTGTTGAAAATTTGGGGAAGAATAATCTCGAGAAAAATACTTTGGCTCTGTATTTTTGTTGTTTTTCTGGAAGAAGCTTCATTTTGTTTTCAGGAAGAAGCTCTTTTTTCTAGAGGAAGCTTTGTTCTATGAAAAAATCTCTACATCAATCTTCATCTTGTCAAGCATTTGGATTCAGGTTCCTTTATAATTTTATTTAAATTAATTTTGGAAAAGTTAATAGATTAATTTGTTGTTTGGAAAAAGATTGCCTATACAAGATTAGAAGCTTTTGAGTTTTTTGTAAAATTTGTAAGAAGCATGTCCGAAACTTACTGTGAAAGATTCTGTAGAAGTTCTTTAAGTTTTTATTTGTTTTGAAATTATAAATTGTTGAGGAAGCTTTGGAAATTCTTGTAGGGATTATTTTTAAACAATGGAGAACTAGAAGAAAAACAATAGAAAACTAGAAAACGTTTGTTGGGATGAAATTAATTTCTCTGTAGAATTTTGTAGAAAACTTCTTGGGAATTTTCTTGTAAATGTTGTCTTTAGAAATTTATTGTTCTTCTTCCTATGGATTTGTTTATCAGAAGGAAATCTGAAAACCTCTATGTTGAAATTGTGAAATCCTTCTATTGAAATTGTGAAAACTTCTTGTAGAATATATTTTGAAAATTATTTGTCTGAATGGGGCATTTGTTTTGATAAATTTGTATATATACATACATACATACATACATATATATATATGTTTATGTATATATATATTATACATACAAATATATATAAACATATATACATATTTATTTTATTCTTGTTTCTGAAGAATTTATTTATTTATTTTTAAATTAGAAAATTTGAAATCGAAATGTCAGTATGCGATTTAAAGAATCACATGCTTCTTTATTTTAATAAAATAATTCTAAGTTTTTAATTATTATGACGGGGGGGGCTAGGGGTGCTACCCCCACTGTTGCCCCATAGGGGAGCGATGTTGTGGGGGCAGTGTCCCCACAAATTGCACCCTTCACTATTGTCGGAATGTGCCTAGCGCAGCCATAAAATGGCTGCCGATATTTTTGTATCCTTCACCTAAAGTTTAAAACACAATTTCGTTTTTATTATGTTATATATATATATATATATATATATATATATATATATATATATATAAATTAATATATATATTACATATAAATATATATTACATATAAATATATATGCATAAATTTATATATGTGTTAACATGGATTTATATATTAATATATATATATATATATTTATGTATATATATAAATGTAAGTATATATATATTTATATATATTATATATATTATAATTATTTTGTTGGGAATTTGTAAGTTGTTTTATTTTAGAATATATAAATGTTATATATACTTGTGTATATATAATTGTATATTTAAATATTAAATAAATAAATATATATATATATATATATTTAAATGGTTTTTAAATAGGTGCATGCATTAATTGCACAATTAGTTGATTTTCAAAGTGATATGTCTAAATAGAAGAAAAAAATATTTTTATTTAAAAGTAATAAAGGAATTGAAATAACAGATAGATTAGATTTCCTCTTTTGTCTGTAAAAGGGATTTTTTTATTAATTTATTTAGGCAATATATATTACTGTATTTCACTGAAGGAAATTAGATTTAGGAAATCCAAATGATAGATTTATTTCTTATCTTTATTGCCCTTTTGAATGTGATTTATTTTGTTTGAGTTTTGGGGGAAATTGGTTAAAAGTGTTAGTTGTTATTTTGTAAGTGTTCCAGATGTGGTAGTATTATTGTGGGTTGTTGTATTTTATTTTCATCCCTTTGATTTCCCTTGGGTAGTGTGTTTAGTTGTTCTCAGTGAATCACCTGGTTACCATGAATGGGGATGTGTTTCCTTTATATTTTGGATTGGGAATTAATATCCGCATGTGTGCACTATGGTTGCCTTTGGTTATGGATTAGATCCATGTGTTGTATATAGGGAAGTGACTCATGATGGGGGTCGAGGCCTAGGAAGGTTTTCCAGGGTAACCCATACGGTTTTGTGTTAACACTTCTCCTATGATAGCAGTTTGTTTGGTTCAGTGATGTACTTGATTATCATTTAATCTGAAAGAAATCTAACTCTTATGTAAGTGTTGTATTTGTTGGTTAGTCATGTGATAGCCTGTGTCTAGAGGTAGTTGGTTTTGTCTAGGGAGCCTTGTTACTATCTCCTGGCACGGGGGGTGGGCCTTTTGGTACAACTTGGTTGGGTGGAACATGCACCTTACTCTGTTGGGTTCCCTTCTTGTGTTCATGATGGCAGGATCTTCCAGTAGGAGAGATCGTGTGTACCAATTGTTATGTTCCATTCATTTTATTTATTGTATCAGATAGACACTTTGTATTTCTATCATTCCTCAATTGTGATTGAGGAGGATTCTTGTATTTGTAACATTAATGCATGATCTTCCTTATTTTTTGAAATGAGTTTTGTAAATATTATTTGGAATGAATGTAATCTATGGATCTTTTATGTACTTCTATCTTATGTGATGTTTATTGCTTTGGATGTATGATCTTTAATTCATGAGTAATAATTTATTTGCTATGAATGAGTTATTGTTTTATGTTATGGGATTTAGTTGTAAGATTAGTCACATACCTTAGAGGATGCATGCGTTAGTGTAGTGCACTATACTTGTAATTAATTACATTTTTTTTAAATGTGTTTTCTTTCTTGGTAGTTGCATCTTCCTCTAGGGTTACGTGGCAGGGCGTTACACAAATGAATGCATCCGAGCCTATTTATCACTTGTCACCTCCTTTTTTTAGTGGTAATAGCTCAAGACAGCTTGTAATTGCATGAGAAGCTTCTTTTTTCTCCACTTCTCTCCTTAAAAGCTATATTTTAAATTCATTTATGCTTCTAGCTTCTCTCTAGCTTTGGCTAGATCCTTCTACTCTTCAAATCTTGATTGCATAGCTCCATACAACTTGCTACAACAACACTCTCGCATTCTTACAATAGTCTTTGCAACACTCTTGGATTTTGCAACTCAATCTCCCTTATCTTGTGCTTGCAAGCATCTTGGGATTTCTCATGTCCCCTATCCATTGCATCTACATTTTGTGATATAGGTTCTCCTCCTTGAGCGGGGATTCCTTTTATCACCTTACTTCATGATACATTTTCTCCTCCTCGAGCGAGGATTGATTTGATCACTCCTTTGTCCATTTATCTCTATCTATTTGGCTATTTGTGGAGGTGGGAACACCAAAATGGGGTTTGACTAAGGTAAAACCCTATATAGCCCTAACCTTTTCTCCAAATAGTAGGCATGAAGGTATTGAAGACATTCATGTGTTGGAGGCTTCATTTCTTGGGTCTTTGTGAGCATCTTCTATTTCTTATTCTCTTAGTTTATCTTTACATTATTTCAATTCTATTGTATTATGTTATTTTCCTACATTCTGGAAATTCTCAGTAATTAGATTGTCAGTGGTCGCTTTGTTGTTTTTTGTGAAAAAATTTATTTCTGGTCCATATGAGATGACAACATGCCACACCGTCATCTGTATCCTACACTATCGTTCTTTGGTCGAGAGCTTGTAAGTCTATCCAGAAAACCATTGTGACCTGCTCTTTCTGATTCTAGAACTCCTGCGTTGTTCCTTGAGGTAGTTTAGGGTAGTTCACCCCTTGGGAATATATTGAGAATAAATAGACTCATGCGTAGCGAATCCTCATTCTCTACATTTTGGTGAACCCAATGTGAAACACAGTATTTTTCAAAAAACTAAGAATTTATTTACCCCAACTTGGTGGGTTCATAACTTTTGACTTGGTGCTCATAATTCAGAACTGTTTGCACCGTTGGAAAGGTCTCCAAGAGGAATAATTTAGTCCCTAAAAAATCATGCCCTTGGCAATCCATTTTTAGGGACTGACACAAGTTTCAACCCCAAATTATGCTTCGAAGACCTCCAAAAATGTGATTTACTATAGCATAGAAAAAAATGAAAAAAATCTGAAAATTTGGATTTTCAGTTTTTCTCAATTTTGTCACCCCATTTCTTGTTTATTCATTATTGATCATATTTAACTGTTATTTTCAAAATGAATTTAATTTCTTCTTTTATGAGTTCATTATCTAGTTATATTCAAAATGTTAAGGATGTTCCATTTCATGCATGTGATATTGACTTGGCTTTGCTCATGTCACTTTGTATCTTTGATCCTTCTCATGAGATTCCTCTTTCTTTGAAGGATATCTTTTTGCAAGAAGATGAAATCATTGATAAATTTCTTAATGTTACTCCACCTTCTATTCATTCCAATGCAATCTCTTTTGGAGATGATGAATTCATGAATGATAAATCTTCCTTTCATTTCAATACACTCTCTTCTAGAGATGTTGCATTTGTGAATGATGAATCTCATATTTATCCCAATGCACTCTATTTTGGAGATGATGCATTTGTGAATAATAAATCTCATATTTGTTCTGATGTACTCTCTTCCAAAGATGATGTATTATTGAATGATGAAGTCCCTCTCACACCAGATCCTCCAAGGATAGATGTTGAGCATATTTCTTCAAATGATTCTTCTACTAGTCATGATGATTCTATAAATGTAATCTATATATTTGTTTCCTCTCAAAGGCCTAAGATATCGGTTATTAATCTGACTCTAGCTAGTCCTTCTCCTAAAAGTATTTTTTATATTAAAAATTCCCCATTTGATAACGATTCTCTTGATATTTTATGTCTCCCTCTTACAGAGCGGTAGCCCATACTTATGAGAATAGAATGAATAAACAACCAAGCCTTCTTCAATCTCTTAAATCTATGTATAAAGTACCCAATGATTATGATCTGGTTGAGAAACTTCTAGTTACTATGGCTAAGATCTCACTATGGGACTTGCTTCAGTCTACTTTGGTTTATCAAGGTATGCTTCAGGAAGCCTTGCAAAAGATCCTCATTCCTACCTCTACTAGGCTGATGGATGCTAATGCATTGATAGCTCATATTCTTGTGGATTCGTCGAATATTATGTTCTATCCACAAGATCTTCCACCCTTCCATTTACAGAAGCAACTAGATCCTCTAATGATTATAGTTAACATTGACAACATTGGCATTAGATGTACTCTTTTTGATGTTGTTTCAGCACTCAATGTGTGTAGCATTGATATGTTGCCTAAAATTAATATTGATTCATCTTCTCTTAATGCTTCTTCTATTGTAATTCGTGGGTTCAATAATGTTGGGAGACAAGCTCTAGGTACAATAGTATTACCTTTGCATCTTGGACTCATTACTGTACCCACTTTAGTATATGTTATGTCAGAAAAATTACCATATAACCTTCTTCTTGGGAGACTGTGGATTCATGCTATGGGTGCAGTCCTATCTACCTTGCATAAATCTATTAAGTTCATTTGCAATAATTGAATGGTCACAATCAGGGCTAACCCTGAGGCTATTCACTTATGTAAGATAGCAACTACTGGCCAAGTTTTGTTTGTGCTCACTCTTATTCCTTTAGTTTCTTCCAATGTGTTGATGTTTACTCCAGCAGTACCTACTACAAAAGACACTCTTGAGATAGATGTCCCTGAAGAAGATCCTTGTGAAGCAAGAAATCCTAAGTTTACCCCTTCTTCTTCTCAAGAGAATGCATGTCTTGGTGATGATTGAGGTTCTCTAGACTTTACAAAATCCTTCATTGGAGAATGTAAATTCGACTCGATCCACTTAACATCATCCAAACCTGCTATCAAATATGGTTATTCTTTTGTATTGTGGTATGGAGTGAATTGCAATGTTCTTAGTGTTGATACTCCTTCTTAGGAAGATGATCATACTTCTATTAAGAGGCTAATGTTGGTAATCCTATCAAGAATGATGATGATGATCACATAAAAGAGTGTGATCCCCATTGCTAGAATAATACTCTCTATGTAGAACCTCCTCAAGATTTGCAAACACATTATGGCCTTGGATTTAAGCTTGTCTCTAAATATGGTTATGGGTGTAAAGGTTTTGGGCGTAATGAACAAGGCATTTAGGTCCCTATAGAATTTTCACTTTGTAAGCTTAATTTGGGGCTTGGTTGCTTGAATGAACAATCTAAATAAAAACTATAGTTGAATATGGATGGGATTTCTACTAAACTTCATTCTTGCAAAATGATTCATCCACCATTATCTGCTATCTTCATGTCTTCTTGTTGTAAGAAGTCGAGTCTTTCTCCACAAGAGAAAGGGTTGCTTCCTGCTCCTCATTCTTTATCTGAGCAAGAGTATATTTTGTTGAGGCTTCTAAAATCCCACTTAATTACTCTTCCTCCTCCTACACGTAAAAAAATTCATAAAGATGATAATGAAAAACACTTTCTATGCATACCATCGAGTGCCTAGCCATTCCACTTGTGAATGTAAGGCCTTGAAGGATAAAATACAACAACTTATTGATTCAGGTGCCATAACCCACTTATTTTTTGATGCACCTGCCTCTTCTTCAAATGACAAGTGATATCGAGGTCTCCCTCTATCTTATATGTTCTAAGTATTTTGCATGGTTCTCCTCCCCTATATGTTGGGGGGTAGTGATAACTCATTCTGAAGATGTGAATCCTTATTAAAGACCCCCTCTCTTCTCCCTATGTTTCAATTGGTGTGTTCCCTTGGATGGTACCCTTTGTGTCTTGAAGGGTTCCCTACTGAAGGAACTCGCTTTGAAATCTTCTCCTTTGAATGAAATCATTTATGTCTACCTTTGGGGCAGCCTGACTAGGCCTCACTTTTCAAGTAGTGTGTCCCTTGAGTGGACCCCTTTCCTTTTGAAATGTTCTCGAGGGAAATTTTTGAAAGCTTTCAAATTATGAACTATCTATGTGACTATTTTTTTGTTTGCCTACGTGGCTGCTTTTTGTTCTTTGGCATGTTTTATCTATAGGTTAACATGTTTCTTTGTAGGTGCACCTATGAAGCTGCTTTCCATTCCGGCTCTATAGAGTCCCCTCACACTGGGATTCCTTCTTGGGAGAGTACTTGGGGGAATGAATTCTTTGTAGATCTGAGGGTCTATGAAGCACTTGTATCCTACACGATCTATTCACTCTTGGTTTACGAGCCTCTGTTGTACTTTGTTCAACTTTGTAAGAGAAAGTACCTACATAGCCTTTTGTTCACCTTCCGTAGGTTTGCAGATCTATGACACATTTTTCCAACTCTCCTTAGGTATGAGAACCTGTGGAGCCATTTCTCTTGGAATTTTCATTCCTTTCTAGCTTCTCCATCTTTCTCTTAAATTCTATTTCCTCTCAATTGTGTATACCGGATTGAAGATCTGCATCTTCTTCATCTTGAGAATATGCTCTTTCTCTTTTTGAAATTGGTTGCTTCCCTAACTCTTGGGTGAATTCTTCTCTTGAATTGATCACTCCTTCAATTTTTCTCTCATTCTAAGAATTCTTCTATGTGTTATTTTTTTTAATTTGGGGGCAATGGATAGTACTGAGATAACCTTTCACATCGAGGTTTGTTTACTTTTCCAATTCAAATCCTTTAGTCTTCTGTGTGTTAACATTGTTGTCTAGTGCAAGTTTTTCTTGTCTAATGTATTAGTTTCATAGGTCTTCAACCTGGGGGCATGCTTTCTTGGTTCAAAAAGCTATCTGATTCCTCTACAGTATCCTTTTGGAATTATGATGTTATTTATGTTTAGTAGATTTCCTTTAGTGTGCACATCAGTGTAGATTCATATGCCCACTAAAGTGGGGGAAAAATGTAATGTTGTAAAATTGCACCCCTTACAATTTCACATACATTCTTGCATTTACTTTAGTGTCCATCCCTTAGCATATTGTATAGGCTCATTTTAGCCCCCGCATAATCCTTCTTCCCCTCTTAGGATGCTTGGGACCCCTTTTTCAATAGCCACCTTCATGCTTCAGCTTTGCATCAAACCTTGTTCTTTTTCCATTTGTGTCATTTTGTAGCATGACGTGTCAAGACACTAGTACACTGCATGGATGTTTGTATGTTGCGCTAGCATCCTGTGATATTTCAACATTCAAATGATCACATCTGAGCATGTTTTCCAGTTGTCACCTCATTTTATCGGTGGTAACAGCTAGGGACGCCTTGTAACCGCTTGAGAAGCTTCTTTTTGCTCCTCTTCTCTCCTTAAAAGCTATCCTTTCAATTATTTTTTTCTTCTAGCTTCTCTCTGTAGACACTGAAAAATGGATTACGCCTATGCCTACATTTTCATCATCAATTCAAGATACCTGCAAAATGATTAAATGATTTTTATTCATTTAATTATAACTTAACATTTTAATTCCTCTAATTAATTAAATAGTTTTAACCATTTAATTAATTCATTTCATTATTCTTCCAAAATTGATTAATTAATTAAATTACATTGATTTATCTTAATTACGTCACTAATTAATTATAATCTCTTCCTTTGATTAATTAAATAAGTTTCCTAAATTTATTTTAATTACACCATTTAATTTGAATCTCTTCTTTTAATTAATCAAATAAGTTTCATAAATTTATTTAATTTAAGTCATTCAAATTAATTCATATTCTCCCACATTTAAGTAAATATATGATTATTTATTTAATTAATTACTCTATCCTCTCACCTAAAGTGCCTTCATAAATTAAATAGTTCATTCAAGTATTTAATCATGTGGACACACTTCCTCCACAAAAGAAATGAATTAATTTAACAATTAATTCTTCTATTTGAGCACATGTCTCCTATATTTTCAAGTAAATATCTCATGCATAGTTCTCTCCACTTCTAACTAACACTCTCTCAGTTCACTCACCGAATTGATTTGTCACCTCCTTCTGACTAATACTCTCTCTCAATTCACTCACCTGATTTATCTATCACCTCCTTTTGACTCACACATTCTCTCAATTACACCTCTTGAAACTAATCAATCAAATCACTTAACTATTCAATCAAACTAATAAATCAAATTAGTTAACTATGCAATTAGGTCCTCACACTCGATCTGGACCATTCAAATAAAAAAAAATCTCAATCATCAAATCTGTGAAACTTCTATAAAAGAAGATTTTCAATTCTATTTTTCAGTAATCACAATCTTCAAAGTTTTTCTATCAAAATACTTATAGGATAATATTGCATACTCATAATCTGAGGGCATTGAATAAATTTAAATCAAATTTAAGAAGAATAATGGAGATGATTCAAGCAAGCATGGGAAATAGATGATATTGTTTGTATTTAATAGATTTCCTTTGTTGCATTGTATTTCATTATCAATTTGGGGATTTTAGCATGATCTAGGCAATTTGTGATTGTTGTCATTACCATGCTTTCATATTTCATATTTATTTTTCCTTATTACATTTGGTAAACCCAAGTGAACTAACAGACTTCGAAAAAAATTCGTAGAAAATTTAATTTTTGTAGGAATAGTTATAGATTGATGTATCTGATGCATGAAACGACACATTTGACATCATGAACTACATCTAAAGAGGGAAATGCCACATATGACTTCACGTGATGCATCTGTGGCTTCTTGTGACACATATGACTGGTAAAAATGAATTGTATGATTTCTAAAATTTTGAGTTTTGATTTTAATGATTAAAGTTTTTTATGACTAATTTGAATTTTACAAAATGTGATCTGGTGGATTTAACCTAATTTTTGCAGGACGATTGATAGAAGCCAAAAATACAAACTTCCAATGTGGGGTTTTGCACGATGATTCATCGAAGACAAAAAATATAAACTTCTAATGTGTGGTTTTGTAGGATGATTGTTGAAGAAAATAATCTGAAACTTCATTTATCTTTCTTTCTACCAAGTTTTGAGTCTTCACATAGGATTTATTTTATTAATTAAATGGTTAATTAACCCTAATTTGAGTCTTCACATAGTAGTTTATTATTTAATTAGGGTGGATTTATTACTATCTCTTGTGCTTGGGAGGGTTGGTAGGCTCATATGATCTCACCTTGGGAAACCTTGGTGATCATAAAGCTTGACCCATCCACTTTTATGTTTACCTATTAGTGGGTCTACCTTGGTGGGAAAAATTACTCACCCCAAGGGAACGACTCGACTGGTAATGAGCTAAATCCAAGCTACCTCCAACCAGTAAATAAATTTGAATGTTGAGGAAATATCAACATTACAGGTGCTCCTATAGACAAGCAAGAAATATCCTTATTGGAGCTAATCTTTCCTCTTGTGTGGCCACCTAAATGAGTGTATTGATTAAAAATGATTTGTTTAGATTTTCCAAAAACCTTCTATGTATTGGTGCAGGAATGATCGTTCCCAAGCCAGCCCATGTTATACATGTAGTTTTGTAGTAGAGATGACAAATTCCTTGTTCATGTGAGAATCTGGATCTTGGTAAGCCCGAGAAGTGTGTCACGGAGGGGAGCTAGTGCTACCAAGATCCTAAGTCATCTACTCTAGATAGTGTGGTTGGAGGAAACTCTAAGTGGGAGTCTAGTGGATATTATCCTTTATGGCCTTAAGATTGTAATTTTTTGTTTAACCATTTCAAAAATTCTTCTTGGCATGTCTTATGTGTGTGTTCAGTTAGATATAATAAAAAAAAAAAAAATACAAGGTTCGATCCTAAATGAGTCATAAAATGTGTCAAAACCTAGAACTAGTTCATTGTTCAATGTATCTATAACACAAAAACTTGCATTTTATTTTTTGGTTCATATTTGACTATCCAAATTCAGGTCTAGTTTACCATTCAATGTATCTATCACACAGAAACCCACATCTAACATTCTAAGTTGCAACTATTTAAGCCAGAAATGCATCTAATATTCTAAGTCACAACTGCTAAAACTTGCAATGCATCTGACATATTAAACCACATATGTGAACTCCTATGATGCATCTATTCTTATGAACCACATTTGTAGTTTGGAACGATGCATCTTCTTGTCACAAAAAAACTCATAAGACTTACTATAGGATTTCATTATCTAATATTCTCTCTACTGTAAACCTAATCAAGAGCTGTGACTTGCTCATATTTAGGTTCATCCTCAACTTTCCTAGATAGTTTCATTATTGCATTTCTTAGATCATCCTTAGCATACTTAGGGAAATCCTTATCCATAAAACATTATAGACCTTAGGGTAGATAAATTATCTTACCTTGATTGAAAACATTGATTCAAATACAATTTCCCTCGACACACCACTCTACAATTTTTCCTTTTTCATCTTAGTGGAATACCTCAAGCTCACTAGGCTAGTTTGAATTCCACCCAGTCAACCTATCACTTCATTTTTCTGGTATTGATCCTAAAACATCATTGGCAATCCTAGTTGGAAAATTTCATCAAACTTGGTCAATTAGCGATTCATCCCTTAGTTATCCAAAGGTATTGACATATAGTTTGCATTATACCTTAGATATTGCATGTCATAATTTATGCCAAAATACCAAAATCATAGCTTAACTTTCACATCCTAGATATTTACATTTTAGATGTTATCTTAGGTCATACCTTATATTCCAAAAAAAAAAAACAAAAAAAAACAACTTAGGTAGTTGCATACCCTACAATTTTTACATTTACAAGTCATCCTCCTTTGAGAAAGTCCTATCTTATGGTCCAAACTAGATTACAAAAGAGGTGATTAGAAATGGATCCTTCACGACAACGTGATGACCTCTAAAATCCCACTAGCGAATTGAACCTTGGTCCTACACCTCCTCAAGTCAATACCAATACCACACACATTGGGTAAACATTACAACAACCTCCAAAATATAACCCATATGGTAACCCATTTGAAAATTTCCTCATAAAAGATTACCAAAGTTATATCTTTGCTGAGGAACTTGAGGCAACATCCTAGGATGCTAAGGTGGTTGAATTTTTTGATGATCTCATCATGCTCGACCTTGATAGTTTTTTAGCCAAACTCCTAGAGGATGGGGTTAAATTACCACCTAGATTTGACATAAACATGCTAAAGCAGTTCCTTCACCTACAAATGTCTCAAACCAAAACTAGGGAACTACAACACATATTCCATAGATCGTTACACCTCAGGTAAACCTCAATATACCTTCAAGAGGAGCTACACAAAGTGCTTCAATGATTCAAACTACTCCCACTTTTGGGATGCCATTCACAGCCCCCCCTATAGCATCATTTTTTGCACAGTCTATGACAAGGCTACGACCCAATCAACATCAGCCCCTATAACATAGTCAACAGCAAAACCAATGGGCGCTAACCAATTTGGGACCTCCACAAATACTATGAATACCTCCTCAAACAATCCAAATAGATGCAAGAGAATAATATTTTCAAGTTCAAGAACCACACCCATGGTTAATGTCAAGGGTACCACATATAGTCATGTTATTCCCCAAAATACTACTCCTCAAGGACAACAAGGTACACATACATCACGCCAGGTAAATTCAGCACAACCAAGATTTCAATCAAATAACTTTACATTAAACACACCACAACAAGGTACCCATGCACAACCTGGAGGTCAGAACACACAAGGGCAACCCAACATGAACCCCTCATATACACATGTACTCTAGGTAAGACAACAGAAACCTCCATACACCTATCAAGTATCTACACAAAATATGGTAGGCAACAACACTAATGACACACCAAACCCACAAGTGGATGTGCTAACTACAAAAATGCTTGCTTTATAGAAAAAAATTGAGAACATGCAAGTAACAACCAAAAAGTCCTACAAAATGTAGGACCTGCATCTATATCCCTTTGATAGGACTATCTGCATGCCTCCTTTTCCACAAGGATACACAATCCTGAACTTTTCAAAGTATAGAGGGACACACAACCTGATAGAACACATTAGAGAATTCAACATGACTTGCATTGACATTGCATCAGAGCATACATACTTGATGAGGTTATTCCCTAGAACTATTATGGGTCCTGTACTTGAGTGGTTTTCACACTTACCTGGAGGCATACACATATGGTCCGAGTTAGCCAAAAAAAATGTAGAAAACTATGCCTTTAACATCGAAAATGATATCACCTTAACCACTTTGTGTACCTTGAAACAAGAAGAGGGAGAGTCTTTTATCAAATACTTCTAGAGATGGAGAAAATTCATGAGCCGATGTTAGATAGAGATCCTTGAGAAACAAAAGGTGGAAATGTTTGTTGAAAACCTCCTAGATTCTTTAAACGATCCCTTGCAAGTTCATTATTGTGACCACTTTGTAGACCTAGTTGAAAAAGGAACAATGATTGAGAAATCACTTGTCGCTAAGTGCACCCTTAAGTTATCTAAGAGTACAAACAATCAAAAAATGTTCAATGATAAAAACAAATCTGGTCTCAAAACCAAAATATCACAAATGACAAGGTTGTGGATACCAAAATAGTAAACAAAACCGATCATGTTCACTCTGAGAGGAGCTGAAATACCAACAAATACACCACAAAACCCTACACCAATTTCCAATTCCATACAAAAAATCAAGGACTAGGACAAGAGAGACCACCTAGGCAATACATTAAATGTGAGTACACTCCCCTCAGAGAACCCATTGATTCCATACTGAAGAAATTTGTTCAATAAAGTGTCATACAATTACAAGAACCTATGACTTATGTCTCTGAATTTAAACCCTCTTGGTGGTACAATAATGCTTTTTGTGAATACCACCAAGGTAAGGGACATAAAAAATATACTTATAGACAACTAAAAAATATTATTCAGGACCTTAACGAAGAAAAAGTAATCGAGGTAGAGGGAAAAAAACAACACACTTCCAATAAAGATCACACGATCTACAAGAATCCTCTTCAAGACCATTGTTTGAGGAAATCCTCTGATTCAGGTAATAATAACAATAACTCAACCAATTATGTGTCTATTGGCTATAACTACTCCAAAATACTCCATCTTCAAGTTGCAGATGAACACATCGACACCATCATCATCAAGAAGACCCTAGAGTGGGTTGTAAACACTCACAAAACTAAAATAATTGTACCTGGACCTTCACCTCCCAAGTAGTCCCAAGCTAAAGGCCATTTCAACTTGCTAGATCAGCTAGGAAAAACCCCAACACAAATATCCATACTAGATCTGCTACACATATCACTCGAGCATAGGGCTATCCTAGATAGGATGTTGAAAGAGACTAATGTCCCAGACAACCTCGACATCAACCAATTTCAAGCAATGGTTGGATTCCTTGCGAGCTCTCACCATGTTACCTTCTTTGACAAAGACTACTCAACCCAAAAGATGAACCATAATGACTCACTGCACATTGAAGCCTTGATCCATCAAAATATGATGAAATGAGTCTTGATAGACAACAGAGTGAGATTGAATGTTTGTTCCCTAAAATTAGTTAAGGCACTTGGTTTCTCTGAAGCATGTAAGGATGAGACAAAGAGCATAATCACGGAAGGTTATGATGGTGATGAATGATCCTCTACAGGCATAATACACTTCTACTCCGAGTGGGACCCATAATATTGGATACAACTTTCCAAGTATTGGATCTGGACATCCATTATAATCTTCTCCTCAGTCGACCATGGATTCATTCCATGAAGGTTGTTCCCTCCACATATCATCAATGTCTAAACTTTCCCTACAATGAAACTGAGATTACAATCCATGGTGATCTTGATCCCTTTGAGTATTACACTAACCTATCAGGAGTCTTTGAATGTCAAGTGCCACTTAACTGTGAAGCATCGACGCCAAATTTGGCCAAATGCATTGACCCCTCAACACTCAATAGGACATCTAATGTCACTCGGTCATCTACCTCCACATCCTCTAATTCCACTGCCAAATCCATAGATCCCAAAATCTAGATCCAAAGCATGGGATGCGAAGAATACAACATGAACACTGCCTTTTTCATTGTCACAATGCCAAAATCACCAAAGACATATGGAAAGCCATGTTACAAAATCAAACCTAAGGTCTTGATTCATGTTCCTCCTAAAAATACTTTCATAAAATGGTTAGATGGTTAGCAAAAAAATACATGCATATTATATAAAACCCACAATAATCAATGGAATGCATAGGAAATAAATAAAGAACAAAGATGAAACGAGCTCACCTAGTCCTTCATCCTCCATGGCTGACTTCCATTGTACCTTCTAGCTTGCTGAAATGTAAAGTGTGCCCTCAAATTTTGATAAACAACTCTATTCTATGGACTAGACCTAAGCAAAGTGTTAAAGGATTTCTTAAAATGCCTATGCAAAAGAAACTAAATTCTATATGCAAATAGCTAAATGATAAAAAACAAGACAATCTTAAAACTCAAGAAAATACCAGAGATTCAAAGATTAAAAGAGATTAAAATTAAGAGATGTCGAAATGAGGACAAAATTGACATTTTATAGAAAATGCAATTTTGGATGGATAGATGAGATTAAAGGTTGAGAAATGCCCTAGAATCAATGGTCAAGATTCAAAATGACAACTCTCAGTTAGGGTTAGGGTAAGATTTCAAAATGAGTGGACAAGATTTAATTTAAGAAATTAAATCAAGGATGGAGAATAAATGTGACAGTGAGATGAAAATTAGTAAAATCAAGAAGATGAGATTTGAAAAATCAAGAATTTTAGTAATTACTTGATTTATAGAAGAATATTACCATTTTGAATTAAAATTAATTCAAAATATGGATTCAGTGTGATAGTAAATAATTGATTTTAATATTATTTACTAAAAGAAGTGGCAGTTAACCAATGTGAGACCATTTTAAATAAAATGAGGGAAATGTCAAATAAGGCAATTAAATAATTATCTTGAAGGTGGTCGATTAATTAAATAAATTAATAAATCTATTTAATTATAAGAAGAATTGAGAATTAGTGACATATTAAATAAATAAGTAAAATATATTTATTTAATAATCAGGAAGACATAAGTAGCAAAGATTAATTAAATAAATTGAGCAATTTATTTAATTATGAGAAAACTTTAGATAGTTAGTGACGCATTAAATAAATAAATAATATCTATTTATTTAATAATCATGAAGAATAAAAAGACATGAATTAATTAAATAATTATGAATTATCTAATTAATAGTCGAAGGTGGATAAAAGACATAATTAAAATGTCATAATTATGCTAGGACGAAAGTGGAAAAATAGAGCTTGTAGGCCTAGGTCATTTTTATGTGTCTACATTTTCCCCTCTTTGTCATAATGCAGTTTATCGTGTTATGGAAAAGAAAACAAATCAATAATATGCCCCAATGAAGGTACGGAGTGCCTATGCCCCCTCGGGAAAATTTTTGAATTTTGGCCCAGGGTCAGAAAAATTTGGAAAGTGTCCCGATTAGTCAATTTGATGACCATTAAAACAATGGTGCGATCGGTTTTGAAAATGGAGGAAGTTGAACTAGAAAAAATGTGAGTCAAAGGCGGTCAAATGAGCCTCCAATACAAACCTATCAAGTCAAAACCCTAATTTTCAACCTATAAATAAGTTGAAAAATCCAAATAAAGTGTCATTTTCATATTTCCTATTCAAAAATTTGGAGATCAGAGCACGAGGAGAAGATGGTGATTCTTGTGACAGACCAATGTGCCTATCGTGTGTAGACATTTCGACGACCCGAGGGCACAGAGGCATCAATAAGTACTTTATCCGACTTTTAATTTTTTGATTTATGTGCATTTATTAGGCTTTTAGGGGGCAACAAATGCATTGTGACACAAATGTTGTCGTGTAAACCACAAATGCCTTCACGTTCGACACATTTAGTTGCATTGCGATGCAAGTGCAATGGGTGGGTGAGTCAAAGTTTAAAAACGTGCAAGTGCAAGGTCAAACGACGCATTTGTCAAAATGTGACGCAATTGTGATATTGTGACGCAACCAATTTTCCAAATGATGCAATCATTATACAATAACGTAATTGCCATATCAAAAGATGCAATCATTGTAAAGGTGCACAATTTCCAGCTAAAATGATGCATTTGATACTATGTGATGCAATTGTGAAATGCAAAGCCGCATGTGACTTAGTGTGACGCAATTGTAGTCAATGCGACACAATTGCCATTGACCAAGGTTGACTAGAGTTTGACTTAGTGTAGACTCTATTTTTAGATGCATTTTTGGTTTCTTAGATAGTACTAATGTGCTGAATTGCTAATCCATGTGTGTTAACCCATGTTTCTACATGTGCAAAGACGATTAGTGCCCATTTATACCCGAGAGTTCAGGCCTGCTACCTATGCTTTCACAGATCACCTGAGTGACAGGGAGAGATGATGGTTGATGAGACTGGGGTTATATTATGTCACCTACATGCCCATTATTTGGAAAAACAAGGGATTACTGATAGCGCTCTATGAGAGATGGCACTTAGAGACCCGCTTATTTCATTTACCTACAAGAGAGGCCACCATTACCTTGGAGGATGTGCATCATATTTTGTGCATCCCGATCAATGGGGAGAGAGTGGTTTACGATCCCCACAGAGGGCAACAGGCCCTAGGAGAGATGTATGATGATGTAAGTGGTGTCTGTCTAGGCATTCATGGGTATGAGATCGGGTGGGATTTTGCTTCCGACCACTATCCATGATGGGATGCCATGCTTATGATGTTGATTGATAGAGTGTTGATTCCAAATCATTCATGGACATGGGTTTTTGATTGGATGGGGGGATGTACTAGTCTGTATGCGTGCTCAAAGGAAAATTTTTTCTTGGGGGCTTTGCTTGTTGGCTATGTTGTATCATCAGCTTCATGAGGTTGTTTACCATGCGGAATAGAGTATTAGCTGTGGGACCACCTTACTTATGATATGGGCATGGGAGCACATTCCCATTTTTCAACCACCGATATAGATTCAACAGCTGGGTGATGGCATACCCTATGATTACTTATATGTTGCTTCAGTTAGCCAGACCCATGTAGGAGATACCAGGTATTGGAAACATCAGATCGACACATTGGTTAGATTTGTCTAGAGGTCATACAAATATTGTGCCTAGTGGCTAGATGAGGATCGCCATCTTTCTTTTTGCAAATAGTTCAACTACATGATTGGTCATACAGTGTAGAGTTAGCGTATCATTGAGATGTACCTGCCCCAATGGGTACTACGATAGTTTAGTGAGCAACAGGTTGTGCCAGTTGGGATGACTGAGTATGCACGATCATCCAAGGAGACTGTATGGGGGCCACCGATAGTAGTGGCATTAGTAGAGCAACAAATAGACAACTTGGTTGCACAACAGTGGTTATGGAGAGGAGGTCCAGCAGATGCAGGCACATCTACTAAGTTTGATGCATGGTGGAAAATTCACAAGCCCATTCCATTGACATATCTAAATGGTCCAACTCTTATAGATCATAGATCAATTATCCCATGGGTATGGAGGGGAGGTCAGGGTGGTAGAGACAGTGGGAGAGACGATAGGGGAGCCAAAGAGAGAGATGGTGGGAGAGATAGTGGTCAGGGAGATGGAGGGAGGGGTGGGGGAGATGATGGGGGTGGCAGGGGTTGAGGTGATGGCGAAGATAGGAGGGGTGTGAGGAGGAGGAGGGTTGATGAAGGGGGGAGGTAGCCCAAGAGAGTTAGGTAGAGAGTGGGTGGCGCACCATTGTCACCCATTCAGGAGGAGGGTGAGGAGGGGGAGCAGCCAAGTAGGCAAGAGATAGAGGTTTGAGGAGAGGAGGAGGTGGAGGTCAGAGTAGAGGGAGAGATTTCGGTAGAGGAGGATCCTTTGGTAAAGTACCATCCTCTTGATGTTGATGTGGAGGAGATCAACATAGAGGAGGCGAGGGAGGAGGAGGAGGAGGGGAGGATGAGGCCAAGAGGAGGTTGAGGGAGCAGATGATTGATGGGGATGAGGAGGGGGACATGCCACCCATTTTGCTAATGGATGCCATTGTTGATCAGAGGATTGCCAATCTTCAGAGTAGATTAGATGCAATCTTTTCTCAAAACAAGGCACAAGCAGCCGAGTTGGAGGTTGTGAGAGTAGAGTGAGACCAGGTTTTTATTTGACAGCAGGAGTCAAATAGATGGGTGATCGAGTTCACACAGTTATGCGCAAGGCCATTAGGGGATATGGCCAGGGAGTTGGCCAGGATGGCCAAGAACAGAGGCCGATATAGGTTGCTATATGAGTAGGTTGTTCCACTAGAGAGATGAGACCCAGGAATGTCCTAATCATACAACAGGAATGGTAGTGGCACGTAGACCCACAACAATAATAAATCACATAGCAGCAGTCATATGAGTACTGGGGGGTCCACCTCATTAGTGCAGTCATCAGGCCACAGGTCACATAGTTTGCATAGAAATTCATTAGGCCACAACCACAGGTTAGGGCATAGTCATAGATCAGTGTCATCAGGACACTAGGCAGAGCAGAGCCAGCCTCCGATTATAGAGCCCTCGGGATCTCAGAGTCAAACTTAGGACACTATGCCTATCGAGGCTACTTTTCATGTGATGAGTCAGTTGCAGCCGCCTCATGTATCACCTCCATGGGATGAAGGGGGCATGGCATAGGATTTGTACTTTGTTATTTGTACTGCATATATTGACATTCAAGCCTACGAGCTCCATTTTTGGGATATCTCATGACTCTATCCTATGACATGATATTTTTTAAGATTATATACATATATGCGATGCAGTTTTGATGCTTTATGCTTTATCAGATGCTATGTTATGTGATGCATTTATGATGTTATGAGATGTATGGATATCATGTTTTATGTTTATGAATGCAATTATGGATATGGTTATGTATGTATGCATTGCGCAATGTATGATGATATGATTCCTATATGTTAATGCAAGTGATGTTTATGATGTCTATATATTAATGCAAATGATTTTTTATGTATGCCAAATGGATGGATGTAAATGATAGTGTCATGCAGTGTGAATTATGGTATTTGATTTATGTAAATGTGAAATGTGAATATGTAATGCTTGTATGATCATGTATGTAGATTTGTTTTTGTATGTCACAGGATATCATAAGAAGATGAGGGTTTTTGTATGTCACAAGATATCATAAGAAGATGAGGGAAGAGAAGATGAATATGGATGTTAGTGTGGAGAAGATATGCATGTCAGTGTGGAGAAGATATGCATGTTAATCCTTCAACACTTGCAATAGTATTTATCCTAGTTGTTTCTCTTTAATCATCATTGGGAAAAAATGTCATGATGTCCAGCAAACACTATGATATGACATAGATCAATAGTGTGCAAGGTTGAACCATCACATAGATCAATAGTTGTAGACAAGGATGATCATGACTCATACGAGGAACGCAATTTCCCCTAGTCATTTTGTCATAACCAACCGCAGACAGGCAAGACTAGTCATGGAACGTCGTTGCTTCTCTAAATCCTGATGTCAGGACATCCTCAAGAAACTAGCCACATGACAGTCAATAAAAGACAAGACGATCATCATACTATGTCATTGCTCCTCTAAATCCTAAAGTCAAGACATCCTCGAGAAACTAGCATCAGGATGATCAAAAGGAAAAGGATGATCATCATGGTATGTCATGGTTCTTCTAACATAAAGAACTAATATCATGATAATCATCAAAAAGACAAAATAGTGTTTGCCAAGTGAAGAAATGTCAAGTGTTTTAATGTTGAAATTTCAAGGTTGACGAGGTCATGTTTTCAAATGTCGAGTGATACCAGATTCAGGAAGAACACATCCTGAATGACGTTGATATCAAGAGGATCGATTCTCATAGTCAGGAGAATCTATCAAAATGCCAAGTGATTATGATGATGCTTAGGAAGGAAACATCCAAAAGCATAAAGAAATGACGAGAGTTGCTTCTTAGAAGGACACATCTGAAGAAGAACCCAAATTTTGACAGGTTGATTTGCTTTGATAGAATTTGACTAGATAGAATTTACGACATGCCATCACTTGACATACAAACTTGATTGAAATCTTGATGAAACAAATTTTTTGGTAGATTGCTCGTTGAGGATTGAGAGACAATTTGACGTGAAGAGTTTTTACGTGTGTGAAAGTGTAGTGCCATGAACCCTAATGGACTAACCTAGTGTGGCCTTAGGGGCTCGTTGATTGATGGCCTTTCCTACATCATGCACTTAGAGACCTCATAGTTCGACATGACCAATGACTTTATCCGAAGGACAAAAGATTGAACCATGATTTTATTTTCATGAACCTAGAAGGACTAACCTAATGTCTCAGGGATTCAAAGATGAATCTTGCCTACGTAGCAAATGCGTAGAGACAACGTAGTTTGGACTAGGAAAAAGATTGACTGATGAGATTGACTTGAATGAAAGGAAAAGAATTAACTTTGTTTTGAGATTTTCGATGCTTTTCAAATATTTTTGTATTTTCTAAGGACATTGTTCAAAATTTTAGGACTTTTTCTAGGACTTTTTAGGATTTTTATTTTTTTTTCAAGAATTTTTCAGATTTTTATGATTTTTTCAGGAATTTTTACAAATGTCAGATCATATGCGATACCCACTGCAATTGCATGATAAAGGTCTTCCCCCAAATAGGTTGAGGATTATCTGGGCCGAATGATATGGAAAGAGGCAGATGTGAGATAAAAGGTAAGGATATGCAAAGGGTGATGTCAACCAATGCTAGCCATGGATGGAATTGACAGGACTTATGACGAAGGTCATGAATGTGTTAAATTGTCATGATTATGCAAAGTGGATAAAGGCCGATTAGAGTAACAGTAGATGGTAGAGCAATGGTCAACTATGCATGGTGCTTGTTTACCAGGTTTTCACCATGGTACTTATCCAAAGCACCTATTTGCCAAGTTTTCACTATTGGACGAATTTATTTTTGTTTACTATTTTTGCCATTTTTTGAATTTTTTTGTGGTGTCACCAAGATGCCTATTTTCCAAGTTTTCATCAAGGGATGATTTTTTTTCTATTTTTTGGTATTTTTAGGTTTTTAGCCAAGCTCTCTGATGCTATGTGTAAATTTTTTGCAGATGTAGGTTGTTGATGGGTTCTAGCAACTGTTCTCCATCAGGTGTGGCCAACTGATAAGCTTCATAACCGAATGTTGCAGTAATAATATAAGGACCAAGCCAATTAGGCTGAAACTTTTTAGGATTTTCACGGTTAGCCTGATATCTTGGATTCTGCATGAGGACCAAGTCACCAATTTCAATTTTTTTTACCATCACTCTTTTATTATAGCTCTTGCAGAGACGATTTTGATATGCCTGTAAATGATTTAAGGCATTTTGTCATCTTTCTTATAACATTTATAGCTCATGCAGGCAAGACTGTCTGTACTCTTCATCATCAATCATTCCCTTCAAGGAGACTCGAAGATAAGGAATTTTGACCTCGATGGGAAATATGGCCTTAGATCCGTAGATGAGGGAAAATGGAGTGGCACCAGTGGGTGTACGAATGTTGGTTAGGTAGGCCCATAATGCAGGATTGAGTTGTAAATTCCAATCTCATCCAACATCATCGAAGGTCTTCTTAAGAATGTGAATAATTGTTTTATTTGATGCCTCAGCTTGACCGTTGCCCTGTGGATAATATGGAGTGGAGAAATGATGTTGGATGTGGAATCCCTCACAAAGTTCATGAACGTCCTGATTTTTGAATGGATGACTATTATCTATGATGATGGACTGTGGAACACCATACCGATAAATGATGTAATTTAGGATAAACTCGGATATCTACTTACCGGCGATGTAAGTCAGGGGGATGAATTCAATCCAATTGGTAAAGTACTTAGTGGCGGTGATTATGAATTTATAGTTGTTAGAGGAAGATGGATGGATCTTTCCCATGAGGTTGATTCCCCATTGTGCGAAGGGCCATGGAGAAGTGATCGATCTTAGCTCCTGTGCAGGTACGTGGATTAGGTCATTGTGCACATGGCATTTTTGACATGTTCTAACAAATTGAAGAGCATATTTTTTTATTGTCGGCCAATAGTATCCAAGTCTGGTGACTTTCCTAGCTAAATTTGGGCCACTTGAATGAGATCTGCATATACCCTCATGTACTTCTCATAAATTTGTTTGGGCTTCATCAGTTTCGAGACAACGATGGTATAGGGTGTCACTGACAATGGTGTGTTGGGCAGTTTTTCAGATGAAGGATTTTCTCTGATTATTGGATAGGTTGGGTGGTAGGGTTTGGGACTTAAGATAATCATACATGTCTTGGTACCAAGGCAAAGTGGGACCAACAATCTCGCAAACCATTTCTGACTCTAGGATTTCATATGTAGACATCAACAACTATTCCACTAAGAACTCAAATTGTGACACATTTTTGGGGATGTCTTAGAGAGATCCAATAGTTGCCATGGCATCGACTGCTTTATTCTATGTTCTTGGTATTTGTTCAAAGGAAATCATTTTGAAATATGTCAGGAAGCTATCCACCATTCACTTGTAGGGGAGAAAATTTTCATCTTTTGTTTCATAATCATCATTCACTTGATTGATAACTAACTGAGAATCCCCGAATACTAGAAATGTCTGAATTTTCTATTTAATTACAATTTTGAGTCCTGTGACCAGTGCTTTGTATTCTATAATGTTATTAGTACCAGGAAAGGAAATCTAGAATGCCTTAGGAATGGAATCCCCTTGTGGTGTGATGAACAAGATACCAACCCCTGAGCCATGAACAGTATGAGACCCGTCAAAATATAGTTTCCATGGTAATGTAGGATCTGCATGAAAGATAGACTCATTGGGAAAATCATTTATCAGTGGATGAGTTCCTTAGATGGGTGCGTCAGTAAGTTGATCTGCTATTACCTTCCCTTTTATTGCCTTGTGCTCAACATATTGTATGTCATATTCACTTAAAATCATGACCCACTTTGCTAACCGGCCTGTCAATGCTGCCTGACTTAGAAGATACTTTAGTGGATCAATCTTAGCTACTAGGTGCATTTGGTGATTCAGCATGTAATGTCTTAGTTTCTATGCTACAAAGATAATTTCAAGGCACGCATGTTCAATGGTTGTATAGTTTAGCTCATATCCTATCAGTGTGAGACTGATATAGTATATGGCTCTTTCTTTTTCCTCATGGTCATTTTGTGCCCCCAGTGCATTTGTAGTTGCAGAGACATACATGATCAATGACTTGCCTTCAATGGGTGGAATTAGGACAGGTGGTGTCAATAGATATTCTTTGATTTTTTCGAAGGTTGTGTGGCATTTATCTGTCCATACAAAGGGGATACTTTTGCGTAACATATACTTAAATGGTTGACACTTGTCTGCCAACTATACGATGAAGCATCAGATGGACTGCAATCTTCCCTAAATTGTTCTCAACTTGCTAATTACTTTTTTTGGAGGCATGTCTAGTATTTCTTTCACCTTTGTGGGATCAACCTCTATGCCTTGTCGTGAAACTATGTAGCCCAATAGTTTTCCCGAAGTAACCCCAAAGACATATTTTTTTGGGTTCAAATGAACCTTGTAATCTTCCAGCCATTTAAAAATTTTGTCTAGGACCTTGAGATTATCTTTTCATGTCAAATATTTGGCCAAAAGGTCATCCACATAATCTTCCATTAGGATATGCATCATGTCATGAAAGATTGTTGTCATAGCTCTTTGGTATGTGGCTGCTACATTCTTTAAGCCAAAAGGCATGACATTCCAATAGTATGTTCCCCATGGGCATGTGAATCTCATTTTGTGTTGATCCTTAGGTGAAATTCAGATTTGGTTATAGCCTAAGAAACCATCCATGAGAGACAACATATCGTACCGTGTTGTGAGATCAACAATCATGTCTATATTCGGCAATAGGAAATCATCTTTTGGAAAAGCCTTATTTAAATCTCTCAAATCTGTACAGATGCAGATTTTTCCATTTGGATTTGTGACAAGGACAATGTTGGATATCTAGTCAAAATAGTCTATTGATCTTATGAATCCAGCATCTAGTAACTTCTTTAGTTCATCCTTTACAAGTAGTGCAATTTGTGGATGCATTTTCCGTAATTTTTGTTTGACTGGTTTGATGCCCAGGATTAGAGGAAGATGATGCAATACCAATTCTAGATCAAGACCTGGCATGCCAACATATGACCATGTGAAGTTAAATTTCCTTTCTATGAAGAATTGTTGAAATTCAAGTTTTTCTTCTTCTGATAATGATGCGGCCAAGAGAACCATTTTGGGATTCTTTGGTGTAGCTATGTTAACTTCTATGGTGTCTTCAATAAGCATAGCTGATTTTTCCTGTGTTATGGGAAGAAAGTCCAATCCTCCATCCTTAGGTGCCTCAAAGAGGTTTTCACCTTCGGATACATCCTTTATTTTTACTATTTTATTGTCAGAAGGTGCCTTGCAGTTTTCACCTAAAGACATTTATTTTATTTTATTTTCTTCCTTGTATTTTTGCAATTGGAGGATAGCACAGTCTCCCCAAAGTAAGTTACACAATCAAGGTCAATGGGAAATTCTGCTTTATGATCATCCCATGGTATGCCCTCCTGGAGTCCCATGAATTCTGATATGGCCTCATCATTCTGAAAGATATCTATAGCAGGTGGCTCTCATTGGTCCCAGTCAATCAGTTGTGGGTAAACAAGGGAAATACCATCGTCAATGCTAGTAAAAGATGGGGAAGATGCGGAAAGCATGCAAATTGAAGCCTCAAGTGTGAAGGAAAAGTTGTCAATTTCAACTGTCGTGTCAGATGCAATGGATGGACTATATTCAAATTTGAATGAGTTGTATTAATAGTCATAATAGGGGATAAAAGTATCAGCATCGTGACTAGTGGCTGGTAGTTCAAAGGCATGGATAGTAGGTTTAGGCATGTCAGGATTAGGGGTGGGCTCGGGAATGGGGCGGGATAATTCAGATGTTGCTGACGATAATTTATGTTCTTCCGGATTCCAAGGAATGCTTACCCAATCCTTATTTTTAGAATGATGGTTAATAGGATCAATTTTGTATTCTTTTTAGAATCTTTCTTCAAAGGGGGGTTGGCTAGGTTCTAGGAAGAGTTCATCAATATCATAGTTTCTCAGGGTTTTCTCAAATCCCCATTCCCATTCATTAGAGTCAGTTTCGGTAAGGGATTCTTCACGTGTCTCAATAATTTCTATAGATGTTACGTTATCACTTGAAAGTTCATAGGTATGTCGATCGTTAGTTCCAAGTTGGTCAAACCCTAGCACTATGTACCTTGGTCTTGCATAGATAATGACATGTTCTCTCCTTCCATTGTTGGCTTTTCCAAGACCACTTGTGTCATCAAAACCTAGTGCCTTGCATATGTCATAGCCTTTTCCATAGAGATGCACTGGTAGTGGAGGTAATCCTTTTGGGTCTTTGTAGATCCAATTAGCTATTTTGATAATGAATTCATTACCCATATCTCCCCATAGTGTGAATATTGTTTTTGGTGGAACATTAAAAGTTGTTTTAGGCTCGACTGTGAAACATGGTCTACCATAGACTTTAGGTGGCTTAGGTATTATGGTGATACAGTAAGTCATATTCAGTTTGAATTCTCCACAGGCAAGGTCTTGGATCTGAAGGTCATTGCTTGGTATGGAGGTCGAGGAGGATGGTGCGGCAAAAGTCGATGGAATGGATTATTTGGTGAGTGCAGACATGCCAATATATTTTGAAGGGGTGGAAGTTGAGGCTTCCCAATTGATGGGTACCTGGTGCTCAACAGTGGCTCTAAGATTGGTACAGTATTGAAATGGATCAGTATCTCCTGGGATAGTAATTTCAGTACCATCAAAAGGGAACTTCAGGCACTGGTGGTATGTGGAAGGAATGGCCTTTAAGGCATGAATCCATGGGCGACCAAGTAAGATATTGTTATGTATATCACAATCCAGGACCTAAAATTTTGTATCTATAATAAATGGTCCCACATGTATTGAAATTTTGATGACACCTTTAGAAGCACATTCTTCATCATCATACACCTTGATGACAATGCTCTTGGTAGTATCCACACATGTATCAGAGAAGCCAAGAGATTTAACGAATTTTAGAGAGAAGATGTTCAATCCCGCTCCGCCATCTACTAAGACTCGTCTAACCTTATGCTTATGGACAAAACCCTTGATATGAAGGGCATGATTATGAGATGGTTTGGGTGAGGAATGTTCAGTGTCCAAAAAGGTAATGTGGTGAGGCGAAGTTAAATATCGGACCATAGTTTCAAAATGATTGACATCAATTTTGTTTGGGATGGAAGATTATTGCAAGACTTAATCCAAGATGGCCTTATGTGCGGGTGAGATGCGGAGAAATTCAAGGATGGAGATTTGAGCAGTTGTTTTGTTTAATTGCTCAATAAGGTTGAAGTTTGGCTTAAGTTTTGGTGGCTTGGTAGATGAACTAGGTATGGTAAGTTTAGGCTGACGAGAAAAGGGACCTGGGATGGTGACCTTGCCTTTACGTGTGGTGACATTGCATTCCAGGGTTTTGATGGTAATGGTATTGAAACATTTATCTTCATCAACAATACAAATATTGTTAATGATGGTACCACCAGAATAATTGAAGGCAGGACGAACGTGATTGGCTTGATTATTGTTATTCTTTGTGCCAGATGAGGAGGGGTTACCGAAACCATGATCTTGTAGTGGGTTCTTATGGATTGTATGGTCTGTATTAGATGCAAACAGTTGACCTCCCAACTCAATGGTATGAATTTCAATAAGTTCTTGCACAAGATTTTGTAACTAACGGTAAGAGGAAGTTTTATGCCCTTTGACACAGTGGTAATCACAAAATGTGTTATCATCCCACCATGATGGCTTGAGCTGACCATGGTCATATAGTTTAGGTTATTCAAAATTTATTGCACCATTTTGGATAAGTTTCTTTAAGACAATTTCAATAGCCTCACCCAAGGGAGTGTATGTGTATTTTTTAAATTGTCGTGGTTGATGTGGCTACCTTTGATTAGATTGAGCAGGATTATTTGTAATAGCATTGGTAATTGGTGTGGGTGTGGTCATAGGCACATTTTGATTTTGAACTCCTTTGATGGTGAGTACATGACCTATTGCATTAACAGTTTTTTCATTGACCACACCATCATTGGTGATGTGTTTATTCTTAACCTAGTATTTGGTTTTTTCATAGGAATTACTTGGGTTAGTGTTTGTGGTGGTGTTGATTTTTTTCCATCATATTTTAATTCACCTTTAACGATCAAGGCTTTTTCAAGTTGAAAACCTTTTTCAACAAGGTCAACAAAGGTGGTACAACAATGGGCTTGTAAGCCATATCTGAGTGGTCCTAAGAGATTTTGTACATACATGGTGACTTTCTCCTTTTCAGGTATTTCTACCAGACATCGGCTTGCTAAGGTTCTCCATCTTTGAAAGAATGGGATAAAAGTCTCTCCCACATCCTCTTGGGTAAGTCTACATAATGAGGCAATGTCAATATCTGTGTCAATGTTATAGGCGTAGTTTTCAACAAACTTGTTTGCCAATTCATCTCATATTTTGATTCCTTTAGGTAATAGCGAGAACTAGTCCAGTGCATGGCCTACAAGACTTCTAGAGAAGAGTCTCATGAGATAGGTTTGTTCATATTCAATGTGTAATAGTAGATTAAAAGTAGATGTATCTTTTGAATATGATGAGATGGATAATCTGCAACTAGAATAACAATGTTAATCCAAATCTAAATAATAATCTAAAATCAAACAACAAAGAATGAGGAAATAAACTAAACTAAACTAAAAAAAATTAATGGAAAGCTCTCACCAAATATGCTTTCACCCCTTTGAATTATCTTGATTGTTCTTCTCCATTTTTCCTTTTTAGTATTCTTTCCCTCATATTTCTGTGTTTGAATGCAAGTATAACTTCGTCGACTATCTAAGAAAAATATTGAAGATAAGTCTCTTCTCAAAAGTGTATGATTTCGGGAGGAGGAATAATGATTATGACAGGTCATTTTATAGATTTTGGGTTTTCGAACGATCGGCTCAGATTGAAAGAGAGATCAACAGATGAGATTGATGAATGCCATGCGATATGAGTTCTATCTTAGATAGAACATGAGTTAGAACACGAGTTCAGGAAAGACTGCAGATAGAGACTAAGTTAAAACATGAGTTCAAGATCTTAATCTCCAAAAATAGAAGAAATAGAATTTTTATGCAAAATCCAAAGTTGGAACTCAAAGACTAATGCATTCGAATGCAAACAAGAGTTAGAACTAGTTAATCGACTAGTTGTAACAGTAAGTCTTCTCGCAAAGATAAACAGGTGTTGAATTCAGAGATAACTGGAGAACTAAAAATAGATCTTGAGTCAGAAGGTGAGTGAACGACTTAGATAACTGAATGATAGAAGAATGTGACATAAATAATTAAATATGAATTAAAGTTAATTTAATTCAACATTCAAAAATAAGAGACTTTGATTAAATAAATAAAGTAATTTATTTAATTTGACTATTTGAAAAGGATAATATAAATAATTAAATAATAAATATTTAATTATAGATAAACGGGGTTAAATGAATAATTAAATAAAGATATTTAATTATAGTTGGAAAATTATGATAAAGGCGTAGTTAAATAATAATTAGTTGATATTTTTTTAGTTTTATTAGATTGTAGGAATCGGGTAGCATGACCCCCTATAAACTGCAGTGCACCTGGTAAAATTTTTAACATGATCGGCGGCACTGGCGCGACACGCCCTCCGGTACCATGGGGGTGAGGGAGACTAGACCTCGTGACCAACCTCTTGCAATAGGAAAGATTTAGCCAACCGAGCTAGGGCCCCAACCCCATAATAAATTATTTAATTGATAGATAAAGGGGGAAGAATTAATTAGTTCACAACACAATTAAATAAGTATGATTTATTTAATTAATCAAGTTTAATAAAGATTTAATAATGAATTAATGAACTAATTAAAAAGGGGTATTTAATTAATAGAGGAAATATGTGTTAGAAAGGTCAATAAAATAATTAACATTATTTAATCAAGACAACAGACTATAGAAAATTATGTCGAATGTGTACTCGCAGGCCTAGACCAATTTTCGGTATCTACAGTTTTCACCTCTTTGATACAATGTTGGTATGGCGTTGTGTCAAAGAAAATATGCCTCGATCGTGCCCCAACATGAAACAGGTTAAGGTATGCCCCCTCGAGAAAATTGACAAATTTTTGAAAGTTTAAAAAAAAATAAAGAAATATTCCCGATAAGTCAATTTGATAGTTAGAAATGCTATGGAGTTGACAGAAATGAATTTGGAGTTGATACGGATGAATACGAGTCATTTGAAGTTGAAAGGTTATGCAGCCAATAGATTAGGTCAGAAAAAATGCCATTTCAAACCCACCTATATATAGGAATTAGGGCTAAACCTAATTCATTTGCACTCGGAGGAGTTAGAAAAAGAGGAGATTTGCTCTGACTAGCTAACGAAAATGGCACCCATTCCATACGCTGCACATTGAGGTTATCAGATCTAGACATTCAGGAGGCCAGCTGATGTAGGACCACTGGTATGTACCTGAAAATGAACTTGTCAAAGTTATTTTTGCACGTAGTTTTAGGCATCTGAAAAGTAATTAAGCAAATGCGGTGCATCATAAACGATGCATATGCCATTGTATTCGCCACATCTGACTACGAAACGACTCATGTGTGAAAAAATGTCTAGGCTAGGTTAGGCAGTTTAGGGAATGATTGCATTTGAAGTATGATATACCGCATGTGTAGTTATGCAACACATTTGCATTAGGAATAGACGCATGTGTAGTTGTGAGCCACATATGCATTTGTGAAACACATATGTTGTAGTTAGTTGGGTTGATGAAAAATGCACCGCATGTGGTTTAGTGAACTGCATGTGCAGTAGTTTGAAAGGGATGTGGGAAAATATGCAACGTATTTGCTAAAATGCACTGCATTTGTTAAAGTGAACCGCATTTGACTGGTAAAATTTTCGAAAAAAAATTCTAAGGAAAACTTGAAAATTCTTGACATCATGGTTTAAATGCAGGTGGTTTTAGATCCTATTTATACGCAGGAGTCATGACCAGATACATTCGATCTTAGAGATCATTTGACTACTATAGAGATTCAACTACTATGGAGACTGGGTCTATGCCACTGTTTGTCGATGCCCACTATTCAGGCGAATAGGGGGATGTTGACGACACTATGCAAGCGATGGCATTCTGAGACATCATCCTTTCATTTGCTGATTGGGGAGGCCACTGTCACATTGGAGGATGTGTACAGGATTTTGAGACTTCCTATTAGAGGAGAGTGGGTTATGTATGATACCCAGTGAGGATTGACTGAGTTGGCAAGGTTCTATTAGGTAGACGACATCAGTAGGCTCGGGATCGAGCACTATGATATTAGATGGCCAATATTAGAAGACAAATACGATAGGATTGACTGTATTTTATGTATATTGATTGGGGGGATAGTTCTTCCAGATAGATGGGGTCACAGATTTCTAGTGGGATGGGGGGCTATGTTGGTTGGCATGTTAGAGAGCGAGATGAGGTATGCATGGGGTCCATGTCTGCTTGGGATGTTATACTTTCATCTACATGACATTACTTATAGAGATGCATAGTCATTGAGTTGCGGGACTACACTGTTGATAGTATGGGGTTGGGAGAGGATAGTTGTCTTTCATCCTCCAATTATAGTAGAGAGACTAGAGAGATACCCTTATGTGTTTCGATATACATGACACATTACTCAAACACATGTTGGAGACACAGGGTATTGGAGACATTTATTAGATATTCTTGATCAGTTTACATGGAGACCTTACATGGATTGTGAAGAGTGGGTGGATGAGGAGGTACATTTGGTATTCTGCAAAAAGACACAGTATCTCATTGGGAGGACTGTTTCTAGTGTACACATCATTGAGTGACACTTGCCAGATAGAGTTTTGAGACAGTTCAGTGAGGTTCAATATGAGCCTCAGAGTAGAGCAGAGTTTGCTCGTTCATCCAAAGAGGTTCCGTATTGGGGACCTATGATACCAGTAGCGACAGCTGAGGTAGAGATACAGGCACTACAACTAGTACAGTGGGGATGGAGAGATGGATTAGCAAACCCAAGGACTATAGTTGCATATGACGCATGGTGGGTAGAGCATCAACCTGTTCCTTACACGGATCCAAACCAACCGACACCTATTGAGAGACGAGGGATAGGACCTAGAGGATGACAGAGAGGTGGAGGTGCTAGAGTGGGGAGAGCTGGAGGGAGAGATGGTGATGGGAGAGGTGGTAGATGAGGGCAGAGAGGATGGAGAGGGGGTCAGGCAAGTGCACTATCACCTATTCATGAGGCAGCGGTTCAGGATGTACTGATGTTGGACATCAAAGGGGGAGTGGATGTACAGGCTGGGGGTGAGCATGCTGCAAAGGAGGTAGTGGTAGAGGAGCACACAAAGGTGGATGTTTCTGAGGATTTAGATGTGGACATGGCTATAGACCCTCTGGGTGTTTTGGTAGGATACAGAGAGGATGATGTGGAGGAGGATGCACCGATGGAGGAGCAGGAGAGAGAGCTCAAAGATCAGATCATGGAGGGGAGAAGGGAGGAGGATGCTCCTAGAGATGGTGACAGGGAGGCTTTGGAGGAGAGACTTAGACTTATGATAGTAGAGTTTGATGTGATGAGGCTAGAGAGAGACAGTGCCTATATAGAGAGGGACAGTGGATATGCAGAGAGGGACAGTGCTCACTCAGAGAGGGATAGTGCACTTATGGAGAGAGACCAAGCAATAGCTCAGAGACATGAGATAGAGCAGTAGTTCATAGAGGTTAGACGCCTTTGCAGTGGGTCCTCATCTGATGGTATGGTACGAGAGTTGGTCAAATCGGTAGAGAGAGCCACTTATTACAGGGACTTATATGAGGTAGTTGTGCTGGTAGAGAGATGGGCTCCTAGTTTTTTAGAGGTGCACAGTCAGAGGTCCCAGAGCAGGAGTCAGAGGATACAGAGTACTGAGGGGGTGGTAGGACCATCGAGGGTAGGTCCATATCAGAGTCCTTCCACCTCACAGAGAGCACCTTCAAGGATTTTCCCACCACCTTCACCATGTGACAATAGTGGTAGAGGAACACGATGACAGGGATATATTTATGTATACATTGTATTTTGATCAGAGAGCCTATGAGCTCATATTTTATTTATGATTAAATTCAAAAATTATACTGTGACACACTATTTTGAGCAATATATATATATGATTTTGGCGGCTTCTATATGATATGCAGTTCTATGTTATGGATGATGCTTTATTTCTATATGATTATGTTTCCTAGATGATGTATATACATGTGTTATGAATGAATATTTCTATATGTTATAAGTTATGCATTTAATAATGATGTTATGGATGTCTTAATTTACTTATGATAATGGATGCAAATGTTCTATATGATGTTTATTTATATGTGTTGGTAATATGTACATGCAATGTTTACATTATGTATTGCTATGATTATGCAATGCCTATTATGTCATGATTTCAAAATGCAATGCAATTATGTGGAATGCTTATCGAATGTATGCTAATGCAAATGATCTAATGTTTTTATTGTGTCATAGGACTTTATCTTTATGTCAAAGAAGAGAAATGTTAGGATGAAATAAACTCGGAATGTTAGTAAGAAATAAGTAAGGTTGATTGATGGAGAAAAAGATATAATGAAGGTTGATCGATTGAGAAAAATACATAATCCTCGATATATTCCAAATATGCCATACTTGCTTGTTATCATCATTGGGTGGGACATAACACAGATGGATAGTACACACTATGATATGAGATAGACCATAGTGTACAAAGTCATCCATCTACGAAAAATAGACAGTCACAGACAAGGAGTGTCTTAACTCATACTAAGGACAGTATTGCCCCAGTCATTTTGTCAATACAAACCACATACAACAGACAAATAAAAGATAGGTCATGAGACATCATTTCTCCTCTAAATCCTTGATAGGACATCCTTGAGGAAACTAGTAACATGACTCAAAAACCAATGTTTAAAAAGACAGTTGATAGACATCAGTCAAAGAAAAAGAGTCCCAAGACATTGTTGCTTCTCTAAATCCTTCAAGGGACATCCTCAAGAAAGCTAGTAACCGTCCCCAAATCAATAATAAGATAAGACAAAATAAGATATAAAGTCAAAAAGCCAAATAAATGTATTCGCCAAAACTTGATCTTGTGGGATTGTTTGATGTTTGATGTTTGATGTTTGACATAGCGTAATGTGAGAGAATGACACATACCACATAAGACATTGAGTCTAGTTTTTACCTAGTGACTTCTGTATAAGGCATGACAAAGCCTGGTTTCAGATAGACACGTGCCGTATAAGACATTGGAGCCTGATGATGTTGAAGTGACAAGCCACATAAGACTATGACAATTTGATGACGTCTGTTGACAAGAAAGACATATCTTGCATAAGACATAGGTTGATCACTTTGAAAATGTGTTTGATATCGACTTGATGACAGTTTTAGATGTTTTTCCTTGTTAACACATGACTTGTTTTAATTCCTTGACTGATAAAGTGTGTGCGTGTAGATAGAGTATGACATGAAATGATACCTTAAACCATGATATGCAACTTGTGTGATAGTGATTGTGAATGAACCCTATTGGACTAACCTAGTGTGGTCTCAAGAGCTCATCAATTGATTAGCCTTGCCTATGTTGTACACGCAGAGACCTCATAGTTCAAAACGACCAATGACTTTGAATATACAAAGCATCATGATTTTAAAATGTGTGTGATACATGACAAACCTAGATTGACTGACCTAATGCCTCGGGGGAACATCGATTGATGGCCTTGCCTATGTCCCAGTCGCAAAGGCAACGTAGTTTGACTATGACTGACTTGACTCTATTTTTGGTATTTTCTGACATTTTTTTATTTTATTTTTTTTATTTTTGAAGTTTTCTAATGTTTTTGGGATTTTTCAGGACATTTTCGATGGTGTGACATTATGTACAAGGTGTTAGGGCATAGAACAAGGATTTTCCCCTAGTTGGGAATAAGATTTGGAAGATGGAGTGGGTAATGTGATGTAATGGATGCTAGATGTCAATCATTCCAAGTAATGGACAAGACAACCATTTATTATGAGTGATGGTGAAAAAGTCTGATTAGAATGATGGTAGATGAAAGAGCGAGCTTGACTACACATGGTGCTTGTTTTCCAAGTTTTCACCATGGTACTTATTTATAGTGCCACCAAAGTGGTTTTCACTATTGGATGGATTTATTTCTCTTTACTTTTTTGATTTTATAATTTTTTTGGTGTTACAAAGACGCCTGTTTGCCACGTTTTCATGAAGGTAACCTTTTTTTTGTTTTTTCATTTTTTTTGTATTTTTCTAGATTAAAACACGGATTCTCAGAGACTAAGCATAGAACCTCTTTAGATGTAGACTATTGATAGGTGACAAAAGAAGCTCTCCTTCAGGAGTAGAGAGTTGATATGCTCCTGATCCAAAGGCTTCTGTGACAATATAGGGCCCCAACCAGTTAGGTTCAAACTTACCTGGTTTCTCTTGTTCAACTTGGTTGTTAGGATTCTCCATTAATACCAGGTCACCAATGTCAAAGTGTCTATTGAGAACCTTCCTATTGTAACTATGATGAAGACGATTTTGATATGCTTGCAAATGATCTAATGCTTTTTGTCTTCATTCATCCAACAATTCTAGCTCTTGTAACCTAGAGACACGATATTCTTCATCGTTGATATGACCCTTCAAGGATACCCGTAGAGAAGGTATTTCAACCTTGATAGGTAAGATAGCTTCGGACCTGAATACGAGGGAATATGGAGTGGCGTCAGTGGGAGTACGGATGCTTGTGCGATAAGCCCATAAGGCAGGATTAAGTTGTAGATGCCAGTCACGACCAGCGTCATTGATAGTCTTCTTAAGGATTCTAACAATAGTCTTATTAGATGCCTCAGCTTGGCCATTACCTTGTGGGTAATACAGGGTGGAGAAATGGTGTTTGATGTGGAATTATTCACATAAATGGCATACTTCTTGGTTCTTGAATGGTGACCATTGTCTGTAATTATAGATTGAGGTACACCATACTGACAAATGATATAGTTTAGGATAAACTTAGATATTTGTGTGCCGGTTATGTATGTCATGGGAATAGCTTCTATCCATTTGGTGAAGTATTCGATGGCGGTGATGATGAATTTATGGCCATTAGATGATGGAGGATGTATCTTACCTATGAGGTCAAGTCCCCATTGGGCGAAGGGCCATGGTGAAGAAATTGGACGAAGATCCTGCATTGGCGCTCTTATCAAGTCTCCATGTATTTGACGTTGTCTACATTTCTTTACAAAGATGTATGAGTCTTTCTCCATTGTAGGCCAATAGTAACCTAGTCTCATAATCTTATGGGCTAGAGTAGGACAACTTGAATGAGATCCACATGTACCCTCGTGTACCGCTCGCAAAGTTGTTTGTGCTTCCTCAGCATTGAGACATCTCATTAGGGCGTTATCTAAGGTATGTCTATATAGGGTTTCTATGATGATGGTGTACTTAGTTGAATTTTGGATGACGGTTCGACATTGGTTATTGGACAAGTCTTTAGGTAGGGTTTGGTCAGTGAGATAATTGAATATGTCTTTATACCAAGGAGACGTAGGACCAACAATGCTACACACTATTGCAGTATCGGGGACATCATAAGCGGGGACCAACAGCTGTTCAACCAAAAAATCAAACTTAGGCACATTACTCAGAATATCCAACAAGGAACCCATGGTTGCCATAGCATCTGCAGCTCTATTCTAGATACGTGGTATTTGTTGAAAAGTTATGTCATTGAAATACTGCTTGAAACTATCAGCCATACGCTTGTAAGGTGCAAGCTTTTCATCCTTAGTCTCGTAATCATCATTTACCTGTCGGATTACCAGTTGAGAGTCGCCAAAAACATGTAGGCTCTTAATTTTCCACTGAGCTGCCATTTTTAACCCTATCACTAAAGCTTTGTATTCTGCTATATTATTGGTACAAGGGAAAGCAATCCTGAATGATTTGGGAATGGTATCATCTTGAGGTGTAACAAATAAGATACCAGCTCATGAACCACAATTTGTGTGTGACCCATCAAAGTACAGTTTCCATTCGGTTTTAATGTCAATGTTGAAGAGAAATTCATCTGGAAAATCTGCCACTAATAGATGGTCTTCCTTCATAGGTGCATTGGCCAGTTGATCCGCAATCACCTATCCTTTTATAGCTTTCCTTTTGACATACTGAATGTCATACTCACTAAGTATCATAACCCATTTAGCCAATTAGTCTACTAAATTTTCCTTACTTAGGAGGTATTTAAGTGGATCAATCTTTGCAATTAGCATCGTTTGTCAATTGAGCATATAGTGCCAAAATTTTTGGGTAGAAAAAACTACTGCAAGACAGGCACATTCTATGTTGTTGTAATTCAATTCATAGCCCACTAAGGTATGACTAATGTAATAGACTACTCTCTCATGACCTTGATCATCATGTCGTGCTAGAAGAGCCCCTAATGCTAACTGAGTTGCTGAGATGTAAAGTATTAGTGGTTTTCCCTCTGTAGGTGGCATTGAGACTGGTGGAGTAAGCAAATAGTCCTTGATTTGTTGGAAGGATTCCTGACATTTAAGTGTCCACACAAATGGTACTCCTTTCTTGAGTAGATGTTGAAATGGGTGTATTTTATCTGCCAGTTATACTATGAAATGCCTAATGGACTGTAATATCCCTTGTAGGGTTCTGAGTTGACCAATGTTGACTAGAGGAGGCATTTCTATGATAGCTCTTACCTTCTCTGGATCTACTTCAATGCCTCTTTGAGAGATGATATACCCTAATAATTTCCCTAATTTCACTCCAAAGAAGATAAAACCTTTAAATGATCTTCCCTTGTTTCTGATTTAGCTATAATGGCATCTAAATAATCTTCCATGAGAGTATGTACAAAGTCATGGAAAATCGTAGTCATTTCCCGTTGGTAGGTAGCTCCTACATTCTTAAGGCCAAATGGCATAACATTCCAACAGTATGTGCCCCATGGACATGTGAAACCTGTCTTGTGTTGGTCTTTAGTTGCTATCTTAATCTGGTTATATCCAAAGAAACTATCCATGAGGGATAGAATCTCGTATCCTACTATAAGATCTACTATCATGTTGATATTCGACAAAGGGAAGTCATCCTTAGGACATGCCTTATTGATGTCTCTAAATTCAGTGCAAATGCGGATGCCCCCAGTTGGCTTAGTCACTGGTACAAGATTTGATATCCAATCTGCATCATCTATTGTCCTTATGAATCCTACATCCAAGTGTTTCTTAAGTTCTGCCTTGACCAATAGAGCAATTTGCGGATGCATTTTTCTTAACTTCTGTTTGACTGGCTTAATACCTGGTTGTAGTGGTAAATGATACAATATTAGGTCTGGATCAAGCCCAGGCATGTCAGCATATGACCATGCAAAGTTTATCTGTCTCTTTATGAAGAGGTCCTTAAACTCAGGTTTTTCTATCTTTGTTAATGAAGCTGCGAAATATACCTTCTAGGGATTCTCTTATGTACCTATGTTGACTTCAATATATTCTTCTACTAGCATCGATGACTTTTCCTATTCAATGGGGAGAATATTTAAACCTCTATCCTTGGGTGCCTCTGAGAGGTTTTCGCCCTCGGATATGTCCTTTATTTTGACTTTTTCTTCGTCCAAAGGTGCCTTTCGGTTTTCACCTAGGGACTCATCATTTTTATTTTCATTTTATTTTTTCTTTTCATTCTAATTTTTGTGACTAGAGGTGTAAATAGACTCCCCAAAATATGCTTTATCATCCAAGTCTATGGTAAAACCTGCTTTATGATCCCCTCTTGGTATTCCTTCTCTAAGTCCCATGAACTCATAAATTGCTTTGTCATTCTCGAATGTATCTATGATAGGTGTACCTTTTTTATCCCAGTCGATAAGTTCAGGATATATAAGGGGCATGTCATCATCAGAGTTTTTAAAGGTAGCTGCTGACAAGGTGAATATAGAATGATTGACATGGTCGCAAAAGTTTTGGACTAACTCCTTCTTATTCTTCTTCCTAGGTGTAGGTATACTCTGATGTGGGACTATAGTAAGGGAGGATTCGTTAGAAGATGGTTTGTTAGGTGCCCAAGATGCATGATCAAGGGTTTCCCAATAATAGTTCTCTTGCCATTATTTTTTGGACAAGTGCTTCTTAAGATGAGGACTAGATGGTTTTGGTATAGGTTTCATGTTGAGGTCCAATTCCCCAAATAGGGCATCTATGTTCATGGTACTGGTAGATGAAAGGGACTCCCATTCACCATCACTTGAGTGAAGGTATTCATCATAGACTGGAGGTTTTTCATAAATTGGGAAAGTGGTTCATGAGATATCTCGATGTCTGCGCAAGCACTCACTTCCTCTTGAAAAGATGATGAAGTACCAAGAAACCCAATTCTAAGCGGTTGAAACCCTAGCCCTAAGTATTTTGGTCGTGGGTAGATAGTGATTGGTTCCATCCTTCCATTTTGATATAGTCCTAACCCACTGTGCCAGTCATAGCCTTCATTTTGCATTATCTTAAAGCCTTTGAGTAGACTATGACGATAAATGAGTCTAAGACGGTATAACCTACCGCCTATGGAATAAATGCATGCAAAGATTTTTTTTTGACCAAGGAACTTGATTGTATGACAAGGATAGTTGACAAGGTGATTTTTTTCAAACTAGACTATTGAGCTGAAAAGATCCACTAGATGGGACTAAAGTGACAAGGTTCAATGATTGTGACAAACCGAAACATGAACGTTTCCAATGATAGAAAAGTTATCTATTTTGTGATATGCAACTTCCTAGGAAGTATCTATATGCATGCAACTTAGGATGACTATGGCTAAGACATTTACTGTGACTAAGACGTATATGCCACCTAATGATGCAAGGTTTTTGAGCAAAATTTACCAGTTTATAATCCAAGGTTGATCTTAAAAATCTAAAGAAAATAGTGGCAATGATGTTTCAGACTCAGCTCATGGTTTTTGATGTTTTCTGTTGATAGGAAAATGCGGTTCACCTGATAGTTGCAGTTCAAATATTGACAGATATAGTTTTTGACAATGCATGTGGTGTTTCTGACAGTTGCAGTTTTTTGAATATGATGAGATGGATAATTTGCAACTAGAATAACAATGTTAATCCTAATCTAAATAATAATCTAAAATCAAACAACAAAGAACGAGGAAATAAAGTAAAGTAAACTAAAAAAATTAATGGAAAGCTCTCATCGAATATGCATTCACCCCTTCAAATTATCTTGATTGTTCTTCTCCATTTTTCCTTTTCAGTATTCTTGCCCTTAGATTTATGTGTTTAAATGCAAGTATAACTTCGTCGAGTGTCTAAGCAAAATATTGAAGATAAGTCTCTTCTCAAAAGTGTATGATTTCGGGAGGAGGAATAATGATTATGACAGGTCATTTTATAGATTTTGGGTTTTTGAACGATCGGCTCAGATTGAAAGAGATATCGACGAATGAGATTGATGAATGCCATGCGATATGAGTTCTATCTCAGATAGAACATGAGTTAGAACACGAGTTCAGGATCTTAATCTCCAAAAATAGAAGAAGTGGACTTTGTATGGAAAAGCCAAAGTTGGAACTCGAAGACTAATGCATTCGAAGACTAATGCATTCGAATGCAAACAAGAGTTAGAACTAGTTAATCGACTAGTTGTAATGGAGAGTCTTCTCATAGAGATAAACAGGTGTTGAATTCAGAGATAACTGGAGAACTAAAAATAGATCTTGAGTCAGAAAGTGAGTGAACAACTTAGATAACTGAATGATAGAATAATGTGACATAAATAATTAAATATGAATTAAATGTTAATTTAATTCAACATTTGAAAATAAGAGACTTTGATTAAATAAATAAAGTCATTTATTTAATTTGACTGTTGGAAAAGGATAATATAAATAATTAAATAATAAATATTTAATTATAGATAAAGGGAGTTAAATGAATAATCAAATAAAGATATTTAATTATAGTTGGAAAAGTATGATAAAGGGGTAATTAAATAATAAATTATTTAATTGATAGATAAAGGGGGAAGAATTAATTAGTTCGCAACATAATCAAATAAGTACGATTTATTTAATTAATCAAGTTGAATAAAGATTTAGTAATGAATTAATGAATTAATTAAAAAGGGGTATTTAATTAATAGAGGAAACATGTGTTAGAAAGGTTAATTAAATAATTAACATTATTTAATCAAGAAAACGGACTATAGAAAATTATGTCGAATGTGTACTCACAGGCCTAGACCAATTTTTGGTATCTAAACAATGTCCATGCAATTGGTGGTGAATTCTCTTATGTGTTCAATGGGGTTTGTCTTACCTTTGTATTTAGGGAAATGTGACACCACATATCCATGTCATTTGAAAATCTGCAAAGGTTGGTGTCTTGATCAAAAGAACCCACGAGTCTTCTTTTTCTTTGTAATCTAGTTTCAACCATTAAAAGTTTTGCTCAACTTTGGAAAATGGTGGAGGATGATCTAAATATGCAAATTTTATGACACTATATGTTTTTGGGCTTTTTGGAATAAAATAATGCTATGAAATGATGGTGAGTGGTAATGAAAATGAGACTAAAAGGAAACTAAAGGTATGCAAATGCAAAGGATACTATTGCAAATGGGATGAGACCAAAAGTGAAAAGACTCATGGTATGCAAAGGATTCTAACATGCACTCACTAATGGTAAATCGAAGGAGATGTAAACTTGACCACTCAAAGGTTTGGCAATGCTTCAGGTTTGGAATATCAATGGACTATAAAAGGACAAAGGAGGACAATGTGAAATTTCCACACTAGACTAATGAGTGGGAAATAATTCACAAAAGGTATTGACTAAAGATAAAAGGTTGATTGAGTCAAATGATAACCTACTTTTTAATGAAAAGGTTTGATAAAGGATGATAAGGAATCTACTCCTAAAATTTGCAAAAAATGAGTGTCCAAGAGGATGGTATAGTCTAACAATGCAACTAATGAAATGCAATGGAATCCTATGGAGACCTAAGAATGTTACCTATATTGCAATAATGAGGGAAGTTGAGAAATTCAATATCTGGTTTGACAGAAAAAAAGAAAAATACATGGAATCTTTTATGAATAGAATGGAGTCTCAGTTTTCTAACAATGAAATGATTTTTTTTGGAAACTAGCAAATGCGTTGCAGCAATTGTGTCATGGGAAATAAGATGCATTGCAGGAAAGGTGATTGTGGTGTTTAGGCAAGAAGATGTGGTTAAAAACAGTGATTTCGGTGTTTTATCAGGCAAATATGGTGAAAGACAGTCAATTACGGTGTTCGAAGTTGCACATGTGTTGCAATAGAGCGATTGCGACTTAGAATTTAGCAATTGTAGTCTGAAATAGAAAATGCGGCTTAGAATGGAAAATGTAGTGTTTGATAAAGAAATTGTGGCGAAAGATAGTCAACTACAGTGAAAGATAGTCAATTGCAGAATTTCAAGTTGCACATGCATTGCAACAAAGCGATTGCGGCTCAAAATTTAGCACTTGCAATCTGAAATGGTAGTTGTGTCGCAGAAAGGTGATTTTGACAAAAATTCAATAGATTGTAAGGATTTTATTTTCAGTTTGATAGTGTTGTTTCATATTTTGGGATTGATTTTCATTTGTTCAAGTTGTTTGAATACACTTGGAAAACACATGATGTAAAAAATGAAAAACAGCCACATAGAAAACATTTACAAAATCCTATGGCTGCAAAGATAGTATTCTTTTGGATCCCACGTGGATTTTACTCCAGCCGCATATTCTTACCGGATGAATTCATAAACTTGGCCCCACAAGCTCCCCCTTACAGTGCACTCACTTCTTAGGGAAACCAAGCTTCCAACCTCCATGAAACTCCCATGGCAGATTGATAATCTCTACTAAAAACTACATAGGTGTGGGTGCCTTGGCAACAACCGTTGTTGCACCAAAGAATAGAAGGTTTTTGGTCACTAAAAACAAAGGGTTTTAATTCAGGCACTCATTCGAGTGGTCATACGTGGGGCACAAGATTAACCTCCATTAAGGAGGAACTCTAGCCTAAAGAGGTTAAGCTCAATAGTGTTTTGGGGAGTACTACTTGGTCCGTATGACATAGCTGCTCTCATAATCCTAGGCTTTCCCTTAGGATTCACATTTATATACCAGTCGGGAGTAGCTCAGCTAAAGAGCTTCGTTGCCAATTTGAGTCACTTTGGGGTGAGTACTTTTTCCCACCAAAGCAGGCCCGGTTTCTAAAGTTGACAAAAGTGAGCAAACATATTCATAGTTCAATCAATCTTTGTTGAAAAACAAAGAGAGAGCACACCAATATGTTTGAATCACACTCGCATGGTTGTTATTTTTAAAACCCAAATTGAAATATGAAGATGTGAAACATTCATTTTAACTATTTATAGTGTTATCAAGCAAAGGGTTCATTTTAACCATTTGTAGTGTGAGCTATCTAACAATCCATTTTAAACCCATGAAAGCGTGATTTTTCTTTTTAAACTCATGCATATGCATGATTGTTCATTTTAACTATGAGTGAAATGTATGATTGAATAAATTATTGAAAAAAATAAATAGCCAAGGGTTATATTCCAGCTTGACACACGTTGCAACAAACAGGTTAGTATCAAAAAAACATTAATCTAAACAAACAAAAAAATAGAAATCCGAAAGGAAAAATAGAAAAAGTAAAAATCTGCTTTACTAATCACTTGCATCGTAGCAGAGCGAATGCGTCATTCGGGATTGTAGATGTGGCTCAGTATGTCGAATGTGGCTCCCTGTCTATCGAATGTGGCTCAATTTGTTAGTTGAGTCATGCTAAATGGCCAATGCATCATGACAGATCGATTGTGTCACTTGAGGTATTAGATGCGGTGCAGTAGAGCAGTTGTGACACAAAAACTGTCAAATGCAGCATTTCATACCTGTACCTACAAAACAAAAAAAATCATACGATAGCCTACAAAAACGTGTCAAAATGGGTTCACCAATGTAACTGAGGATATTTCTTCAAGATTAGATGGTTAGCAAACACATACATGCATATTGTATAAAACCCACAATAATCAATGGAATGCATAGGAAATAAATAAAGAACAAAGATGAAACGAGCTCACCCAGTCCTTCATCCTCCATGGCTAACTTCTATTGTACCTTCTAGCTTGCTGAAATGTAAATTATGCCCTCATATTTTGATAAGCAACTCTATACTATGGATTAGACCTAAGAAAAGTGATGAAGGATTTCTTAAAATGCCTATGCAAAAGAAACTAAAATTCTATATGCAAATAGCTAATGATAAAAAACAAGACAATATTAAAACTCAAGAGATTAAATTTAAGAGATGTCGAAATGAGGAAAAAAATGGCATTTTATAGAAAATGCAATTTTGGATGGATGGATGAGATTAAAGGTTGAGAAATGCCCTAGAATCAATGGTCAAGATTCAAAATGGCAACTCTCAATTAGGGTTAGGGTAAGATTTCAAAATGAGTGGACTTAATTTAAGAAATTAAATCAAGGATGGAGAATAAATGTGACAATGAGATGAAAATTAGTAAAATCAAGAACATAAATATTGAACAAGAAGATGAGATTTGAAAAATCAATAATTTTAGTAATTACTTGATTTATAGAAGAATATTACCATTTTGAATTAAAATTAATTTAAAATATGGATTTAGTGTGATAGTATATAATTGATTTTAAGATTATTTACTAAAAGAAGTGGTAGTTAACCAATGTGAGGCCATTTTAAATAAATTGTTTTATTTAAAATGAGGGAAATGTCAAATAAGGCAATTAAATAATTAAAGATAATTATTTAATTTAGAGAAGGTGATCGATTAATTAAATAAATTAATAAATCTATTTAATTATAAGAAGACTTGAGAATTAGTGACATATTAAATAAATAAGTAAAATATATTTATTTAATAATTAGGAGGACATAAGTGGCAAAGATTAATTAAATAAATTGAGAAATTTATTAAATTATGAGAAAACTTTAGATAGTTAGTGATGCATTAAATAAATAAATAAGATCTATTTATTTAATAATCATGAAGAATAAAAAGACATGAATTAATTAAATAATTATAAATTATCTAATTAATTGTCGAAGGTGGATAAAAGACATAATTAAAATGTCATAATTATGCTAGGACGAAAGTGGTAAAATAGAGCTTGCAGGCCTAGGTCATTTTTATGTGTCTACAGTTCCCACTCTAGTGGTCCTACCTTAGCCAAAAATATTGTGGCTAGGATGCTATTGGTCGATTATGGAATAGGAGGAATACCGATTTGTCAAAAGATGTATAAAATTTCAAGTTCATGGTGATCTTATTCATGCTCCAGCACAAGAACTAAGGCCCATCACTTTGCCTTGGCCCTTTGCTTAATGGGGACTTGACCTCATGGGAAAAATTCACCCTTCCTTAAATGGCCATAAATTCATTATTACAACCACTGAATACTTTACCAAATGGGTAGAGGCCATCCCCCTTACCTACATCACCAACAACCAAATCATAAAGTTTATTCTTAATTATATCATTTTCGTTATGGTATTCCATAATCCATAATCACGAAAAATGTTCATCCCTTTAAAAACCAAGACATCTACTAATTGTGCAAACAATTCCACATCCAACACCATTTTTCCACTCCCTACTACCTGTAAGGCAACGGTCAATCTAAGGCATCCAATAAAACCATCATTAAAATCATTAATAAAACTATCAATGACGTTGGTCGTGACTGGAACATACAACTCAACCCTACCTTATGGGCATATCGAACCACCATTCGTACTCCCACTTGGGCCACCCCATTTTCCTTAGTCTTTGGTTTCAAGGATATTTTCCCCATTGAGGTTGAAGTCCCCTCTCTCCGAGTGTCTATGAAAGGATTAATTGATGATGAAGAGTACAAGATATCTAGGTTGCATGAGCTGGAATTACTAGATGAGAGAAGACAAAAAGCATTGAACCACTTACAAGCATATCAGAATCGTCTTTGCAGAAGTTACAATAAGAGGGTCCGGGTTAGACATTTTGACATTGATGACTTGGTACTAAATGCAAAATCCTAAAAACCAAGTAGAACGAGATAACCTGGTAAGTTTGAGCCTAACTGGATAGGCCCTTATGTCATCACAACTTCCTTTGGTTCTGACACATATCGGTTGTTTGCTCTAGAGGGAGAACCATTATTTGAGCCTATAAACAACTTGCACCTATGCAAGTTTTACACATAGCTTCAAAGAGCCCTGTCAAAACCACAAAATACAAAAAAGAAAAAAAAGAAAAAAGAAAACTAAAGAGAAATAATCTGTCCAAAAAAGAAAATCATCTCAATGGTGCTTTGGATAAGTACCATGGTGAAAACCTGGCAAACAGGCGCCATGTGAAGACAATCTTCTCTATGTTGTCTATTATCACTTCACATGTTCTTTTTACCTTCACCCATATTAATATAACTATCCCTCTTTCATTTCGTGACACCCACAATAAGATTAGTTGCTAGTCCTATGGCTTGATATTGGTTGATGCTTGCAATGTACCACACAAAATCCCTCTTACCATCCAATCCCACACAATACTTGACTGGGGGAAAATACTTAACACCCATTCTTGGTGGAATAAACCTCTGAATCTTTAGGACCTAACACACTTGGAAAACCAAAAAACATTCATAAAACATGTCAAAAACACGTAAACATTTAGGAAACGTGTCAAAAACACAAAAACATTCAGAAAACATGTCAAAAACACAAAAACATTCGAAGTCTCAAAATTCGAAAAACATCCAAATAATAAGAAAACTACAAAAATAAAGTCAACGTCTATCATGTCAGTATTTTTCGGGGTCGAACTATGTTGCCTCTATGACTAGACATAGGCAAGGCCATCTGTCGATGTGACCTTGAGGCATTAGGTCAGTTTCTTTTAGGTTCGTCAAATAAAACACAATAAAATCATGACTTACTCTTTGTCAAATAAAGCAAAGTCAGGTTGTGTCGAACTACAAGGTCTCTACATGTATAGCGTAGGCAAGGCCATGAATTGATGAGCCCTCGAGGCTGCACTATGTCATTCCTTTAGGGTTTGTCACATTCACTATCACTCATGTCAGATATCTTCCAATGAATAAATATTTTTTAAGTCAGTCTCATTGGTAAAAGTCATGTCGAACTACGAGGTCTCTACATGTATAACATAGGCAAGGCTAATATTTGATCAGCCCCTAAGGCCCCTAGGATAGGTTGTTAGGTTAGGTTCTTGGTCAAAATCTTGGAAAATATGAAAACATTAGAAAATTTAAAAACCAAACCATTGGGTAAATATATCGAAAACATTGGTCATACAACGAACAACTCAAACACAAGGTAAAAAATGACCCACAATCCAACCAGTCAAAAATCAAAATCAACATCAAATCTATCAAATCAATCATTTAAGGGTCTTCAAGATGTGTCCTTCTTGACGTCAAACTCTTTTATGTCAAACAATTTATTCAAGATATGCATTTCTTGAATCAACATCAAATCTATCAAATCAATCATTTAAGGGTCTTCAAGATGTGTCCTTGACGTTAGAATCTTTTCTATCAAACAATTTATTTAGGATATGCATTTCCTAAATCAACATCAAACCTATCAAATCAATCATTTAAGGGTCTTCAAGATGAGTCCTTGACATTAGACTCTTTTATATCAAAATTTTTATTCAGGATATGCATTTCCTGAACCAACATCAAATCTATCAAATCAATCATTTAGGAGCCTTCAAGATGTGTCCTTGACATTAGACTCTTTTTTTGTCAAACCATTTTATTCAAGATATGTCTTTCCTAAATCAAAAACAAGGTTATCAAGTTGAACACTTAAGAGTATTCAAAATGTTTCCTTCATGTCAGACTCTTTCCTATCAACTATGAGTCTTCAAGATGTGTACTTCTTGATGTCAGACCCTATCATGTCAGTTATTCAGGATGCGTCCTTCCTGAATCCTGACCTTGGCAATAATCAAACTTGACATTTTAATCTTATTTATGATGAGTGCTTCCTAAAGAATGACCAATCAACCTTGTCATCACCAAGTCAACCTTGGAAAACAAACAAAGATTTGACACACATTTCTTGACAAGCATTTTCATTTATTTTTCAATGATTTGATATGACCATGTGACTAGCCACCTCGATGATGTCTTATGATGGATTTAGAGGAGCGACAATGTTACTTGACAATATCTTGCTTTTTGACTGATTGTCTAATCTTTTGTATATGAGCATGTGACTAGCCACCTCAATCATGTCCTATCATGGATTTAGAGGAGTGACAATGTTACATGAACATATATTTCTTTTTGATTGATTGTCTTATCTTTTAAATTTTTTTATGTTACTAGCCACCTCAAGGATGTCCTAGCAATAAGATCTAGAGAAGCAATGATGTATCATGATGATTGAATTATCTTTTTGAAATTTTCATGTTACTAGCCACCTCAAGCATGTCCTGGTAATAGGATTTAGATGAGAAATGACGTATCATGATGATTGTCTTATATTTTTGAAGTTGTCATGTCACTAGCCACCTCAAGGATGTCCTGGAAATAGGATTTAGAGGAGCAATTATGTTTCATGACACGTTTTCTTTCAATTACTACTTTTGGTTTGTCTTGACAAAAATACCGGGGAACAATTGGGTTCCTAAGTATGAGTCATGACAATCCTTGTCTGTGACTATTTTTTTTCAGCAAAAGCACAACATTGCACACCATTGGTCTACCTCATATCATGGTGTTTCTTGTTTGTTGCAATAAACCACCCAATGATGACTAAAATGCAAGGATTAGTATAATGACAAAAAATTGGCAACATATATTTCTTTCACACTAACATAAATCATTTTCTAGTTAACATTATTCTTCCATCGCATCAGGATGGTGTACTATGACAAACAAAAATCACCTGCATTCATTACAAAATTAGAGAAACATACATTTTACCTCCATTTTTTATAAGGAAATAAAAACATCAAAACATTATCATATACATTTGCATAACATGATATATATATATATATAGATAACACAATGCATACAATGAATATATATATTATAACACAAATGCATCCATTACATCATAAATCAAGTGCATCAATCATAATTAAAATAATACATCATCATCATCAAATAAGCATGAATCATAAAGGAATCATTAGTGCATCACATAAAAAAAACATCATATAATCACCATTAAAAATGCATCGCATATATATCTCAAAATTTATCACCGTATAATATCCAAGATGTACATCAAAAATGGAGCTTGCATGCTCTATAATCATAATAGTTTCTACAATATATAAACATGTCCCTATGCCAAACTACTACTGCTCTAATGAGGAGAATGACCAGGTGACTGATGGGGACTACCTGAAGATCATTGTGCGGATGAGGGCCTATCATAAGGTTTTGGCCTGTGAGGTCCTAGGACACCACCACTGCTCTATGATCTAATGTGGGATATGTTGTGGGATCTATTGCTAAGCACCTAAGAAGCATTGGGAGCCTATCCCTCAGGAGGTACCTTTGCCTCCTATAAATCCCTATAGTATCACTCTCACTCACCAGCTTTGACCAACTCCTGAGCCATATCCACAGTCGGTCCACTGCAAAGAGTGGAGAGCTTTAAAAATATCTTCTTTGTCTCCTACCTCCACACCACTTCCTGATCTCTCTAATGATAGGCACTATCCCTCTCTAGCTGCATCTCATCCCTCTCCGCAGACACAACCCTCAACTACTCCTCCAAAGATTCTTCCTTGGCCCTCAAATCGGCCAGTTGTTGATCTACTGGATCCTCCTAATCTACTAGACCCTCCTCATGTATGGGTCTTTCCCCCTCATCTACATCCCACTCCTCCACAATACGGTCTTAGATCTCTCTCCTCATCTCCCATCTCCTCCTTGGGAAAGTCCTCCACATCTTGGTATATATCCCATAATAACTCCAGGGCATCCCCAACGACGTCCTCCTCTCCACCAATGGCCTCCTCCTCTACACCAATGGACTCCTCCTCTCCATCAACAACCTCCTCCCTGATCACCTCCTCACCTAAAATCTCCTCCTCTCCCTCCCCCTTGACCTCACAAATGGGTGACAATTCTCTACCATGACCTCTACCACCTTGTCAACCTCATCGACCATCCCTCCCACCACTTCCTCCTCCTCTCCCATCATCCCCTCCACCTCTACCACCTCAGCCTCTGCGACCACCCCCTCTTCCACCATGCTGGACTTGTGGGCTTGTACCTCAACACTCTACAGGTGTTGATTGATCATGATCTATATAAGGCATAGGTCTATGTTGTGCCCACCAGGTATCATAAGCTGATGTCATACCAACATACGCTATCCCACCCCTCCATGCCCACTACACTAGTTGTAGTGTGTCAATATTTGCCTCTACCATCACTACAATAATCATATTCCCCCATAGAGGAACATTCCTCAAAGATCTAGAAAACTCATCTCGGTTGCATGTCTCATCCTTAATCTCACCAAAATACTAGAGCACTTTGTCTGGTAAGTGTATCTCTATGATATGTACAGTGAAAATGGTCCTCCCAATAAGATAATGCATCTTTCGACAAAAAGGAAAGTGTCAATCCTCATCTCGCCACTATGCACATTCCATGTGTGGTCTCCAAATAAACTGCACAAGAGTGTCAATCACATGCCTCCAATATCTGGTATCTCCAACATGTGTCTATGTAATAGTCCCGACATACCGAAATACATACGTTGATCGATCATCTAGCTAATGAATGATTGGTGCAATAAAAATAGCGATGTGCTCCCATGGCCAAATCATCAACAAAATGGTCCCATAGCTCATCGACTATGCCTCCCTATAAGCTATGCCATAAAAATAGAAATACATCGCCAGTAGATAGGGGCCCCATGCATACACAACCTATCTCTCCAACATTCCCACTAACATCTCCCCCAACCTACATGAAATCCATACCCTCGGTAGTCTGGCAGTACAATCCCAACAATAAGAGTACACAACAAAAAATCAATATTCTTGTATCTCTCTACAAGCACATGCCATATGATCTCATAGTGCTCGATACCAAGGTGTTTAACATCCTCGTACACATATTATTAGGTGATCTCACTATAACCCCTCTGAGTATCATATCGCACCCTCACTACTAATTGGTAATCTAAGAATCCTATACACATCCTCCAATGTAACTATCACCTCTCCTATGGTTAAATGGAAAGATGAAGTCTCTAAATGCCATTGCTTAATGAGTGTAGTGAGCATCCCTTGGTTTTATTGGGTGTTGGGCATAAATGTAACATGATGAAGTCCAAGATGCCATATCAAACATTTTTTTGCACTACTCAATTGGTCCAATAAGTTGTAAGTGGCTAGTCTACACTCCCGAGTGTATATTATATCAAAAACAACTTGCCAAAGCACAACACAATATCTTGCATCAGAAACAAGAGGCTAATAAATGCACATCATTCAAAAGATGAAGCAAATTTTACACTTCATAAGCTCAAAAAATTTGGTGGTCAAATGTGTCGTTTTATTCCACAAATGTGGTGCATAATATAAATGCATCATTCTATTAACAAATGTGTCACGTAAAACACATGCATCACACTATTTAGTAGATGTGACTCACTATGCAAATGTGTCACATGAAAGTCAAATGCGAACTAGAAAATCAAATGTGTTGTTATCCCTAGCATATGTGACGTAATAAAACAAATGTGGTTCATAGACATGCAAATGTGTTGATTCACAAAAACACACAAATCAACCCCCACGTGTTCTCACAAATGCATTGTATCATAGACAAATGTGCTACATAAAAATGAATTTGTGGCGTACAAGAAGTGATTCATATGAAAAACAAAGTTTAAATTCCTAGAAAAGCATGAAAATTGAAACTTCAAAAGTTGGGTTTGGGGTACATACTAGCTCTCCTCTATCGGCTGGCCATTGGAAGGTCCTGATGCGATATCCGCGATGCTTGGAGTATAGAATGAGAGAAATTTTGCAAAGGGCTCTAGAGAAAAATCACAAGTTTTCAAAATCCAAGGATGAAAATGAATTCATTTTTACCCAATCTCTATTTATACCTAAGGGTTTTTAGGAATTTCTTTGAACCCTAATGTACTCAAAGCACTATTTTGGCACTTCCAATGACCATTTCATGTACTAAACCTTTCCGAAACTGATTTCTTTCACCACCATCAAACTTTTGGCTATCTACTTACCTAATCAAGATAATTTCCATTTTTTTTGAATTTTTCAAAAATTCATCAATTTTCCCGAGGGGGCATACCTTTACCTATTTCATACTGGGGCTGACTAGGGCATGCTATTCTTTATTATTTACTACAAGGGTCAAAATTCCATTACGTCAAAGAGGGGAAAATTGTAGACACTGAAAAATGGCTTAGGCCTGCAACTGCATTTTTCATCATCAATTCAAGATAGCCGCAAAATGATTAAATGATTTTTATTTATTTAATTATAACTTAACATTTTAATTCCTCTAATTAATTAAATAGTTTTAACCATTTAATTAATTCATTTCATTATTCTTCTAAAATTGATTAATTAAGTAAATTACATTAATTTATCTTAATTACACCGCTAATTAATTGTAATCTCTTTCTTTGATTAATTAAATAAGTTTCCTAAATTTATTTTAACTATGCCATTTAATTTTAATCTCTTCTTTTAAATAAATAAATAAGTTTCATAAATTTATTTAATTTATTTAATTTAAGTCATTCAAATTAATTCATATTCTCCCGCATTTAATTAAATAAATTTTTATTTGTTTAATTAATTACTTTATCCTCTCACCTAAAGTACCTTCATAAATTAAATAATTCATTCAACTATTTAATCACGTGCACACTCTTCCTCCACAAAAAAAGAATTAATTTAACAATTAATTCTTCTATTTGAGCACACGTCTCCTACATTTTCAAGTAAATATTTCATGCACAATTCTCTCCATTTCTGACTAACACTCTCTCTTAGCTCACTCACCGAATTGATCTATCACCTCCTTATGACTAACACTCTTTCTCAGTTCACTCGCCTAATTGATTTGTCACCTCCTTTTGAATCACACATTCTCTCAGTGACACCTCTTAAAACTAATCAATCAAATCACTTAACTATTCAATCAAACTAAGCAATGATGTCACTTAACTATGCAATCAAGTCCTCACACTCAATCTGAACCATTCAAATTCAAATCAATGTCAATCATCGAATATGTGAAACTTCTATAAAAGAATCTTTTCAATTCTATTTTTGGTTATCACAATCTTCAAATTTTTGCTATCAAAATACTTACAAGCTAATATTGCATACTCACAATCTGAGGGCATTTAAGAAATTTAAAGCAAAGTTAAGAAGAATAATGAAGATGAGTCAAGAAAACATGCAAATTATATGATATTGTTTGTATTTAATGGATTTCCTTTGTTGCATTGCATTTCATTATCTATTTGGAGATTCTAGCATGATCTAGGTAATTTTTGATTGTTGTCATTACCATTCTTTCATATTTCCTATTTATTTTCCCTTATTACACTCTCTAGCCTTCTACTCTCCAACTCTTGCTTGCACAACTCCATACAACTTTCTACAACAACAATCTCACATCCTTACAACATTATTTACAATACTCTTGGCTTTTGCAACTCTATCTCCCTTATCTTGTGCTTGCGAGCATCTTGTGATTTCTCACGTCCCTTATCCATTACATGTACATTTTATGATATGGGTTCTCCTCCTTGAGTGGGGATTACTTTTATCACCTTACTTTGTGATATAGGTTCTCCTCCTCGAGTAGGGATTGCTTTTATCACTCTTTTGTCCATTTCTCTCTATCTATTTGGCTATCCATGGAGGTGGGAACACCAAAATGAGGGTTTGACTGAGGTAAACCCTTATATAGCCCCAACCTTTTCTCTAGATCTTATGCATCCATCTATTTAATAAATTAATGTGTTGGAGGCTTTATTGCTTAGGTCATTGTGAGCATCTTCTATTTCTTACTCTCTTAGTTTATCTTTACATTATTTTAGTTCTATTGTATTATATTATTTTCTTACATTCTGGAAATTCTCAAATAATTATATTTCTAGTGGTTGCTTTGCTATTTTATATGAAAAAATTTCTTTCTAGTCCATATGAGACGCCAACACACCTCAGAGATGTCAGTGTGCCATGCTATTATCCTTTGGTTGAGAGCCTATAAGTCTATCTAGAAAACCATTGTGACATGCTCATTCTGGTTCTAGAAGTCTCGCGTTTTTCCTTGAGGTAGTTTAGGGAAGTTCGCCCCTTGGGAATCTCTTGATAATAAATATACTTATGAGTAGTGAATCCCCCTTCTCTACAACTATATCTAGAATTTGGGTTTTTGGATTGTTGTATAGTGTGAGATTTTTTCACCAGTGTGTGAGCTAGTTTTTCAAAGGTATTTTATGTGGTTTGGGAGAAATGTACTTTCTCCATGTTTCTTTGTAGTTTGGATTCAAGTTGTGTGGATCTGGGAAGTTTCTTATAATGTTTTTATCTTTCAAAATTCAAGGTTTCACTTGATTTGGTACAATATAGTATGTGTATCATGTGTCAGTGTGCGGATAGGGTTAATCGTATTTTATGGCTTGAATTATTTCTATGATGCGAGTTTGGATGAAGTCTTTTTTGGATCTCAAGTGGTTTGTGGATTATTCTAAGTCATGTTCAAGTGAATTTTTTTTTGCAATTTTTTTGAATTGATTTAAGGAAGCATGTACTTAATGTTTTATGGTGTTTAGCACGGGTATTGGCCAAATTGGTGTTAAAACTACATGTTAAGTTTATGAAAGCGTATTGAGGTGTATAAGGATTTATTTTGGTCTAAATTATGGATTTATATGGGTCACTTTCATTCTTATCCATTGTGGGAATGTTTGGGTGCCAACCTAATTTGAAATTTTAATTGTAACAGATAGTTGTCAACCTTGGAGAAGGTTTTCAAGGTTCAGGTTTATATAAATAAGAGTGGTGTTGTTCTAATATGCAAGAGAGAAGCAAGTTACTAAAGTATAGATCTGAATTTGATTAGAGCAGTGTGAAATTCAAAGTGTTAGATTCCTTAATGCAATGAGTTGAAGGTGTCCAAAATATTTCATGCAAGGATGCAAAAGTGTTGGAGCATTTGTGGTGGGTTCCTTGTTGCATTGAGAAGTTTTTATCTATGTAACATTTCTCTTCTATCTTCTTGTGTTTCTTTCTATGGTAGTGAGTATTGGTTGTGAGCCTTTTTGGATAATGTGTCCTATTCTAGTAGTGAGCCCTTGTACCAGTTTTGCAATTACTTCTATTGTGAGATAATCCTCACTATGGTTTTTCCCTCATTGGGTTTTCCATGTAAATATGGTGCTCTTTTGTGTATGGTGTTGTTATTTCAAATTTTTATCTACATTTCATGAGTAATCACTTTAACATAATAAGAGTTTAATGAATGCTTGTATATCTAATTAATATTGTGGGTTTTGATGTTTTAATTTGCTATAATTAATTCAAACCCTCTCTCAGTTGTCTTGTTCATTCAAAAATTGGTAGCAAAGCAAGGTACCTTGGAGAAGAGATTAACCTCTTAAGGTAGATCTAGGATGGCGAAACAAATCGTTTGCCTTAGATTTGATGGAACAGACTATGCATTCTAGAAGATAAAGATGGAAGGAGATCTGGCATCTCATGGATTTGTGATTAAAAAGGAAATAAAGAATCAATATTTTTCACCTCATAATGGTCCAAGCACAAGTAATGAGATCAAGGCACATGACTTAAATACAAAGGTAAGATTTATTTTGATGAATAGTCTTTCAAATTCTAAATTGGTTAAAGTTATGAATCTTAAGACTGCTAAAGATGTTTGGGACAAGTTAGAGAGCATTTATGAAGGAGATGACAAGGTTAAACAAGAAAATTTATAGAATTTGAAGGAAAAATTTGAGACCTTGTGAATGTATAAAGATGAAATAATTATAACCTACATGTAGAGAGTTGATGAGATGGTAAGTGCTATGAGAGGTCTTGGTGTGCAAGTCAAAGAACCTAGGGTGGTAAAGAAAGTTCTCAAGACTCTTCGTGATTCTTATAGTGAAAATGTATTTTCTATTGAGGAAGTTACAAATTTTAATAATTATTCTAGAGATTAGTTGATTGGTACACCAACTTCATTTGAAATGATAAAATTTGGTTTGAAAAATGGTACAAAGGTAGAAACTACTTTCAAGGCTAGAAAATCAGAAAAGGTTGAAGATTCAGATGGAGAAGATCTTGATGATGTGGAAGCTAAATTTGTAAGAAGGATGAAAAAGGGCACCAATAAGTACAAATGTAAACTACCTTTCAAATTTTTTAGATGTGGAAATATAGGTCATTATTATTCTAGATGTCCAAATAGAGTTGTGAACAATAAAAGTAAGGAGAACAAAGGAAATGATCAAAAGAAGTAACTATGTCAAAGAAGATGTTGGTATTTTTGATGATGAATTTAATTATGGAGATGCTGATGAAAATGAATGATTGTTCTTGACTTTAAAAGATGAATCTACTTTTTCTAACTCTAAAATTTGTGTGAAAGAAAGTGTTCCGAAGAAGGTTGAAGGTACTTTGGTTTTTTCTTTTCATGTTAAACAAGATAAGAACTACTGGGTTGTTGACATTGGGTGCTCTAATCACATGACCAGAGACAAAAGTAAGTTTGTTAAACTTGAAAAGTATGATGGAGGATTAGTTAAACTTGGAGATCATTCAGGAGCTAAGATTTGTGGAATAGGTTTAATTAGTTTTGATGGCAAGCATAATACTAAATATGTTTACTATGTTAAAGGATTAAGGCATAATATTTTGAGTGTTGGAAAATTGTGTAGTAAATGATACAATCTTGTGTTTAAGGATGAAATATGTGAGATCAAAAAATGATCTAAAAATATGTTTTTTGTTGGTAAGAGGATAGATGCAAACATTTATCACCTTAAGGGTGCTGATGGTCATTGATTTATGTCTTAGATTAATGATAGTTGGTTATGGAATTGAAGGATGTGTCACATAAAATTTGATAATTTAGTAAGAATCAGCTTAGCTTATGCAGTGAGAGACCTACCAAGAATTACAAAGCCTATTAATCATGTGTGTAAGAATTGTCAGTTTGGAAAGCAAGTAAGGAGTAGTTTCAAAGGAAAGGAACAATTTGGTACTAGACTACTGGAATTAATGTATACAGATCTATGTGGTCCTAAGAGGGTGAGAATTATTCAAGGTGATAGGTATTTTATGCTTTTGATTAATAATTACCGTAACTAAGGCAAAAAGCTAGGTTAGCATGAAAACAAATGCATAATCAAACCCTAGCTTAACAATGAAGTAAAAAGGAAGAAATATGCATAAAAAAGAAACTTTCACCAAGTAGCCTTCATGCCCTCCATGATTGACCTTCATTTCCCTTCTCCATTTGTAGTAATATGAAGTTTTCCCTCAAATTTTGATGAGCAACTATTAGCCTATATCAAAGCCCTAAGAAAATATTGAAGGATTGTATTATTAAACACTAGAAAGTAGCAAGTATGAAGCAAATATAAAGCCTAAAGTCTATAGCAAGAAATCATGAAGTCAAGATATCCAAGCATGAACTGACAAAATGAGGTTGACATTGCCATTTTATAGAAAAACCAATTTTGGATGAATGGCCAAGATTGTTAGTTGAGAAATGCCCTAAGATAAAAGGCTGAAATTAAATGTGACCACCAACAATTAGTGTTAGGGAAACATTAGGTTAAATTTGAAATGAAAGGTTGAGAAATCAATGGACAAGAATTCATGTGACAAGGAGATAATGGGCACAAAAAAATAGTCAAGTGGGGAATCAAAATAGAAATTTAAAATTAATTCCCTCAAGAGGTTGAGTTGACCTTTTGAATTAAAAATTAATTCGAAAGTGGTGGGGCCATGTGACAACAAATAATGATTTTAAATTATTTACTTCATGGTAAATTAGAAAGTGGGTAATTTTAAATATTATTTTATTTAAAATTAAAAAAATACGAGGTGGATAATAGTGAAAAAGAGGGTTCGACTCACTAGTTTTGTGGTGTTTTTATCTTTCTATTGCATTAAGTCATAGTATAAGACTGTAAGCCAGGTATAGCATGGTTGTCTTGCGTGGTTTTGTGTCTAACAGGCTTAAACATCATAGTGTGTTGTTGCCTATTTGTCTAACAGGCCTATATAGTGTAGTAAGCAACTGGGCAATTTCTTATAATCTCTTTGTACATATTTTATTATCAATTTATATATATAGGCTTAATGCCTTTTGTTTAAAAAATAATAATAATAATTAAATAAATTATAAAAAAAATTAATTATAAGAAGACATAAGGAATTATTGACACATTTAAATACATAAATAAAATTCATTTAAATAATCAAAAGGAAATAGTAGACAGATAATAATTAAATAAATTTAGGAATTTATTTAATTATGGAGAGACATAAGAAATTAGTGACACATTTAAATAAGATAAATGTAATTTATTTATTTAAATAGTCTCGAAGAATAAAAGACATGAATTAATTAAATAATAAAAAAATATTTAATTAATAGTTGAATTTGGACTATAGGACATAATTAAACATTTTAATTATGTTTTTGATACGGTAAGCATAATTTATAGCGTGTTATACCCTTAACACAGAGAGCCACTAGGGCCAATAAGATCAAATCCAAAAAACATTAGAGACCAAGCCAAAAAACATAAACCGCAAACCAACAGTAGACAGACAAAAAATAGACCATACACAAACTAACTTGTATTTTCCCAGTTCTTAGATAGGAGATTAACAACATCATCCCCAACCCATTCCTAGTTATCTTCAACATTCTTCTCATCCATTTCATCCTTCATAAGCGCAGACAAGGTGTTGGTAATGCAGTGGACCAGTTTGATAGTGAAGTGAGTCAAGCCACAAAATTTATTGTCTATCTTATCCATTCTTTCCTATAGCACACGAAGCTCCTCCCCATAATCCGCAACCTTCACAATATCAACACATCCAGTGGGTCCAAGGACTAGGAAGCTTATTTTTCCTTCTGCACTTTTCTAATATTAGGAATGATGTGTGTCCCTCCAACATACTCTTCCTCCTCATCCCCAAGTACCTTCTCGTCCTTGTAATATTTATAGTTAGACCACTCCTCTTCTGAATCCAAGTCATTAACCTGTGCTTTCTTGTTGTTCTTAGCCAATCTACTAGACCTCCTAATGATTGTCTCACCACCAGTCACCACCATAGCCGCAACCACCGTGTCCCCCTTAGAATCCCTACCCACCACATTTTTACCTTTGTTGTCCCTAGTCGGAGGCTCCATCAAACCCTTTGCATCATCCTTACCTTTCTTCTTCGGGGTGAGTTTGCTAGCAATCTTAGCAGGGGCCGAATTGAGTTCACAGAGACTAGCTACAACACTAGTCTGGTCATTTCTCATATTCCCTTTAAGCTTCTTAGCAAAAGGTTTAGGCTTGTGAGTATCAGTAGCAACTGGATGGGTTTTCCTAATGGGACCTTTCGACTTGGCCAGGGAAATATTGGTCACAACAAGAGGTTCAATTTCCTCAACACAGACAACATATATGGGTTTGGGAAGGCATAATGCAAGATGGAAGTGGTACAGTCTCATAATGAGACCTTGGTGAAGTAGTAGAGGAGGGGTATCATCAAGGTTTAGGCTAGCAACCTCAATTCTTTTTTCAATAGAGCTCTCTAAATCTTTAGGAAGGAAGAAAGGAAAACTTAATAAAAATTTATGTCGGAGATTATTTATTTGTGTGTGAATATGTGTACTAATTAAAAGGATACACAAACACACCAATGCGACATTATATTAAAGAAATTAAATTTAAAAGATAAACAAACTCTCAACACAAAAGTTTCTTCAATGACATCTCATTGTCCTCTATCTCCAAGGATTCAATATAAGATGTTGGCTCTTAGTTGGTGTAAGTAGCAACTTGATAGAATGATAACTTAGAGAACAAGATTATGCAACATGCATTTCTATTTCTAAATGATATGATATGAATAAACTAATATATGAAACTAAAATGCTATGAAAGATAAGATGTTATGCTTAAGAAAATAAGATTGCTAAATATTGGATAAAATGCAACTATAATGCTCACACTATATTCACTAGATCTCAGATCCTTTTCAAAGCACAAAGAGGTTGTATTTATAGAGTTTTGGAGGCAAAAACCTAGTTGGTAAAGAATGACAGTTCAAAACAATCCTGTTAAGATGAATGGTGAAAGATGGAGAAGTTGGAAAAAAAGATGGAAAATAGAAAGAAAGCAGGAAGATGTTTCTTTCCCATAAAACCTTTCACCCAAAAATAGACGAAACTTATCATTTGTCAAGTAGTTATTTGGTTGAAGATAATTAAATAATTTAATAATTTAATTTCATGTGACATGTGGATTTGGAAGCTTTAATATTTAATTATAAGTGGGATGTGGATAAGAAGTTTCTAATTAAATATTTAAAAATATTTAATTATATGTGAGATGGCTTTTTAGAAGATTTAAAGATGATTTTATGATTTTGGAAAGAAGAATATTTACTTTATTTGAAATAAAGCAATGTGATAATTAAACTAAATAGACTGTAAAATTCATTTAATTAATTAAAAAGAAATGGAAAAGATGATTTTGGAAAAAGAAGAATATTTACTTTATTTGAAATAAAGCAATGCGATAATTAAATTAAATAAATTGTAAAATTCATTTAATTAATTAAGAAGAAATGGAAAAGATGATTTTGGAAAAAGAAGAATGTTTACTTTATTTGAAATTAAGTAATGTGATAATTAAATTAAATAAATTGTAAAATTCATTTAATTAATTAAGAAGAAATGAAAAAGATGATTAAATTAAATATAAAACTAAACTTATTTAATTAAGATAAAGGAATGTAGAAAATGAACAATATAAATAAATTATTTAAATTAATTTATATGTAGATTGAATTTAGAAGATTAATTAAATAACTTGTATTTAATTAATTGCCAAACTTATTATAATGTGACCATTTTTAGGTGTATACATTTTCCCCCTCTTTGAAGTGATGTGTTTTACACATTGTTTCAAAGAAAAATTCAGATAACGAAAATTTGCCCCTGACTTTAAAAAATTGACTGATGATGCTATATGCCCCCTCGGGCGATGAATCGGATAAAATTTTAAATTTTTCAGATTTTTTATTTTTTAGAAATTGTTTATGATTTTTTATTTTTTTGAAATTTTTTATGATTTTTGAAAATGTGCATTGATTTTATGTCTGATTCATCAGCCCATAAAGATGATGTGAATAAATCCACTATTGAAAGATTGATATGAAAATGATTTGATTTGATTATGCCCCAGTCAAACTACAAGCCAAGATGGATTCATGATGATGATTGTAAAGCTCAACAATTCAACACAAAAAAGGATCATCTTTAAACCATATTCAATGAACTCATTCAAGAGTAACAGAACAATAACAAAGATTAAGTAAATATCTAAACAATTCAATGAGTGATGTTAATTCATTTAAGTCTCAAAATTGAGTTACATACACCTTTTTGGGTGTTACTTGTCTGTTATCTCAAAAATACAAAGATGAATAATCATCAATATATACATTATGCCATTACAATTTATAAATTGGCTTACAAGCCATACAATGTACAAGATAGAATCTCTTCCAATAAATAGAATTTTTGAACCTCGTTTGTCTTGACTTCATTGATCTTCTTGCGTTGAGGCCAAGAGTGGGGTTAAGGTACCTTTTCCACCCAACCACAAAGCACATGACTTCCCCGGGTTTCTTCCTATCTTGAAGAAGTCCCCGACTCTGCATGAGGAGCCTAGAAACTTGGAACAATAAAGCAGGAGGGTACTCTCGATGCATGCCTGTTTGCGTATATGCATTCCTAACTAGAAAAACGTATTTCTTACAAATAGAATGTGGCAAAGAAAAAATACATAAACATAGGCTTTTAATCCATCTATTTCAATGGTACAGTGCTTGGCCAAGCATAAATAATATAATGTAGTTTATTGAAATTGATAAACTACTGTCTTTGTGGTTCCACATTCGGCATCTTGCCCCAGAAGTTTCCATACATAGAATAAACATCCAACTATCTCAAGAGAAATTCTCATAGAATTAAAGCATTTTTCAATTACACTAATTGTGCATATGCAAAAATAATTCATGACACATTTCATAAGAGATTTTAAATCAGATTTGAGGTTTAAGTGTTGACACATTCCTGTTTCAATTCCATACATCATGGGAATACATTCATGTTTACAGAAAAGGTTTCATCTATATTCCTCCATTACTGAATTACTTTTCAAACATGGCAATATATTTTCCTCTATATAACTTGTAATTAACAAAAATAAAGAACCAAATCCATAAAATTGAGTAGTTTATTCTAGTTCATTCAAGTTGTAGGAAATACTCTTGATTTATTTTTTCTAGAAGACTCTCATAACACAATTCCTCAAAGTGATAGTTAATAAATTGCAGGTTAGCACCAATGAGGGACAGTTTATTAGTCTGATTCATTTACTTCCAAGAGAATAAGAGAATTTCTTTGGTTACTAAGGCAATCATTTATTTACTCTTAAATTTAACAAAGATTCATGTCACGCTTGAGAAAGTAATTTTGGAATACATGTAAGTATTTCTATCTTTTCATATTCCCTTTAATATTTAAATATTATCATATTACATGTAACTAATTACTTGGTGGGTAAAATGTGTTAATTTCCAATAGTTCATATGTTCTCAACTACTGCAATAAGATATTGGATTTCACTCCCATACATATATACATATATATAGATATATGTACTTATAAAACAAATGTAAATATGAGTGCTTTTACAAGAAAATACCCCTGTCTACATTGTTACTGCCTTAACTAGAACCTACAGAATTATTTCCACGTAAATGATTTACTGAAAATGGTATTTAAATAAATTAAAGGATACATTCATGTGTGTATATATATATATATATATATATAAATATAATTATAGATATAAAATATATATTGCGAAGGAAACCTGGTAAAACCATTCAAAGTTTAAACCCAATTTCATGCGAAAAGATCCGCAAACTTCCCCATAGCCAAGCCCTAAAGGCTCGTGGGAGGCTGGCCACACATCAACGACTCCTCCTTAGGGTCCTCTGCCTATGGGCGGTGCTTCCCCACATGCCTCGGCCTGTGGGGAGTCACCGCTCCCACAGAACAATGTACCCCTTATGGGGAGGTTCAGACTGTGGAGTCAGCTCCCCATCGCCCAGCAAGCCGAGTGTTGTATGCACTGTTACACAGTTGGGCTGTGCACTCACACAGTGCGGATTTGCCAAAAGAAAAACAACTCGAAAATCAACAAAAATTTAACCAATAATGTTATAAATATATGTATATTCTTATATATATGTATATATATTTTTCAAATGTATGCAAATATATATATATATATATCTATATAAGAATATATTTATATCTATCAATTATACCCAGGTCAGATTTATTTCGAATTTCGGAATAATTTTTCCAAAGAAGAAGAAATGTCAGGTTGTGCATTCAGAAACAGGCATGACTGAACAACTCAGTTCTTTGCAAATTACAGCTCTTTACATTCAATCATTCCACACATATATTCACAATTAATTCATCCTAATATTTGTATATCTGGGAAAGTATTAAAATACATTGGAGGAATATTAAAAACCTAGGAATGCTTTCTTCTTTGAAGATGATTGTTGAATCTCATATGCTGAGCTCCTCTTCTTCCTCTATTTTCCAGTTCCCCTATAACTAATCTAGCCTAGATGTAATCAAAGTAAAATTATCATGTTTGTGTACCCTCATTTCCCATTTTTGTTTTGCAGAACAATTTGAAAGATTTCCCAGAAAGAAACTGTTACCTCCCCATTCACTTTTCTCTCCTTTTTAAAAGTTTTTCCCATTCCCAAGACCCTGATCTTGAAATTGAGCAAATAAAAATAAATATATATTAATTTAGTTTCTATTTATCAATTACCTCACATTATTAATTATTCTTGTTTAGTTTATTTTCTTTTACTTTTAACCGTACATTCAAAAGAATTATTTATTGCCTTCAAATATGACACCAATGCTTGAAATTCTTATTACTTGAAAATAAATAAGCAATTTAGCTAGCACTACTCAAATTCTAACTTTTATTTCCTTCCTTTTCATTTCATGCACACATGAATATAAATTAATTAATCAATTAAAATCACTGAAAACAAGTCATTCATTCAAATTATTTGCTAAATGCATTTTATATGACTCTAAGTGTTTGTGTGTGATCGAGAGCAACATTCCTTCTTTACCCTTCTGAGAAGCCAATCTCCCCTCCTTAACCACACCCTTGGTCTTCGTCGATCTGCCTCTCAATTACACTCAGACAAAAAAAACATAGAATTAGTATCAGATTAAATCAATTCAACTTAACTCATAACATCAACATTCATTCTAAATATTACTTTCCACTTGCATTATTTCTAAATTAAAGTAATATTCATTCATTTCACTTCCACTAAATTAAAAAACACATTTATTGCCATTTATTATTTCACATATAAGCATGTAGCGAAGGAATGGAAAACACATGAAGTAAAAATATGCATCACCAAAATTAGAGACATGACAATGATGAGAGTGTTGTTGATCAGGGAAGGATACATACTGATGATGATGATGAGAATGTTGTTGATGAGGGAAGGATACATCCCGATGATGAGAGTTTTGTTGATGAGGGAAGGATACATCCCGAAACAAAAAAAGGATAGAGAAGGATACATCCTGATGATGATGATGATAAGAGTATTGTTGATGAGGGAAGGATACATCCCGATGATGATGATGATGATGAGAGTTTTGTTGATGAGGGAAGGATACATCTTGATGATGATGATGGAGTTTTGTTGATGAGGTAAGGATACATCCCGAAACAACGCAAGGATAGGGAAGGATACATCCCGCTGATGATGATGATGATGATGAGAGTGTTGTTGATGAGGGAAGGATACATCCTGAAACAACACAGGGATAGGGAAGGATACATCCCGGTGATGATGATGATGATGAGATTTTTTTTGATGAGGGAAGGATACATCCTAAAACAACACAAGGATGGGGAAGGATACATCTTGATGATGATCAATAATTGTACTAAGTGTAGGAACAAAACCAAAGATATCATTACATGATTTGTGCTAGATTGGATGGATAGATTTAGATGAGATTGGACGATGCTTTATGATGATATGTGATGGATTTTATTATACAGATGGGATGTGATGGATATGATAATGCTTATGCATAAAATAAGATGGATGCAATCTTTCTTAACTATGCAATGTTGTCATTCTAAGAGCTATTTTATGTTTGTTTATCATCATTGAGTTTTTTGAAATATTGGAAGTTAGTACAAGCATCAAAGGGGATATTTGCATCGATGATGACTTGAATAAAAATTTCATGATTTTTTATATAGAAAGGTAATACAAGCATCAAGGTATAATTGAACCAAGATGACTTGAGTATTGCTTGCATAAATAGATAAGAGTTAACCTTTTTCCTAAGCAAATTCTGAAATGTCATCAATGATACGTTGTAGAGCATTGTTGATGGTGAAAATGACACAAACAACGTGTAAACAACATATTTCTACTCTATTACTCCTGAAAAAGAAAGACAACATATAGTAGCCTAACTCCCAAGGTCTTGGTAGTTGGTTCTCAACTATCTAGTGTCACTCAATTGGTCCATGCAACTGTAATATTCAAGGGGCCTGCGCTGGTAATAAGGAATATAAGCAATGACTTATTTATCGAACTGTTCTTAATAAATCAAGGCGTATATTAGTAAACATGAATAAAACTTATGTAATATTTAGACATATATCTTCAACAACGAATGTTCTTTCAACAAATCAAGAAAACCATAGCATGATACAATTTACAGAATAGTCCATACCATAGCATGATCTATGGTGCTTAATTTAATACTACAATCCCATATCATCAAAACTTCAAAGACTCAAATCAACACTTCTCATTCATTGCCAAGACCATAGATCAACAGACTTCAATAAATTCAATTCACAGATAATCTAATGAAATAATCTTTAAATTCGGCTTCTTCTAATGACTTTCATCACTTAAGAAACAATCATGCTTCAGCTCAATTACTGGCATATAGATAGATTATAATTCATCAAACTTATCAAGTAAAACTCCATTCTAACACCATATTGCGTAAAAAAAACTTGTAATTATATTCAACTGTAAATAACAAAGTATCTTTGTAACAACTATGAAAAAATTCTATCTCCTACTATTAGGTGGCCAATTCTATTCTCTATTAGCCAACCCTTACAATATGATACCCCAAGGGTATTTATAGATATACAAAAATCTGAAGTCCTCTCTATTTTAGGTCATTCCACCTTTTTAGGAATTAAGTCTTCTTGGAAACTCAGATCAATTTGATCTCTAGTTCCCGCTTTGATCACTTAGTTAAACTAGAAGAAAAGAAGATAGGAGAGAAGATAAAACCATGCGCCTCAAAAATTGTCAGTCTTGCATGCAAAGAAGAGAAGAAAGCCATGCATGCATGAGATTTATGCATGTGAAGTTTGTTCTTCAATGTACTCATCATAATTGGAGAAGACTTGTTGTAGTATGTCCAATTTTGGCCCATCAATCCAACTTTCTTCAAACTTAATCCTTTCCAACTCCACAGCAGCAAACCCTCTCATATCTTTTAGCTTTTTTAACTCCCTCTTAGCTGCCCTTATCTCTTCTTTAATGTCCATTAATCGATCTATCAATAGATCTTCACCATCATCTCCTCTTTGCATGACCTCTTTAAACCTTTCATCCCACTTCTCCTTTATTTGGCTTAAAGGTAGGCCTTCCTTTAATGGTATATCAACATTGACTATAACAACAATAATTGCTTCCAACTCCTCAAACTGTTCATTCAGATCCTTAACAGAATCTTGAACTTCATTTTTATGCTTGTATAGAAAATTTGATCTAAACCAGAGTATGCAAGAAGTCTTTTCCAAGAAATCTTTATTATCTTCTTCAAGTATTGACTATTCTAGAAGAGTAGTTTTAGGAAATTTATTAACTTCTTTCAATTTGTGACTGTATCCTTTATAATCCTCCTCCTGTTTTTCCAATATTTTAACATATTGATTCATTTCCTCTATTAATTCTTCCGCCATTTTATGAACCTCAAAACTATTGACTAGTACTTCATCCATTTCTTGATTCAATTTATCAACCCACCTATCCAACATCTCTGACTTGCCCCTTACCTATACCAAATCATCTACTTCTTTCTTACTCAGCAAAATTGGGGTCTCAATAGTGGTAACTTGTTGTGGCCTCGGAGCAGAAATACCTTTCAAGAAAACATGCAACTGATCTACCTGAGCCTTAAGCTCATCTTTCCTTTGTTTATCCTTCAACATTCTTGACTTGGTTGATGATGCTACCACACCAATTAAATTCATTTGTTGATCTTTGGTAGGTCTCCCCAAATTAACAGTGCCCAACTAATAATATGTCAATTGCATGTCTCCTACATCCTTGTCTATCATTGGTATGGCACATTCAGCAACAATTTCTCCTTTGTCGGTGAGCCTAGTGGAATGTAGGATCTAGGCCTTCTTTTTAGGCCTTTCTTTCTCAATTTCCTTCATCATATCCTCCCAATTGAGAGGTTGTGAAGGTGTCAATGATCTCTTCCAAAGATCCAATTTTAACCAAGTGGGAGCACCTGGAGTAACAGTCATTATAGTTGAAGAAGAAGAGGCAACAGTAGAGGGTGGTTGCACATTTACTTGAGGTTCAGAATCAACCCCTTGTACCTTTTGTTGTTCTTGTTCCACACTTGTTTGTGCAAGCTTTTCAGCTTCCTCCCTATCCTTTTGTTCTTGTATCCTCTTATCTTCTTCTTCCTTCTTCAACCTTTCTTCTTTTAATCTTCTTTTCTCCAGCTCTTGGTTTCTTTCTTCCTCTAATGCCTTAAGTTTTTTGCATCTTCCTTTTCTTTTTGTTGCTTCTTGATCAATTCTTTGGCATCTTTCTCTTTTTGCACTCGTTCTACTTCCTCTTTCTCTTTATGATCCTCTTCAACAAGCTTCAACTTAGCCACAAGAACTTCTCTCTCTCTTCGATGTCTTGCCTTTTTTTCCTCAAGATCATGAATTTTTTGTATTAACTCCAATTTATCATTCTCTTCCTTGACCTTGAGCTCCTACTCTTTTTTCCTCTGTTGCTTCTCTATTTCATCATCTTTTAGCTTAGCTTCTATGTCTTGCTATTGAAGTAAGGCATCAACCTGTATCTTGGCATCAATTTCCTTTTGTTTCTCTATTATTGTAGTGTGTGCTTGATCATCGACAACCTTCTTGGCCTCTTCAAATAACACCCACTGATCCTCCTTTGTCAACACCTGTTCAGTATCCTCCTCTAGAGGCATATTTTATTGTGCATTCTCTGACAAAGTCTCATCAGAATCCATTCCAATGTTATGAATCTCTACCTCTACTCCTTTTCCCTTCATGGATTCAGCAATATCATGAAGAGTCCCTTTTTTCACTTCTTCATCTTGCTTCTTTGTAAGTGGGACTTGAGTAGAGGATTCACCTAATGTAGGTGTTGAAACCAGAGTTCTTGCTTGGGCATCTCCCTCTTGTGTCATTGGTTCATCTTGAGCCATTGCTTCAAGCTCAATCTCTTCAATGTCAGGAGGAAAGAATTCCAAGGGCTCCTTGGAAGGAAATTTCCTCTTGATTCTTTTGTATCCCTTCCCCTTCTTAGGAGCTGGTTCTTAAGGAGTTTTGGTTCTTAGGACAACCCAATGAATACTTCTATCCAAAACTAGCCTCCCTATTTGCTTTATGTCAATGGTCTCCTCACCATCCTAGTCCACTAGATCCAAGCTTTTAGTGCTAATATTTAATGCTTCATATGATGGATCTAATACCACTTCATCATCTACTAATGCGTCGGGGATATCATCTTTGATCCCAAGCTCTACTATGAGTGATATGGGTAACCTCTCATAATTATTCTTGTTGAGGTCATACTCATCTTGAGGGTCACTCTAGAAATCTTCCAACAAATTGAAATGTTTATCAAAAATAGAAGGCAACAAGGCATTCATTTTCTTCCTTGGGTCAAAGTACTTCTGAGCTATGTACAAACCTAGTTTCAGATGTATCAACTCACTGCACACTACCTTAGCTCCTACCAGATGTTGACAGTTGTATTCACCCAATTGCATGGGGAACTTATGACATCCTATTTTGTGCTTCAATCCAAACCAAGCATTAACCCCCAGAGCTTGATATACAAATTCTATTAGAACTATCCTATTGCTACAACATCTTGGCAATAAATGTGGATGACCTTCAAATCCAGCTAGCCTAAAGTATGTGAACTTGGGGTATTGGATATACCAACATCCCCATTCCGTGATAAACACCATAGCTTCTTGACTCAGTCTATATCCTACATCTCTGTTAAGTTGGTTGATGATTACATATAGAAATGCATCATTAACCCTTCTAAGTTGTGTTTCAGATACTTGTAGAGATAACTGATCATAATGGTTCCACACTTCCCTTTTTCCATCTGCCTCTCCCAATATCCCCACTCTCTTTAAACCTAGAAATAGACCTCCTCTAGCTGCTGCATAAACAACATAAGAATTCATGAAGAATCATTTGGTTTCCCTTATCCTTGTTAATTGGTCATGAATAGAATCAAAGACAACCATTGGCCAATCAAACTATTATTTGCCATTAAAGATGGTCTAAATGAAGGGAAACATCCACTCCTTGAAGTGAAATGCATCCCTCTTCCCAAATACTCTAGACACCATCATGATCAAATCTGATACTTCTTTGTAGAATTTTGTCCTCTTTGGTTGATCATGGAGTTTGGTCAGAGACTTCTTCTTTGTTCTCAACCATTTTTTGTTCAAGTAAGATTTATTGGCACCCTTGTATTTGCTATATTTCTCTAAAGCTTTTGCTCCTTTAACTGTACCAAGTTCTTTGGATCCAAGACACCAAACATATGTTGAAACATTTGAGGAGTTAAATCAATAATAACATTGTCTTATGCATCCATACACTGCCTAGTGGTTGCATTGTAAGCACTTGTTGTTTTCATAATCAACTCCAGGCACTGGATAGATAGAGGGAATAAGGTGATATGAGCCAAACCAGACTCAACTATTCTTTGAGTTCTCCCTGTTATATCTTTAGCGAATGTTTCTGAATACAGCTCCTCAAAATTGTATGAGCCCATATTGGTGTCGGTTATATCAGACCAATCCGATTCCACCTTGCTTGCAGTGACAACAAGACCCCTATGATTATATGTCAAAGTATAAGGTAGATGCTCCAGCTTTATCTTCTTAGGCTTAGCTATTGCCTTTGATGTTTCTACAGGTCGATTCCTTTGGGAGGCTTCTCCTGATACTCCTAAAATCCTTTAGCTTTCCTGCAAAAAAAACAACATTTAGATCCTTGAATAAATATCACAAAATATGATTTAAAACCTTATGCTTCATATATATCGGAGGTGGAACCAAACATGAAACATTCTAAACAATCTCTTTCAAAACACTATCGGGCTCGGAGCCAAAACCGTTATTGAGATTACAATAATAACAAGCGGGCTCGAAGACAAAACTAGAATGGAAACTGATTCAGTTTCTTTCAGATTTTCTAATCTCATATTCAGTTTTGGTTCCACTTCCGCTTCCGCCTAGGTTACTGTTATTTTGAAAGAAGGCTTCTTACCATAAGCAGAGTCAGAAATGGGATAGAAATGGAATCAATACCTATTGGAAAACATGGTTCAAAGTATAGATTCATTCTAATTCCGCTTCCACCTAAATTATCATGATGTCATAAGTGTTTTCAATAGTTTGGTAAATGACTTCATGATTTTAAAGGTTGGGTCATATCAAAACAAAAAAGGGGCTTAAATGTAACCTAATAATACCATCCCCATATGATCGAGAGGTGACTGTAATTTCTAGGGCATCATATTTAAATTAAAACATGAACACAGAAAGCGTAAAAAACCCCCAAATAAAAACTAGGGCACAGATTTAACCCTATTTATTTAACTAGACTAAATGCAAAACAAGATTCCTAAGAAAAATAAAACAACCATTTACAAAGTCCTACTCACTATGGAACCCTAATTTAACCTATGTATTTAAACACTAGCACGATTCAATCACGACTAAAATGTGAAAACAACCTTGCTAAAAACAAACAAACAGAAAAAAAAAACTAGAAAGGCAACAAGCAAACAAGAAAACTTAAACAAAAGAGAAACAAACCAAAACATGCAAACTTATTGAGAATCACGAACTTGCCCAAAGAAAAACAATCCAACACAAACAGAAATGGAAAACATGAAAGTAAAAAGAAGAATGAGAATAGAAAACCCTACCTTGAACACAAATAAATAGGCTAACCTCCTGGAGCAATCCATGCACAACTATCTCTCTATCAATCAATTCACTCACCCAAAAGCTTCAGTGCGACTGTGGTTCACTCTTCAAATCTCTTAATAGTAATGGTAATAACTACGCATTAACCCTTAGTTAAGGCAAAACTCAGAGTTTCACGCATGCCTAGCACCTGTCATTAATGCAATAAATACAGCAGAGTGGAGTCGGAACTGTAGAAGAACTGGCCCATTACTATTATGTGACTTTAGTAAAGTCAACGACAAAGAAACAGTGGGAGCAAAATCAAAATGAAAACTATTTCGGAAACTTTGTTTAACTTTCCGACTTGGTTCCCATTCTGGGTCCGATTTCGCCAACAAAGAATAAAATAAAACAAAAGACCAAAATAAGAAAACCCAACATGCAAAACCTAGTCTAAAATGAAAGACCAAAAGCAGAGGCAGAGGTGGAACAAGATTTGATTTTGGAATTTTGAATAAACACCGACTTAACTTCCACTCCGGCTCCGGCTCCGAAAAAGAAAAAACAAAAGTTCAAAAGAAAGACTATTAGGATGGGGATCAAAATGAGTTTTGAAAGAAGTATCAAAACCCGTTTCAGTTCTAGTTCCAGTTTCGACAGAATAAACCAGACAAAAACAAAGTGTTGGAAAAGAAAGACTCCAAACTTTGTTTGAAAATCAACCAAGGATAAAAACATAAAGGGGGACCCATTTTGACCAAGGCAAAAGATGGGCTGGTTATGCAAGGCATAACAAGCATGTCCCATGAAAAAATTGTACAGTAATAATGATCAACTCATAGACAAAAGACAAAGAAAAATCACACTCCTTCCTTGCTTCTCTAGTTTATGAAATCATCGAGTTGCTCCAGAGGTATGATAAAAAAAATACATAAAATAATAATTCAACCTTTGCTTCAAGTATTTCAATCATTATTCAGATCAGATCATCCATTTTTATTTGAAAACCTAAAGTTATGCTTTTTGATGAGTGTTGATTGCCAAGTGTTGTCTTTTCATTATGTTTGGTTTTTGTTTGACGTGTTTGTTGTACTATTATTTTTCCATTGTGATCGCTCAAAAGTAAGTTGCCCTCATTGAGTCTGTATTTTGCTCCGAGTTAGAAAAAACCAAATTTATTATGGATATGTACAATGATAACCAAGCCAAAGTGGGACACGACCACAACAACTGGATATGGATATGAAGCTCATTGTAAGATAGGCGTGAATGCACAATGATAGTTGGAAGTGAACGGTCAACACACATTCAAATAGATGGAGAAGCCGAATTATCACAAATAGCGCCTGTTGCTAGGTTTTCACCTTTTTTTTTATTGTACTTTTTTAGATTTTATGATTTTTTTGTTGTTACCAAGATGCATGTTTTCCAGGTTTTCATCAAGGCAACGATTTTTTTGATTTTTTTTTTGTATTTTTAATCTTTTAAATTTTTTTGTATATCAAAAGGATGCATATTTGCCAAGTTTTCACATTGATGATGCTTTTTTCTGCTATTTTTGGATTTTCATAGGACTTTTATGTTGGTTTTAGATTTCTTCAAGACTTTTTATGCTGTGCTCTCTGAAGCCAGATGTAGAATTGATAAATGCTAGATCCATAAGCTACCTTGACGATGCCTCATTCTTATGTGAATAACCATGCTGGATGAAAAGACCCAATCAGAATCAGAAGTACGAGTGGTAAGACAATATATGTGATAGATGAAAGAGGCTATGATAGGATCCCTAATGTGCACAATACATGGGCCATCAGGCTTCAGCTGAAAAGGATCTTGGGCAACCCATGGGTCAAAGTACATGAAGCTGTCAAAGATACCTTGAAAAACATCACCAATGGCTATGTAAAGATATGATGAGTAAGTGAAAATGGATGTATGTAATGGTATAGGTGACATGGATGAAGACCGTAGATCAACAAGTTCTTTCTTTATTTTTCTTCTTTGATAGATGCCCCTAGTGATTTTTACGGGAGAAACATATTTGGAGATCAACTTTTGCTTACTTTTATTTTTGATTTGTTTGATAACTTTTTATTTTGGCTAGGGGACTCTTCTTGATCTTCATTCATTTGTGATTTGTCCAATAGATTTTTATGTTGGCTAAGGGAATTTTCTTAATCTTTCTTTATTTGCAAGCTTTCTTTTGACTCTGGATCTCCATTGGGAAAAGGCATTTTTACCTTTGATTCTTGAGTTACTTCCTTTACATTCTCTTTGAGAAATACTTGTTGATCCATGTCTACAAGGTGGATGGATGAGGGTGAGATGGATGAGGGGGGAGTAGTGATGTCGTCAATGGAATCTCTCTGACTATCCTTTTCAGTATTGTTAACATCAAAGGAGGCTTGCACATCCTTAATGACTTGGAAAGATGGCTTAATAGAGGGAACAATAGGAGATTCATACCCTAGGATATCTTCCATAGGGTCTTGATCAAATAGTGGATTATCATAGATATCTTGGTCAAAAAGGGGATTATCAGTGATATGAAAATTTTGAGTGGAAGAAGTAGGTGTATTATCCGAGTCACAAGATTTTTCAACCCAGGCATGGTCATCGTTTTGCATCCCTTCTATAGCTATCTTGATGTCATTATTGGAAGTCTACCCTTTCTTGATGACTGTAGTGGTGTCTTTTATTAGCAACTTATCCAAACGGTATTCTCCACATCCCAGATCATGGATTTGGACCTTGGGGTTTGATAGTACCATGACTGAAGTGGATGCTTTTAGGGATTCATGATCAACACATGGTTGAGAAAGTGGTGTTTCACAATTTCTAGGAATGGGGATCTCAGCTTTAGGGCTCGGATTATGTCCATGCATGAAAGGATTAGGATCTCCTTGTATGCTGATTTCAACTCCATTGTGAGGGAATTTTAAGCATTGATGGTATGTAGAGGATATTGCTTGTATTTTGTGTATCCAAGGTCTTCCAAGGAGGATATTATAAGTCAAGGGGAGATCAAGGACTTGGAAAACCACATCCTTCACCATAGAGCCAACTTTGATTGGTAGCATAAATGATCCTTTTGATGAACATTCTTATGTATCATATGCCTTCATGATGATATTTTGATTGGAATCTATTACATCTTCTGAATATCCCAATGTAGTAACAAGCTTTAGTGTGCAGATATTTAAACCAACTCCTCCATCTATTAGGACACACCCGATTCGGGTGTTATGAACCATGAATTCAAGATAAAATGATGAGTTATGGGGATGAGTCATGGAGGCATCATCTTTCTTAGAAAAGGATAGGCATGTGGGTGAGGACAAGTGTCCCATCATGGCTTGAAATTTTTCAATATCCAAATCAAGAGATATGGTTGTGTCATCGAGAGCTTTCTCCAAAATGTTCTTATGCGCTAGAGATATCTTAAGAAGCTCCAAAATATAAATTTGATCCGATGTTTTATGTAATTGATCGACTAAATTGTACTACTTTGGAGGGGGGACAGTTGATTTGGATGAAATTCCTTTTATAACTACTTTAGCTTGGCCCCTCATTGTCGCATTAACTTACTGATACTCCTACTTTAATTTGACCTTGATGACATTGACTTGTCGATCATCCATATAGATATGATTGATTGTGGTGTCATAGACATAATTTACATTTTTTCCTTTGTCATCTGAAGATTCCCCTTTTTGATAATTGTTAAGAGGGTCCTTGAATGCCTGATGAGCTTCATTTGCATTATGTCCCTTGATAGTTATGGTGCGATTTTTGATCAAATCTTGAAACAAAATTTTCAAACCTTGGCAATTATTTGCTCTATGACCTTTACATCTATGGTAATTACAAAAATATGAGTCATTCCATGATGGTGATTTAAATCGCGGCTCATAATCTCTCTGCAATGGAAATGTGATGGAATTTTGATTCAAAATATCTTTGAGAATTGATTCAAGAGATTGGCCCAAGGGAGTAAAACTCCATCAATTTAAGAAAAACTATGATCTGGGTGGATTTGAATTTTGATTGTTGTCAAGATTATTACCATCATTATTGGCCATATTTCCTTGGTTGGCATTGTTTCCCTGATTAGAATTGTTATTTCCTTGGTTATTGGAATTTCTAGGATTGTTGTTGTTGCGTTGAATACCTGATACATTGAGAATGGATGGCTTTTCCTTCACATTGTTGGCATCTACCACCCCATCATTTACAACATTCTTATTTCTGGTCCAGAATCATGATTTATCGTTGTCATTGTTGTTGTTATATGAATTTGGAACATCTTTTTCAAGCTTTAAGACTCCTCTCTTGACCAAGGCTCCTTCGATGGTTATAGCATTTTCAATTAGTTTCTCAAATGATTGAGGACAATGAAGATTGTTCCTATAACTCATCTCTTGATTTAGACTGTCGATAAAGATTTCCATCTTTTCCTTTTCAGAAACAGGATGAGAATATCTTGCAAATAACCTTCTCCATCTTTGCAGGAACATGATGAAGGGTTCCCTAGTCTTTTTCTTCACTTTGCACAAATCAAGCATGGTTATTTGGTGTTGTATATTGTAGGAGTATTGAGATATGAATTTATGAACTCCTCAAACATTTTGATGGGAGGAGCGATTTTGGAAAGCCACTCCATGGATTGTCCACCTAGACTTCATGGAAACAATCACATCAGGTATGTATCTTCGTGAGAAAACTCTAGGCTCATATTTCAAAAGTCTCTCACATGATCAATGGGATCCATTTTTCCATTGTCTTTGTCAAATTTTGTGATCTCACATTGCTTTGGAAAAGGAATCATGTTGAGATTCCTATTGAAGGGATATGTGAAGATATCTTCCAAAACATATTTCTTGGTTATTCCCCCTTGTATCTCTTTAATTTGTCCTTATTGTTCTCTTATTTGCTGAGTAAGAGCACTAAAATCATTTAAAGGGGTTTCAAGATCTTCTATAATTTTCTCAATATCAAAATCAGAGGGTAGTTTAGCTCCTTGGTTTGCTAGCAAAAGAAAGTATCTTTCTTTATTCCTCTCTATAATATTGTCCAAGAGAGTATGAAATTGTGGATCCTATTCTGCTTCTTGAAGCATTTCCTCCATTACTTCATCATTATTTGAATTATTCTTAATGCGAATCTTGTGAAAAGGATTTTCTTCCCTATCACCCATGTTGCAAAGTGGATTTTCCCTTTCATCTTCTTCTATGTGCTTTCGATATCTTGTGACAACATGCATAAGCTTATACCAATTTTTACTAACTTTGGTCACAAATGAGAGAGTGCAATTTGTTGAATATCTTAGTCAAAATAGAATAAGGATTCTATTGATATGAGTAGAGAAATTTATAATTTTTAGTTTGTGATTCCCTAGTTGGAAGGATGATGATCCTGTTATGGGAATTTAAATAGAAATTGAAAATGGATGTGATGATGCACTTTGTGATTTTTTGATCTTAGTTTGAGAAAAAATAAGGAATTTGAAAAATCTTAATGCTTCCAAGTTCTCTATTGCAATACTTGATCGAGATGATTGGAATACTGAATTGCAGGTTGCCAAATGAAAGAGTGGTGAATAGGCTGACTATGATTGTGCCTCTGCGAAAGAGCTCTTCGTTGAAAGATATCTCATGAATATAATGAATCTAAAGAAAAATCATTAGTAAAACCCCTAGCAAAGTCATGATATCGATGAATGAAAGTCCGATGCTCAAGCAAATTTTTTTGACTTGGGTATAAAAATCATCTCCTTTTTAACAACTTCTTGTAACTAAGGGACCTTTTTGGCTTCTTGATCTTTTTATCAAAGAATTTCTTAACAAAGGTTGTATATTTCAAGACACTAAGCATAGAAAAAGACTAGACTTGATGGAAAATTGCATCAAAAACTCTTTTGACACAAAAAATAGTTGTGCTACTCTGTTAAATGGATGTGCTAATTTTTTTTATGAATGCGCTAAAATATCAGATCAATGCACTAGATTGTTGTATGGATGCATTAAAATAGAACATAGATGCACTATAACAGATCATAGATGCGCTAAAAAAAAGCATAAATGTGCTGAAATAGAGTAAAGATGCGCTAAAGCAGGGCAGGGATGCACTAGAACATAGTAGAGATACACTAAAATATCTAGTCAATGCATTGAGACATACATGTTTTGACAATTTTCTGGATTGGATGATCTTTATCTGATTTAATGTTTGAAAAAAAAATGACATGCAGTAGAAAATAGTTGTTTTTAAAGTCCTAAAATCTAACAATGAGTGTATGTTCTTCGAGATTTCCACAAGTATTGAACAAAACAAACACTTCTGACATAATCACTCTTAACTGTCAAAAAGGTCATCATAATAATCACAACCCACATCTTAGAATTGTGTTGACTCACACAACCGTGTCACCCCTAGAGGGCACCTGTGTTTTTGTCTTTTCCAAGCGCGTACTCAAAGTTAGATTTCTCAATCCCTTGAGCAAACGGTCCTTGGCAATTATATGGTGAGTGTCTTGGGGGCAGATTCTTCCCTCCCCTTGCACTATGAGTATTATGATGTTTGGTTACTGACATGGTTGGCTTCTACACTAAGGTTCATAGTAAGAGTTTTCATTCAATGTGGAAAATGATATACTCCCTCAAGAGACCTCCTAGCCTTTAGAACAAAGGCTTTGGGGATGGTTATCTTGCACACTACTATCGAGTTGGATTTTCATCAACAAATCACATTTGTTTAGAGTGGGTTGGAATCCTTGGCTTTAGGTGTTCCCACTTAGGTCGTTCCTCTTGGGTGAGTACTTTTTTCCCACAAGAGAAGGTCTTCTAAAGGATGAAATAAAGCATGAAATACATAAAATAAAAAGATGAGTCTGGCGTTTTGATCACCCAGTTAAGGGGAGAGCATAGGCCTATCACCTGACAATCACATCAAACAATTTTGTTCAATTTTAATCCCAAATGACAATTTTCTAAAATAAGTGAAGATGTTGCTTCACAATAGACATGGGATTCATTTTAACCAAGATAAATCAATTGTTTGGTGACTACCCTAAGATTGGTTTATTCCAGATTTAAATGTCTACCCTAGGATTGCTTCATTTTAACTTTATGCAGAAAGTTAAAATCTCTGTCCACGGACGCGTTGGAGTCAGGATTAAAATTTTATAGTCCCATGGATCTGCTAAAAGAACACATAAATGTGCTAAAACAGAGCATAAAATGTGCTAAAATAAATACAAAGATGTGCTAAAAAGGAGGCAATGCACTAAAAGAACATAGATATGTGCTAAAACATAGTAGAAATGCACTGAAATAGAGCATGGATGTGCTAAACTATTCAATGGATGCACTAAAATGAGCCTCGTATGCTCTAAACTGCAAGTCAAATCTGTAATCTGCCAGAAAACCTGCAATAAAATGTGTGTGTGAATATGTGTACTAATTAAAAGGATAAAAAAACACACCAATGTGACATTATATTGAAGAAATTAAAGTTAAAAGATAAACAAACTCTCAACACAACAATTTTCTTCAATGACGTCCCATTGTCCTCTATCTCGAAGGATTCAATATAAGATGCTGGCTCTCAATTGGTGTAAGAAACAACTTGGAGAATGAGATTATGGAACATGCATTTCTATTGCTAAATGATATGATATAAATAAGCTAAGATATGAAAGTAAGATGCTATGCTTAAGAAAATAAGATTGCTAAATACTGGATAAAATACAACTATAATGCTCACGCTATGTTCGCTAGATCTCAGATCCTTTTCAGAGCACAAAGAGGTTGTATTTATAGATTTTTGGAGGCAAAAACCTAGTTGGCAAAGATCGACGGTTGAAAACAAGCATGTTAAGATGAATAGTGAAAGATGGAGAAGTTGGAAAAAAAGATGGAAGATAGAAAGAAAGCAGGAAGATGTTTCCTTCCCATAAAACCTTTCACTCAAAAATGGAGGAAACTTTCCATTTATCAAGTTTAGTTATTTGGTTGAAGATAATTAAATAATAAAATTATTTAATTTCATGTGACATGTGGATTTGGAAGCTTCTAATTAAATATTAAAAATATTTAATTATAAGTGGGATGTGGATAAGAAGTTTCTAATTAAATATTTAAAAATATTTAATTATATGTGAGATGGTTTTTTAGAAGATTTAAAGATGATTTTATGATTTTA